>CM021109.1:248120674-248467887 GCA_007115665.2 Sequoiadendron giganteum
TTTCGAAGATTCTTAACTGAAGATTAAGATCTTGTTCTATTTTTAGTCTTTCTTGACTCATGTTCTAACTCACGTTCTATTTGAGACAGAACTCACATCACATGGCATTCATCAATCTCATCCGTTGATCTCTCTTTCAATCTAAGCCGATCGTTCGAAAATACAAAATCTATAAAATGGCCTGTCATTATCATTATTCCTCCTCCCGAAATCAGTCATTTTTGAGAAGAGAGACCATTCTTTGATATTTTGCTTAGACATTCAACATAGCTATACTTGCATTCAAACACAAAAATCTGAGGGCAAGAATACTAAAAAGGAAAAATGGAGATAATTCGAAGGGATGAATGCATATTCAGTGAGATCAATTCAGTTTTAGTTTTTATCATGTTTTCATATTCATTCTTTATTGTTAGATTTTTAGATTAGGATTAACAATTGTTCGTTCTAAGTTGCAGATCTTATCACAGATTTATTCTAATGTTACATTTGGTGAACCTGACGTGAAACACCCTTCAAAATCCATGCATCTATTTTTCATTTTCCATTTTTCCGGTTTTTCGTTTTCTATTTTTTTTTTGAAGATTTCTGTACGGCGAACCACATTTGTTAAGGGAAATGAAACATCTATCAAAAAATAGCGACGCATCCATCATCATGAACCACATCTGAGAAGTCACGAACCGCATCCTCTTGTCAATAATTTTGCGAGCCACATTCGCCTGTCAACAGTCGAACCGCATCTATGGCTCAAAAAGCCACATCTGACTGGTAAAACTTTTTCATCTATTTCATTGATTTCCGTGCATCCATATTTTCATTTCCGCCTTTGAATTTGTTTATGATTTTCGCTAATGGTTGATTTCAATTGTGTTAAGGGGGAATAACATAGTGTTTGCAGGACGAATCTTTGAAGACATTTACAAACCCAAGACAATTTTTCTGCAGGATGAAAGTTGAAGACCATGAACTACTGATAAATTGCATGCAGGACCTAATGCCTTTGTGTTAATTTATTTAAATAAGCTTTTGTTTGGTAGATAGATAATCATCATGTGGGATTAAAATGAATTTTATGTTTGATAGATAGAAAATTGTCAGTTGGAATAAAAAGAACCACTGTCTTCTTTGTTTGGTGCTTTGCACATATTTGTAAACCCTTACGATTCAGTACACTGAAGTATCCTCTCCCCTTGCGCAGTCATGTGATCCTGGGTGTAAGAGAAATGGTTGCTGACTCAAGAACTTCGACCTGTCTTGGTGGGAAAAAGTATTCACCCCAAGACGACTCAGACTGGTAGCACACTAAAGCCAAGCGACTTCTAGCTAGTATATAAAAGTGGATTCTTTGGGAAACCCCAAGAATCACACGCACTATTCCGATGAGATGGATAGAAATGGACTCTCACCAATGTTGGATAGTGTCCCATGAATGGAATGCCCTTATTAAACACCTTGTTGTAGAGTTACCAAAATCCTATCTATTTGCTGGCGTAGCAGGTGTATAACCTGTGAAGCCGTCTTACAAATTTATGGTTCTTGTGTTGAGGTGACATGTATGCCATGGGATTTTCATGGGTATAGTAGCTTGGCTGCCCTGTATAAGTGAGTGCCATGGAGGGGAGCTAGTGGGGTCAAGCTACTAGTCATCCGCCTTGAATGTGCGTAGCTGGAGAAATCCAAGTAAGAATTCAGCAAATACTGTCCTAAAATCCTAGGTTGTACATGTTTTTGAGTCTTAACAGTCCTTACATCATAAAAATAGAAGATACATTGATTGTTGTTTTTGCTCTTTGCTGTATTCATCAAAATCTTGATCAAACAAACAAAGTAAGTCAAACAATTTTCAGGAAAAATTCAACTATCAAAAACAGAGTCGCATTTGTCAGTCAAATCATCACATGTGTCATAGCGAGTCACATCTGTTAGGGGAAACACCGCATCTGCCTATCAAAAATTCATTTTTCATAGTTTGCATATAAACAGAGTCGCAATTGTCAGTTTACACACCACATGTGTCATAGAGAGTCGCATATGTTAGGGGAAACACCACATCTGTCTATCAAAAATTCACTTTTCACGGTTTGCATATCATGAGTCACAACTGTCATATTCTGAGTCCCATGTGTGCATGCAAACCACATCTGTTAGTTTAAAAACCGCATGTGTTCTGGTAAACTGCATCTGTCAGTTTTGAAACCGCATGTGTCGTAGGAAAATCATATTTGTCAAAAGAAAAACCATAACTATTATAGAAACCGCATCTGTCAGAGGAAAAAACACAACTGTTTGGTGAACCACATTTTCCTGTCAACAAAAAATATCAAAAAATCGTGAGCTAAGTCCGAAACGTTTTTTGCTTTAGGTTCTTAGGATCAACCTTGGATTAGAAATTGTTAAATTTTGCTCAAAGACCTTGCATCATTAGGTGTCATATACGTCTTAGTTTACCATCATTAGGTGTCATATACATCTTAGCTACTGTCATTAGGTGTCATATACATCTTGTTCATAGTAAACGTCTTAGTCATAATCATCCTAATTTACATGCATATAGGTACTCCCTAGAAAATTGCAAATCAAAGAATAGATAACTTTCCTTGTCTTTGGAAAATTCACATTGTCATACTGTCCTTGTCATACGATTAGGTTCCTTAATCAAAAACAAACTTTTGCATGCATTGATTCCATAGGTGGTAGGTTATACCCATCTTAGACTCATTTGTCGTCATTAGTCCACTTAAAATTTTGCATATTGTCCGTCCAGTCATACGTCATTTTAGATCTTTAGCAACATCCTTATTGTAAAAAAAAAAAAAAATCCAAAAACATAGACATAGGTCATATCAGTTTTAGACATAGTCTGCATTACCCATTTTGAGCAAACTTTCTCATGGTCGAAACAAGTTCCAAAAAGAAACACAAACCAATGACAGACCCCAACAAATTCATTAATCCATTCGGAAACCAACCGTCAGGAAGTCAACGTCCACACAAGCCTTTACTTGAAAAAAATGTCACTAGAGACACACATGGGAAGATTTACATAGAAGACATAGATGCAACAATTTAGGATCTTGAGTTTGCATCCTTCATGGATGAGTGTTTGCTAAACGATCCACAACGCTACTTAGAAAAATTGCTATTAGAAGGTGCCACACTACCTCTAGGATTTGATGTCCATTCTTTGACAACACAGTCAACTCAACCAACACAATCTGCGACATCTACTGTGTCTAATCCCCAAATAACCACAACGATACCAACAGGTATACCAACACAAACATCATCAATTGTAAACACAACTCCTTTTAACATAACAGAAGGTTTACAATTCACTGCGGGGGCAACTTCCTCCAACCCCTTTGGCACCAACATGAATGGTAAGAGAACCAAGGTTGGCAGAAATATACCTATACCAAGTCAGACAATTTAGACATGAAGTATTCCTATTCCAAATCAGAAAATTCAGACAGGAAGCATTCCTATACCAAATCAAACCATTCAGACAAGGAATATCCCTATCCCGAATCGAAATATTTTGACAGGATATATCCCCTCGCCCAATCATAACCCGTCACAAAACATGGCGTATCAAAACATCTACATTGATCCAAATAACACGAATGGCATGTCCTTGATACAAGTTGACATCCTTCAAAACCAAATGCAGACTCTACAACAAAAGATGGATGACACGCCTATGTCAGGCAAATGAACTATATCAGCACAAGACCTATGTCCATGCCCATTTGACAAAGCACTCTATATGACACCTTTCCCCCATGGATACATTATACCAAATTTGCCTAAGTATAATGGGAGGAAGAATAATTTAGAACATATTAGAGAATTCTCAATGGCATGCATGGACATATCATATGACCCCACTTACTTGATGCGCCTATTTCCACAAACCCTCATAGGGATAGCATTTGAATGGTTTTCCAAATTGCCATACAGTATACAGTCCTGGGTGGAATTGGCTGAAAATTTTGTCGAACATTTTTCCTTTAACATAGACAATGAAGTAACCATAGCAAACTTGTGCCACACAACACAAGAAGATGGTGAGACATTCATCACTTTCTTGTAGAGATGGAGAAGTCTAGCTAGCCGCTGTCTCGTCGGAATACTTGAATAACAAAAGGTCACTATCTTCCTCGAAAACATCAACCCCAAACTGAGAGGTGACTTACAGGTACACTGTTGCACTTCATTCATTGACTTGGTACAAAAGGGGATCATCCTTGAAAAGGGTCTTATTGACAAAGGTGAAATCAAAGTACCAGGTAAGAGCCCGATTATCCAACATCAAAATGTGTCGAATGATAGAAACAAGTTCTAGTCTAGGAACAATAATGTCACGAATGACGACATAGTTGATGCTAAACACATACATACTAGACCAGTTATCTCCCTTAGAGGATATAATCAACAAACAAACATGATGAACAATCCTGATCAAATGGCTAACTATGTCCAAAATTCACAACAACAAAGGCCACAACAAAGGAGATTTCCAATGCAAGAATTTACACCTTTAGGGCAACCAATCGAGTTAGTCTTCAAAGAATTGGTCAAACATAATCTTATCAAACCTTTAGAACCAAGAGAGTATGATCCTAGACAGTTCAAACCTTCATGGTGGGTCGATAATGCTTTCTGTGACTATCATCGAATGAAAGGGCACAACCTCCAACAATGTTGCCAATTAAAGAACATCATACAAGACTTTGTTGAAAATGGAACCATAGAGGTTGGTGGACAGAAAAACACTAAGAACAGTGATCATAAGGTCTTCACAGACCTGTTACATGACCACACAAAAGGAAAAGCCTCCAGCTCAGGACCCTCGAATAATCCATCGGCCAACTATAACAATACCAAGTATGACTATTGTAAAGGAATGATCATAAACCACCTCCGAGCTGAAAATGAGAATGTCAATACTTTCACCATCAAGAAGCATCCAAAATGTAATGTAAACACATGCATAACTAAGATTACAATTCCTGGTCCTTCTTCTGAGCCATCTATGCAAAATTCCAAGTTCAAGTACAACCTTCTCAATCAATTGAGTAAAAGCCCTGTGCAAATATCTATCTTGGAATTGTTGACCTTATCACCTCAGCATCGATCCATTCTTGACAAAGCTCTACAAAACACAACTGTTCCTACAGATTTAGATGTCAATCGTTTCGAAGAGATGGTGGAATATTTGACCAATTTGCATCATGCCACATTTTCCCAACAAGACTACTCAACTAAAAAGTCAGATCATAATGACCCCTTACATCTTGAAGTCTTAGTCCATCAAAATAAAGTCTGATGAGTCTTGGTAGACGGAGAAGCAGGTTTGAACCTGTGTACCCTTAAATTGGTTAAGGCATTAGGATTCTCGGAAGATTGTGTAGATACCTCTAAAAGTATAGTCATCAAGGCTTACGATGATGAGGAAAGATTTTCCAAAGGAGTTGTCACACTCCCTATCCAAATTGGCCCAGCAATCATGAACACCAGCTTCCAAGTCTTAGATCTCACCCTTTCGTACAACTTATTGTTAGGTAGACCTTAGATACACATAATGAAAGTTGTACCTTCAACATACCACCAATGTCTCAAGTTCCCCTATAATGGCACATAGATCACCATTGATGGTGATCCAGATCCTTTCCAGTATTGTACAAGCCTAAGGGATCTTCCACAATGACAAGTGCCTGTTAATCAACAGGCTTCATCATCCACTCTATCCCAATACGTTGACCCATCACACCTCATTAAGTCCATTTCATTCAAACCACCATCATCCACTCCAAAACTCGAGATCCAAGACAAGGGCTGTGGCGAATATAATATAAAGGCATCCTACTGTGTTACTGAATTGATTCCACCTAAGGCATATGGCCTACCCATGGTAGATAGAAGATAGTCAATGGTCACATTTCATGTTCCCCCTACAACAAAATTGAAAAAATGGGGAGAATTAAGTGAAGAAATTGTGGATCAAGGTGATTCCTGGTTGTATCAAGAAGAACATGAATACCCCTCCCCGTCTATTCAAATAGCCAAGCACCAATATGGAAAAGGATTCAAGATAATGCAAAAGGAAGGCTATGACAGGCATAGTGGGTTAGGACTATATCAAAATGGAAGGACAAAACTGATTAATGTCTACCCACGGCTGAAATATCTAGGGCTAGGGTGTCAACCGCTTAGAATTGGGTTTCCTGGTACCTTGTCAATGTTTCAAGAGGAAGTGAATGATTACGCAGACATCAAGACATCTCATGAACCACTTTCCCCAATTTACGACAAACCCCTAGTTTATGACAAACCCCTAGTTTTCGATACACCTCCAATTTACGACAAACCTCCAGTCTATGATGAATCCCCTTACTCAAGCGATGGTGAATGGGAGTCCCTCTCATCTACTAGTACCATGAACATAGATGATTTATTTGGAGAGTTGGATGTCAATGTGAAATCTGTACCAAAACAGTCTAGTCCTTGTCCTAAGAAACATTTATCCAAAGCAGAATGGAAAGAGAACTATTATTGGGAAACCCTTGATCATGCATCTTGGGCACCTGACAAGCCATCTTCTGACGAATCACCCCTTGCCATAGTCCCACAATAGAGTATACCTACCCCTAGGAGGAAGAACAAGAAGGAGTTCATCCAAAACTTCTGTGGCCATGTCAACCATTCCATATTCACCTTGTCAGCAGCTACCCTTACAAAATCCGATGATGACATACCCCTTGTATATCCCGAACTTATTGACTGGGATCAACAAGGTACACCTATCATAGATACATTCGAGAATGAAAAAGAAATTGTTGAGTTCATGGGACTTTGAGAAGACATACCTAGAGGGGATCATAAGGCAAGTTTTACCATAGACTTGGATGATAAAGCATATTTCGAGGAGTCTATTTACACCTCTAGTTGCAAAAATGAGAATGAAAATAAAAATGATGAGTCCCTAGGTGAAAATCGAAAGGTGCCTTTGGACGAAGAAAAAGTCAAAATAAAGGACGTATCTGAGGGCGAAAACCTCTCTGAGGCACCCGAGGATAGAGGTTTAAATATTCTCCCCATTGCATAAGAAAAGTCACACATGTTGGTGGAAGAAGCTGTTGCAGTCAACATAGGAACATAAGAGAATCCTCAAATAGTATATTTTGAAACTTCTTTAACAGAAACAAAACAACATGAATTCAAGGACTGCTTCAAAAAGAGACAAGTAAACTTCGCATGGTCATATGCTGACATGCCTTGGCTGGATCCAGACCTAATATTGCATCATTTACCACTATAGCCAGGTATCAAACCAGTCAAACAAAAGTTGAGGAAGATGCATCTGCAAATTGCTCTATTGGTCAAGGTAGAACTTAAGAAACTTCTGGATGAAGGATTCATAAGGACAATAGACTATGCAGATTGGATATCGAATCTTGTACCAGTGACTAAGCCAACTGGGGGCATTCATATTTGCATTGACTTTAGAGACATCAACAAGGCATGTCCTAAAGATGACTTCCCATTGCCAAATATTGAAATGATAGTAGACCTTACTGCAGGATATGAGATGCTATCCCTCATGGATGGTTTTTCTGGATACAACCAGATAAAGAAAGCACCTAAAGATCAACATAAGACAACTTTTACATGTCCATGGGGAAAATACTATTGGAATGTTATGCCATTTGGCCTTAAGAATGCAGGAGCCACTTACCAACGAGCAATGACCATGATTTTTCATGACTTTGTACATACATTCATGGAAGATTATGTAGATGATATAATAGCCAAGTCATAAACAAGGGAAGATAATTTGAAAGTGTTAGACAAGATATTCCAGAGGTTAGAAAATTACAATGTCAGGCTAAATTCCAAGAAGTGTGTCTTTGGAGTCAAATCAGGGAAGCTATTAGGGTATATCATCTCTCACTGAGGCATTGAAGTAGATCCGGAGAAGGTAAGAGCTATCATAGAAATGCCTCCTCCAGCCAACATTGGTCAACTCAGAACCCTATAGAGGAGATTATAGTCCATTAGGTGTTTCATAGTACAACTGGCGGATAAAATACATCCATTTCAACATTTACTCAAGAAAGGAGTGCCATTTGTGTGGACACCTAAATGTCAAGAGGCCTTCCAAAAAATCAAGGACTATTTGCTTACTCCACTAGTCCTAATGCCACCTACAAAGGGGAAACCATTGATACTTTACATCTTAGCAACTCAGTCGGCATTAGGGGCTCTTCTCACACAACACAATGATCAAGGTCGTGATAGAGCAGTTTAGTATATCAGTCGAACCTTAGTGGGCTATGAATTGAATTACAACAACATAGAATGTGCCTATCTTGCGGTAGTCTTTGCTATCTAAAAAATTCGGCACTATATGCTCAATTGATAAACCATGTTGATTGCAAAAATTAATCCACTTAAATATATCCTAAGTAAGGCAGCTTTAATAGGCCGATTGGCTAAATGGGTTATGATACTTAGCGAGTATGACATTCAGTATGTCGAAAGGAAGGCAATAAAAGGATAGGTCAATGTAGATTAACTGGCAGACGCACCTATAAAGGAAGATCATCCATTAGTAGCAAATTTTCCAGATGAATTTCTCTTCAACCTTGACGTTAAAACTAAATGGAAACTGTACTTTGATGGATCACATACAAATCATGGTTTAGGGGCTGGTATCTTGTTTGTCACACCTCAAGGTGATACCATTCCTAAATCATTCAGGATTGCATTCCCTTGTACCAATAATATAGTAGAATATGAAGCCTTAGTGATAGGTTTAAAAATGGTAGTTCAATGGAATATTAAGAGCCTACATGTCTTTGGCGACTCTCAACTGGTAATCCGATAGGTGAATGATGATTACGAGACTAAGGATGAGAAGCTTGCACCTTACAAGAGGATGGCTGAAAGTTTCAAACAATATTTCAATGACATAACTTTTCAACAAATACCACGTATCCAAAATAGAGCTGCAGATGCAATGGCAACTGTGGGTTCTTTGTTGGATATTCCAAGTAATGTACCTAAGTTCAAGTTTCTAGTTGAACAACTTTTGATCCCCGCTTATGATGTCCCTAATACTGCCATAATGTGTACCATTGTTGGTCCTACATCTCCTTGGTATAAAGACATATTCGATTACCTCACTGACCAAACCCTACCTCAAGACTTGTCCAATAACCAACATCGAACCTTCATTCGAAAGCCAGCTAAGTACACCATCATTGGAGAAACCCTGTATAAACGTACCTTAGATAATGCTCTAATGAGATGTCTCGATGCTGAGGAAGCACAAACAACTTTGTAAGCGGTACACGAGGGTATATGCGGATCTCATTCGAGTGGTCCCACTCTAGCCCATAAGATCATGAGACTAGGTTACTATTGGCCTACAATGGAGAAATATTCATACGTCTTTGTAAAAAAATGTAGACAATGTCAAATACATGGAGACTTGATAAGAGCACCAGCACAGGAGCTTCGTCCAATTACTTCACCATGGCCTTTCGCCCAATGGGGACTTGACCTCATAGGTAAGATACACCCTTCATCATCCAATGGCCACAAATTCATCATCACCTCTACCAAATACTTCACCAAATGGATCGAAGCCATCCCCATGACATACATAACCGACACACAAATATCTAAGTTTATCCTAAACTATATCATTTTTCGGTATGGTGTGCCTCAATCCATAATCACAGACAATGGCTGCTCATTCAAGAACCAAGAAGTATGCCATTTATGTGAAGAATTCCACATCAAACACCATTTTTCCACCCCATATTACCCACAAGGTAATGGCCAAGCTGAGGTGTCTAATAAAAATATTGTTAGAATCCTTAAGAAGACTGTCAATGACGCTGGTCATGACTGGCACCTACAGCTTAATCCTGCCTTTGGGCTTATCGCACAAGCATCGATACTCCCACTGGCGCCACTCCATATTCCCTCGTATTTGGGTCTGAAGCTATTTTACCTATTGAGGTTGAAATACCTTCTCTATGGGTATGCTTGAAGGGTCAAATCGACGATGAAGAATACCGTGTCTCTAGGTTACAAGAGCTAGAATTGTTGGATGAACGAAGACAGAAAGTATTAGATCATTTACAAGCATATCATAATCGTCTTCGTCGTAGTTACAACAGGAAGGTTCTCAATAGAGACTTTGACATTGGTGACCTAGTATTAATGGAGAACCCTAAGAACCAAGCTGAACGTGAGAAACCAGGAAAGTTTGAACCTAACTGGTTGGGGCCATATATTGTCACAGAAGCCTTTGGATCAAGAGCGTACCAGCTCTCTACTCCTGAAGGAGAACCACTTTTGTCCCCTATCAACAGTCTACATCTAAAGAGGTTCTATGCTTAAGTCTCCGAGAATCTGTGTCTTAATCAGGAAAAAAAAAAAACAAAAAAATGGTTACCTTGATGAAAACTTGGCAAACAGGTGTCTTTGTAACACCAAAAAAATTTCAGAAAATAAAAAAAGTAAAGAGAAATAAATCCGTCCACTAGTGAAAACCGCTTCGGTGGTGCTATGGATAAGTACAATGGTGAAAACCTAGCAAACAAGTGCCATGTGTAGTCAAGCTCACTCTTCCATCTACCATCATTCTAATCAGACTTTTTCACCATCACTCATAATAAATGGCTCTCCTATCCATCATTTGGAACAATTGACATCTAAACGTCCATTCCATCACATTACCCATTTCATCTTCCAAATCCTATTCCTGACTAGGGGAAAATCCTTGTTCTATGCCCTAACACTTTGTACATAACATCACACCATCAAAAATGTCTTGAAAAATCCCAAAAACATTAGAAAATTCCAAAAATCCAAAAAAAAAAAGAAAGTGTCAAAAAATCCCAAAACCAGTATCAAGTAATCATGTCACGTCCATCATGTCAAGTCAATCATGTCAAGTCAGTCATGTCTAGTCCATCATGTCAAGTCAATCATGTCAAGTCAGTCATGTCTAGTCCATCATGTCAAGTTGGTCATGTTAAGTCAGTCGTAGACATAGTCAAACTACGTTGCCTCTGCAACTGGGACGTAGGCAAGGCCATCAATCGATGTGCCTCCGAGGCATTAGGTTTGTTAGTCTAAGTTTGTCATGTATCACACACATTAAAATCATGACGCTTTGTATATTCAAAGTCATTGGTCGTGTCGAACTACGAGGTCTCTGCGTGTACAACGTAGGCAAGGCTAATCAATTGATGAGCTCCCGAGACCACACTAGGTCAGTCCAATAGGGTTCATTCACAATCACTATCACACAAGTTGCATATCATACTTTAGGGTATCATCTCATGTCATACACTGTCTACGCACACACTTTTATCAGTCAAAGAATCAAAACAAGTCATGAATTAACAAGGCAAAACATCAACAGTCATCAAGTCAATATCAAACACATTGTCAAAGAGATCAATCTATGTCTTAAACAAGATATGTCTTTCTTGTCAACAAACGTCATCAAATTTTCATAGTCTTATGTGGCTTGTCACTTCAATGTCATCAGACTCCAACGTCTTATACGACACGTGTCTTACTAAAACCAGGCTTTGTCATGCCTTATACAGAAGTCACCAAGTCGAAACTAGACTCAACGTCTTATGCAGTATGTGTTATTCTCTCACATTACGATATGTCAAACATCAACATCAAACAATCCCACAAGATCAAGTTTTGGTGAATACATTTATTTGGCTTTATGACTTTATATCTTATTTTGTCTTATCTTTTTATCGATTTGTGCAAGATCATGTTACTAGCTTTCTCAAGGATGTCCCTTGAAGGATTTAGAGAAGCAACGATGTCTTAGGACTCTTTTTCTTTGGCTGTTGTCTGTCAACTGTCTTTTTAACATTGGTTTTTGAGTCATGTTACTAGTTTCCTCAAGGATGTCCAATCAAGGATTTAGAGGAGCAATGACATCTCATGACCTGTCTTTTATTTGTTTGTTGTCTGTGGTTTGTCTTAACCAAATGACTGGGGCATCTTGTCCTTAGTCTGTGTTAAGACACTCCTTGTCTACGACTGTCTGTTTTTCACAGGTGGATAACTTTGTACACTATGGTCTATCTCATATCATAGTGTGTACTTTCCATCTGTGTCATGTCCCGCCCAATGATGATAACAAGCAACTATAGCGTATTTGGCAATATATCAAAGATTATGTCTTTTTCTCAATCAATCAAACTTAATTTTTTTTTTACTAACATTCTGCAATCATCCATGCTAATATTTCTTCTTTTTTGCATCTTCACCACCATTATCTATCCATTTCGAGAGCACACTCATGTTCTTCAAACCCACCTATCCTCTCGAGGGGGCATACCACTACCTCCTCATCATTCTCCCTTTCACTGGGGCATACCCTAACCCGTTTCACGCTGAGGCATGATCGCGGCATATTTTCTTTGACACAATGCCGTACCGACATTGTATCAAAGAGGGGCAAACTGTAGACACCAGAAATTGGTCTAGGCCTGCGAACACCACTTTCGACATAATTTTCTATAGTCCATGGCCATGATTAAATAATGTTTATTATTTAATTATCTTTCTAATACATATTTCCTCTATTAATTAAATATCCCTTTTTAATTAATTCACTAATTCATAAATGACCTTTATTCAACTTGGATAATTAAATAAATCATATTTGTTTAATTATGTCCCTAACTAATTAATTCTTCCTTCTTAATTAAATATGTATTATTTAATTAAACCCTTTTTTTATCATATGTCAACTATAATTAAATATTTATTATTTAATTATTCAATTCCACCCTTTTCGAAAATCAAATTAAATAAATTATCTTTATTTATTTAATTAAATCTTTCATCTTTCTAATATTGAATTAAATTAATATTTAATTCATATTTAATTATTTATGTCACATTCCTCTATCATTTAGTTATCTAAGTCATTCACTCACCTTTTGACTTGAGATCTATTTTTAGTTCTTGAGTTATCTTTGAATTCAACTGCTGATCATCTCTGCAGGAGGACTCTCTGTCACAACTAGTCGATTAACTAGTTCTAACTTATATGCATGTATGCATCTATTAATTAAATATCTTTTATTTAATTAATTAATTTAATTATGCATTCGAATTCCTTATCTTTGATTTCTAACTTTGTCTTTGACATTCAAAGTCTATTTCTTCTATTTTCGAAGATTCTTAACTAAAGATTAAGATCTTGTTCTATTTTTAGTCTTTCCTGACTTATGTTCTAACTCACGTTCTATCTGAGACATAACTCACATCGCACGGCATTCATCAATCTCATCCGTCGATCTCTCTTTCAATCTGAGCCAATCGTTCGAAAACAAAAAATCTATAAAATGGCCTGTCATTATCATTATTCCTCCTCCTGAAATCAGTCATTTTTGAAAAGAGAGACCATTCTTTGATATTTTGCTTAGACATTCAACACAGCTATACTTGCATTCAAACACAGAAATCTGAGGGCAAGAATACTAAAAAGGAAAAATGGAGAAGAGCAATGGAGATAATTCGAAGGGATGAATGCATATTCGGTGAGATCAATTCAGTTTGTTTAGTTTTTATCATGTTTTCATATTCATTCTTTATTGTTAGATTTTTAGATTAGTTTTGATTTAGATTAGGATTAACAATTGTTTGTTCTAAGTTGCAGATCTTATCACAGATTTATTCTAATGTTACAGATCTTGAATTTGAAAACTCTGTTTTGCAAAAGGTATCGATTCTATTTCCATCTAGTCTCCGGATCTGCGTATAATGAGAAGTCTTCTTTCAAAAGAACAATAACCTAGACAGAAGCAGAGGCGGAATGGAAATAGAATATGGAAATATAAAATCTGAAGAAAAATCAAATCTATTTTTCATTTCGATCCCAGTTCCGATCACCTTCCTAGTTCCGACTCCGAGCCCATTCATTGTTAGTGAAATATCTATATCAGTTTTGGCTCCGAGTTCGGCATTGTTGTAAAAGAGACTATTTTAGATTGTATTTCTGCCTGGTTCCACCTCCGGTGCATATATGAAAGGTATGGTTTTGAAAGCATGTTTTATGATGATATTTAAAGATCTAATTAGAGGTTTTTCTTGCAAGAAAGTTGAAGGATGCCAGGAACATCAAGGGAAGCTACTCGAATGAACTAGCCTATAGGAACATCAAAGGCCGCACCTAAACCAAAGAATTTAAAGCCAAAACAATTGCGTTATACCTTGAGGTATAATCATAGGAGTCCGATTGTGAAATTGAGCAAAGTAGAATCAGATTGGTCAGATATCACTGATACCAATTTGGGGCAATACAATTTTGAAGAGTTATATGAAGAAACCTTTGTGGAACGAAAAAATATAATAGGAAGGACACAAAGAATTGTTGATTCCGGCTTGGCCCATATCACTGTATTTCCTTTGTCAGTCCAATGTCCAGAGTTGATCTTAACAGTAGCCAGTGCCTACAATCCTGCTACAAGACTATGCATGGATTCACAAAATAATGTGATCATTGATCTTACTCCTCAGATGTTTCAAAGTATATTTAGTATTTCGGATCCTAAGAACTTGGTGCAGCTAACCAAGGCAGAGGCCCTAGAGAAGTATAGAGAGTATAAAAAATCCAATAAGACTCATTTGAATAAGAAATGGTTGATAACAAAGAAGAAGTATTTGCTCAAACTTCATGATCAACCAAAGAGAGTAGAATTTTGCAAGGAATTATTAGACTTGATCTTGATGTTGTCTAGGGTATTTGGGAAGAGGGATGCATTTCACTTCAAGGAGTGGATGTTTCCTTTTATTCAGACCATCTTGAATGGTGAACAATAGTTTGATTGGTCAATGATTGTATCTGATGCCATACATGATTAGCTAACAAGGATTAGAGAGACTAAAAGCTTCTATATGACTTCTTACCTTGTATATACAACAACAAGATTGGGGATTTTCTCAAGTTTGAACAGAGTGGGAATAATGGGAGCCTTGGATGGACAAAAGAAGGTATGGGAGCACTATGACCAATTGTCTCTTTAGGTTGCTGAGACTCATTTCAGAAGAGTCAATGATGCACTTATATATGTGGTCATCAACCAATTGAATGGAGATGCAGGGTATTGGTTGAGTCAAGAAGCCATGACATTCATTGCTGAATGGGGATGGTGGTACATTCAATACCCCAAATTCACATATTTTAGGTTAGCTGGTTTTGAAGGCCACCCACATTTACTTCCAAGGTGCTGCAATAACATGATAGTGCTAATGGAGTTTTTATATCAGGCTCTTGGATTTAATGCTTGGTTATAAAACCAAATTTCATAAGTTCCCCATGAAGTTGGGTGAGTATAGTTGTCAGCACTTGGTAGGAGTAAAGGTGTTTTGTAATGAGTTGATATAGTTGAAATTGGGTTTATACACAACTCGTAAGTATTTTGATCCGAAGGGTAAGATGTATTCCTTGTTGCCTTCGGTGTTTACCAAAAATTTCAATTTGTTAGAAGACTTCTGGAGTGACCAGCAAGATGAGTATGATCTAAGAAAGAAGAATTATGAAAGGTTATCTGTCTCACTCATGTCAAAGCTTTGTGTTAAAGAAAATAATCCTAACACATTGGTGGATGATGGAATTGTATTGGATCCATCCTATGAAGCTTTGAACATTGGCACCAAGAGTCTGGATCCAATTGACTGGGACAATGAAGAAACCATTGATATTAAGCGAATCAGAAGGATAGTGTTTGATAGGAGTGTGCAATGGTTAGTGCTAAGGACTCAAAATCCTCAAGAACCAGCCCCTAAAAAGGGTAAGGGATACAAAAGGATCAAAAGGAAGACACCTCCTAAAGAGCCTTTGGAGTTCTTTCCCCCAGATATTGATGAGATAGAACTTGAGGCAGTGGATGATGAAGAAGAAACACACGAAGGGGATGTTCTAGTAGGATCTGCTATTTCAACACCTACATTAGGTGAATCATCTGCACAAGTCTCACTTACAAGGAAGAAGAGTAAAGAAATTCAAGAAGGAGCTCTTCATAGCATGGCTGACATTACAAAGGGTAAAAAGGTGGAGAAGGAAATTCTAGAGGTTGAGACAGATTTAGATGAGACTCTGTCAGAAAAAGATATGCAAGAGAACATGCCTCTAGAAGAGGATATTGAGTAGATTTTGACACAAGAAGATCAATGGAAGCTGTTTGAAGATGCAAAAATAAATTCTGATGCAAGGGCTGCAATAGAGAAACAAAAGGAAATTGATGCTAAGGCACAAGTTGATGCTATATTGCACCAACAACAATTAAAGGCCAAACAAGTTGAAACCAAGGCAGCAGCTGATGAAGTAGAGAAACAAAGAAGGTAACAAGAAAATGAGCTCAAGGTTAAAGAAGAGAATGACAAGTTGGAGCTAATACAGAAGATTCATGACCTTGAGGAAGAGAAGGCAAGGAACCAGAGTGAAAGAGAAATCTTGGTTGCCAAGTTAAAACTTGCAAAAGAAGATCGCCAAAAAGAAGAAGAAGTAGAAAGTTTAAGAAAGGAAAAGGATGCCGAAGAGCTGGTTAAGAAGAAGCAAGAAGAAGAAGCAAAGGATTTAGAGGTGGAAAGATTAGAAAAGAAAAGACTAGAGGCTTTAGAAAAAGAGAAACTAGAAAAAGAAGCTCTAGAGAAGGAAAAATTAGAAAACGAAAGGTTGGAAAAAGAAAAAGTGGAGAGAGATTCGCTGAGGAAAGAAGAGGAAGATAAGTAAAGGAAAGAACAAAAGGATAGGGAAGAGGCTGAAAATCTTGTACAGATGCATATACTACAAGAACAACAAGAGAAATCAAGGGTTGACTCTCAACCTCAGGTAAATATGCAGCCACCTTCTACCATTACTTCCTCTTCCTCTATGATGACTACTGCTCCAAGTGCTCCTACTTGGCTAAAACTGGACATGTAGAAGAGGGTAGTAACCCCTTCACAACCTCTAAATTGGGAGGATATGATGAAAGGAATTGAGCAGGAGAGGCCTAAAAAGAAGGCCAAGATTCTACATTCTACCCGACTCACAAATAAAGGAGAGATTGTTACTGAATGTGCCATGCCAATGATAGAAAAGGAGGTAGGGGACATGCAACTAACAAATTATCAGTTAAGTACTGTCAACTTGGGAAGGCCCACTAGGAATCAGAAGATGAACCTAATTGATGTGGTGGCTTCGACAACCAAGTCAAGAATGATCAAGGATAAACAAAAGAAGGATGAGCTTAAGGCTCAGTTGGATCGATTGCATTCATTCTTGAAAAGTGTCTCCTCTCCAAGATCACAATAGGTAATGGCCATTGAGACTCCTATTTTGTTAAGCAAAAAGGAGGTAGATGATTTGGTGCAGGTAAGAGGTAAAGCGGAGATGGTAGACCGATGGGTAGACAAGTTGAATCGAGAGGTAGGTGAAGTTTTGGTTGAAGGTTTTGAGGCCTACAAGGGCACAAAAGGGTTAATAAGAGAAATGCATCAATATATTGAAGCATCAAAGAAACAAGAAGAAGAGTATAAAGAATACAATTAGAAATTAGAAAAGGTTAGTGCATTGCCTTTAACTACTCTTCTTAAACAATCGATACTTGAGGAGGACAATAAGGATTTTGTGGAGAAAAATTCTCGTATACTCCGTTTTAGAACTGAATTTTTGTGTAAACATAAGGATGAGATTAAAGAGGCTGTTAATAATTTGACTAAGCAATTGGAGGAGCTGGAAGCAGTCATAGCTATTATTGTAGATGTAAATGTGTTAACAAAAGAAGGCATGCCTTTAAGTCAAATAAAAGAGAAATGGGATGAAAGGTTCAAAGGACTCATGCAGAAAGAAGATGATGGAGAAGATTTGATAATAGATCGACTAATGGATGTCAAGGAAGAAATAAAAGCTACTAGAAGAGAGTTGATAAAGATAAAAGGTATGAGGGAGTTCGCTGTAGCAGAATTGGATCGAATCAAATTTGAAGATAGCTGGATTGATGGGCCGGAATTAGATATATTACAGCAAGTCTTCACTAGCTACGATGAGTTCATTGCAGATCTAGCTTCACATGCATGAATCCCTGCATGCATGATTTTTTTCTCTTCTTTGCATGTTGCATGCAACACTGACAATTTTGGAGCACATGACTTCTTTTTCTCTCCTATTTTCTATTCTCTAGTTAAACTGAATGTCTAATGTAAGAACTCAAGATCAAATTGATCTGAGTTTCAAAGAGAATTTTCGTTCCTAAAAAGGTAGATGTCCTAAAATAGAAGTGGAGTTCGAGTTTTTGTATATCTATAAATACCCTATGGGTATCATATTGTAAAGGTCAGCTAATTGAGAATAGAATTGGCTTACCTAAGGCTAGGAGATAGAATTTTGTAGTGATCACTAAGATACATTGTTACTAGATGCTTTACAATTAATAAAAATTACAGGTTTTCTCGCAATATGGTGTTAGAATTAAATTGTTTGTGTGATAAGGATGATAAGGTATAATCTATCTGTATGCAGTGATTGTGCTGAACATAAGAGTTTCTTGAGTGATGAAAGTCATTTGAAGGAATCAGATTTAAGGATTATCTTATTAGATTATCATTGAATTAAATTTATTAAAGTCTATTGATCTATGACCTTGGCAATGAATGGATGTGTGTTTTGAAATCTTGGAGATAGTTGTGATAAAGTGAAAAGTGGTACTAAATTAAGCACCTTAGATGCATGCAATGGTATAGTTTATGCTGTAGATTATGTCATGCTTTGGTTTTGTGATTTGTTAGAAAACATTCATTGTCGAAGGTATATGTCCAGATGTTAGATAAATTTGATTCATACTTACTGGTTTACCCCTTTGTTCTATCTTTTTCTTTTGTTTGAAACCCCCTTTATTTACGAGAAATATTTTGGATAAAATGAGTCATTGCTTGAATCTTTTGTTACCAGCACAGGCCCCTTGAACATTATAGTTGCATGAACCGATTGAGTGACACCAGACAATTGAGAACCAACTACCAGGACCTTGGGAGTTAGGCCACTACATGTTGTCTTTCTTTTTGAGGAGAAATAGAGTAGAAATATTCTATTTTAATGTTGTTTGTGTCATTTTAACCATCAATACCTCCCTCAGAGTATACTTGTGTGTTAAACACTTTAAAATTCTTGAAAAAAGTAAATGCAAGGAAATTTATGATAGCTTCTAGTCTTACAACAAGAGAAAAGGTTTCTTCAAAATCAATACCTTCAACTTGAGCATAACCCTTACAAACTAACCTTAATTTATTTATTATCACTTTTCTTGCAAGTATGAAGGTGTTGTCATTGATGTCAACAAGCTTGTGTTGTCATTGGTGATAGTTGTACAGTGGTTGAGAGAGATTGTTGCTTTGATTAGCTTCATTATATTGTCATTGGTTAAGTTGTTGATGTTAACCTTTGGTGTTGCTTTGATAAGATTTTGTTTATGATTGTGGTAGTGATAAAGATGTCGAGGATATTGAGAAAATTGATAAAAAGAGGAAACATGATGCTGCAGAGGTATTTTGGTTTGTAGAGGTATGTTCTTGAATTTTGGCTTTTGGATCAATGGTCAGAGAAATTTATGTTCACCAGTGTGTGAACTGGATTCACAGTGTTGCTTGCAGAGGTGTTTAGGAGAAATTCTTTTACTCCGCTTTTCTCTGCAATTGTTTTTCAGGTCTTGCGATTCTAAAGGTATGTTGATGGTGTTGATCTCTTTACTGCATCAAGAGGATTCATGGTTTGGTGCTCTAGAAGATGGATTTTAGAAGTGCAATGTTTGGTAGAGCAGTCTAAGTGTACAAATTGTGTACGTTCTGGAGGTGAATTTTTTTGTGAAGGAGTTTGATGGATTTTAGGATTATAGAAGAATATTCTAGATAGTGATGAAGCATTGTGTGTGGTTCACAAGTTTTCCTTAGATTTGAGGAAGTGTGTAATTCAAATCTTAATGGTGTTTGCATAGGTAACGATTGACTTGGTGTTTACACTATATTCAAAGATGTGTAAGTATTGATGCAGGCATAGCATGGCATGTGAGTGTGGATTTGGGTCCCAATTAAGTTTTGTGTTGGTCCACTTTCATTCCTATCCACTAAAAGAATGCTTAGTGCTGACCTATTTAAAATTTTTAAAGTGTAAGGTGAGTGTAACCAAATTGAAGATGTTTTTCAAGTTTTGGATGGTATAAATTCAAGGTGAGTTGATGCGAGATGAAGTGTGGAATAGGGTTGAGTGATGTGATGCAAAACTAAGTGAAGAAGTGTGAAATGCAATGCAAGTTATAATGAAATATTTTGAATGTAGTGAGTTGAGGTATCTTAATCTCCTAAAGAATGGAAGTTTTGTTGGAGCTATTGTGGTGGATTACCTATTGCATTGAGATCATGTTCTCTATGTAACATTCTAGATCTTCTATCTTCTTTCTATTCTGGTAGTAAGCCTGGGCTATGAGCCTTTCTAGATAACATGTCTTATTTCGGTAGTGAGCCTCCTTGTACCGATTTTGCAATTACTTATACTATGAGCTAATCCTCACCATGGTTTTTCCCTTCTAGGGTTTTTCACGTAAATCTAGCTTGTGTATGGTGTTGGTTATTTTAGTTTTAGTTATTTTCTTTTCATGTTTAAACATTATATCAGATTAAGGGTTTAATGAATTCTTGTGGATCTAATTACTATTGAGGGTTTTGATATTTTAAATTGGTACAACTGATTCACCCCCCTCTTAGTTGTCTTGCTCATTCAACAAATTTTCTATCTTCATTCAACTTATTCCTAAAATTCCAATTGGCTCCAATAAATTTTTTATCTTTTGGTCTTGGAACAAGTTCCCATATCTCATTCTTTGATTTTAATTTAGTTCTTCTTCCATAGTATCAGTATAATGCTTGTCTTTATTTGCTTATGAAAATTCCATAGGTTCTATTTTGGATAGAAATAAGAGGCTTGCATGTTTTAATGCACTTTCTAATATTCTTCTAGTTTGTACTCTAGTATCTTTATCACCAAGAATTAGATTTTATAAATGATTCTTTTGCATAGATTTAGATGTTTCCTTTGTATCTTTTCATTCTATTTCTTCTTTTTCATCATCATCATCATCTTATTCTTTATAGTTTGAATCCTTTGAGTGATCATTTAAATGGAATTTCTCATGTTTATACCTTGCTTTATCCACTTTTATATTGACACTTTCTATAATCTTTAGCAATATTTTATTGTAATATCTATAAGCCTTACTTCTTGAGGAATAACCAAGAAATATGCCTTCATTAGATATGAAGAAAAATTTCCCCAAATCCTCATCATCTCTTCTTATGTAACACTTACTCCCAATTTTTTTGAAGTATTTAACTGTTTATGGTCTACCTTTCATAATTCATAACGTGTATTATTATTGTTGAATCTAATTTTTCCCCTCTTTAGTATATAGACTAATGTGCTAACTAATTCTCTCCAAAACATGTTTGATAGCTTGGATTCATTCAACATTGTTCTAGATATCTCTTGTATTCAATTCAATTCTTCCTTTCTACAACTCCATTTTGTTATGGAATCCTTGTAATTGAGAAATGTGTCTTTATTCCATGATGCTCACAAAAGTCTTCAAATTCATTTGAGGTAAAATCACCCCCCTGATTTGATCTCAAGAACTTAATTTTTAAACCAGTTTCATTTTCAACCAAGGACTTAAAATATTTAGACTTCTCAAATGCTTCAATTTTTTTCTTAAGAATGTACCCATGTCATTGTAGACGAATCAACAATAAGAAATGTAAAGTATCTTTCACCTTGCAATTTTTTTGTTCTTGTAGGACCACAAAGGTTTATATGAAAAAGTTCCAATAGTTTTATTGTTGAGTATGATGGAGCCTCAAATTTTATTCTTTGAGTTCCATTAATTTTTCTACCACATTCCTGGTCTGTCATTCTATTCGGAGGAAGCCTAGGGTTGGGATTTTATTTTTTCCTTCATGAAATCCTAATGTTCTATCTTAAAACCTGGGTTGGATCTATTCCGTCATCACCTTTTTGAGGGAGGTTTTAGAACGACTTATGTCCTATTGACTCATCTAGGCCAAACCCCTTTAATAAATTGTGTTAAATACTTCGCCTGACTTTATTATTTCCTAAGTCTAGGTCGGCCCATGCCTTGTGCTTTAAGAACAAATTTAAGCCATCATTCAGTGTTGGCCTAGGTGATGTCCCCTTTCCTCCTTTTAATAATTATCTTATTTTTTAGGAAATATTTTAATGACCGTCAATCATCCTACAGTTGATCCTGACCATTGCTCGCGATCTTGTGATGGCCTCACCGCTTGGTTTCAACTAATTGTGAGATCACGGGCAATCACAACTACCGATGCCGAAAAGGGATTAATAAAGTGTTTAATATTTGCGTCGGACTTTAATATGTTATAAAGTGGGTTACTAAAACAACTACAAGATGCATGTGCTCGAAATTGATGGTGGTGTTATAATCTTGATGAAAATTTGCTCGATGGTTATGTTTGGTGCTACTGACTGATATGAATGAACACGATTGTCGATGGCAGGAATCAACGGTTGCCCGCCATCACGTGATCCAAAGATGCAAGATGTTTAGTGATTGCGATATCATGGGTGGATGCCATGTGTATCCCTTTGGCACTACATATTGTGGTGGGCCCTCAACACTGACATGGAGATTACATCAACCTTTTTAAAGGTGGTCATTTGATGATCTGAAAAAAACAAAAGATCGATGACTGAATTTTAAATTCACAATAAATGTGATT
The DNA here is from genome assembly GCA_007115665.2 of Sequoiadendron giganteum. Lineage (NCBI taxonomy): Eukaryota > Viridiplantae > Streptophyta > Pinopsida > Cupressales > Cupressaceae > Sequoiadendron > Sequoiadendron giganteum. Next base: position 248,143,529 of record CM021109.1, read on the forward strand.
GGAGTCATTGGCACGACATGCAAATGAGATTTAATGGTAGATGAGATGTCTATTGGCTAATTTCAATAGACATAAAGTATTTTCTTTCATTCTATCTTCACCACAAAATTATTCAAGTATTTTCGAAGCGGTTCAGAGCCAAAGATAAAGTTTTTCAAGCAATCACAACAAAAGTTTGGTTCTCTGCAAGGCACAAAATCCCATGAGTTATTTTCTGTATCACTGGTTTAATTTGATTGTGTTTTTTGTGAAAGGTTATAGTGTGCTAGTCAAGGGGTTGTTGATTATTTTTGTAGGGTTACTGGTTCGTTTGAATTGTTAGAAATTGCATATTTGTGTTGTAATTTAATTTTTTGGGTAGTCCTAGTTTGTTCAAGAATTTGAATTTTAAGGAAACCCTGGTTGTTTGAGATGGAACCACTGAAGCAACACTCTATCCATGTTGATTATTTGTAGAGGAATTTATATGATGATTTTTTGGATCAACTCCCATTATCAAGAAATGACAGAAGGAGGAGTTTAGTTTTAATGAATGGAAAAACCCTAGGTGAGGGACTAGTGTGCAAAAATTATAATATTGTAGATGCTAGGGTTCCAATGACGGGTCTCAAAATTTTTAGGTTGTGGTATGGAAAACAAAACTTATGCCACCCCTTATGTAATGGCTGGAGATACGACATGGGGAAACTAGCAGTGTTGAATATGTTTCCTAATGTGGACCTACTTAGAGCAATGGCGACATGCTATGACCCTATTACAAGGGTAATTATGGATAATGCTGGTGGGATTCTGCTAAGCATAAGTGCAGATGAGATTCAACAAGTTTTTGATTTGAGCGAGTCTAGGTCATTCTTGATCCCCATTGATCTTGAGGAGATGAAGCAGGAATATGCAAGGTCATAGCCTCTTTTTAGGTTAGAGTTGCTTCTTGCTCACCTGGCCAGGGCAGACAAATAAATGATTCATATCAGTCCAAGTGACCAGGAACCTTTTAGGCTAAGTTGTTTTTCCAATCACTTTTTGGCAAAATTTTATTCATTGTGCCAGATTTTGGGATTCATCCCAAATACAGTGATTCCCATTGCATATATGTTCATGGGGCTCAGAGTCAGCATCCCAACTTCTCCATGGTGTATGACTATGCATCTTTTCTAGCAGAAAAGATACACGAGGGTTTGCTGAAGTTGCTTGTGGGGGATGTTGACACTCCCTATTAATGCATATGTTCCTATACAAGAATTCCAAATTATTCTCAGAGAAGATGGAGTTGAGGTAAGAGGTGAATGGAGAAAGGTTACCAATACAGGAGTGGATTGTAGATTTGAATTACAACATGGGAGGTGTCAGCTTTGTGCAGTTTAATAACTGATTTGCCTCCAGACTTAGAGCTCGGTTGGTGCTAAATGTGCTAAGAGTCCCTGAAGATTTGCATGAATTCCTTTGACCGAAGGTGAGGAAGCCTGATTTAAAATTATGCCACAATTGGGGTGATGTCATCTTATACCCCGTAAGCACTGTCCTAAGGGTGTATGGTTTCCAGGGAGCCCCACATATTCTCCCATACAATGTACTATCTAGAATGGGGTTTGCTGAGGTCATGTGGCAACTAGGTTGCATTCATGAAGAAAACTTGCGAGGGAGAGAAAAATGGACTTTGTTCCCTGATTATACTGTTGTTTTAGATTTTGTCTTTTCCAAGGAGGATGGGTCCACTTTGGAAGGTTTTTTGATGATTATCATTTGAAGAGTGGATCTAGGAGGCAACATGACCCTGAGGGATTCTTTGCCTTGTTCAGGCAACAAATTAAAGGTGGCAGATTTATACATGAATTCAACTTTCCCGAAGACCTAATCAGAAATGAGTTTGATTTGAATAGACAAGAATTGAATAAAGAGAAATGGATTGCCTATGAGAAGCTGGTGGCCATGGTGCATAAAATGGATCCAAAATATGATCCATTAATGGAGTTTACTCCATTCCACAAGAGAATTTATTTCTTGTTGGATAATTTTAAAGAGATCATGGGCACCTTGATGACCAAGAAGGTAAATTTGGAAATAAACTTTGGAATTCAAAGACCAGAGGTGAGGCCTGAGGAAAAATGGCCAAATTATCAGCCCCCAGTTGACAGGCCTCTATACAAAAGAAAGAGGAATGATAGAAGTGATGAACATGAGAGGGATAAGAAGGGAAAAAAAATAATGAAAGCATCATCATAGCCAAGTCCAAGGATCAGAGCACCTAGAGGGATAAGGATTGTGGATCTAGATCCACCACCAAGAAGTGATCCTACAGTGCTACCATTAGAGCCAAGCCCTAAGAGGCAAAAAGTTGAGGAAGCACAAGAGGCTCTGATGGATGAGATAATTGTGACTGATCAAGACATGCAGGTTAGTATCCCTTCCCCTCCTAGATCAACACAATTGGTGTTATTTGATATGGATATAAAGGGGAAATGTGTACAAGATGCTAGGATGGAGGTCTGCAAGGCTTTCTTGGATGATGATGCCTTTGTGAAGAATCCTATATTCTTGCAACTAATTTGGAGGATGAAACTGGAGGAATACCAGGATAAGTGCAAGAGAAGGAGAGAGTCAAGACTTGATAGGTCTGAGCAGGAGAATGATGATGAGGTCAAGGCTGAGCTAATGGAGGAATTCAAGAACATCACTCCTGAGGAAGGAAGGAGACTTGTGACTCAAGATGGTGTCCTAATTTTTCCTGAATGGGACATGGCTGATGCTGTAGCATTTAATGCTATCCTACAGTCCAAGCACCCTATAAAAGATAGTGAGGAAGAGGTTAAGGAAGCTCTACAAGACTCTACCTTCAGTGAGGAGTATGAAACTCTGGCCATATGGGCATTGGAACCCCAGGATAGAAAGCCAAATGTAGCTAATATTAGCCCAAACCTAAGGGGAGGGATAATCATCAAGAGAGCTTCTGAAACTTCTAAAAGGGAAGAGACTAAAAAGAAGAGTCTAATGGAGGATTACAACATAATAATTGGAGAATATAGTAGGATGCAACAAAGGAATGTTGAGTTGCAATCTGAAGTAGATAGGTTGAAATATAGGCAGGTGGGAGAATCTTCCAGTGATCCTGGTATCAGAGCATTACCTTCTATTCCAGGATCAGTCCCCCTTACTACTCCAATTGTTTCTACTTTAGGATCCCCCATCTAGACACCTGCTCTCAGTCCTACACCAAGGTTGGTTGAAGAAGAGGTTGAGTATTTTGTGGATCCCGCCAAGAAGCAAATGTTAAGTAAGATCACAGAACTGTAGGCTGCCTTAAAGGCAAGTGAGGATGGTGAAATTTCCAAACAAAATGAGATGGTTGACACAGTTTTGAGGCATCTAAATGAGAAGGTTGATGGTAGGTTACCATCTGTACATTCTTTATGTAGACACCGAAAATTGGTCTAGGCCTATGAACACCACTTTCAACATAATTTTCTATTATCCATGGTCATGATTAAATAATGTTAATTATTTAATTACCCTTTCTAATACATATTTCTTCTATTAATTAAATACCCCTTTTTAGTTAATTCACTAATTCATTAATTCAACTTGATTAATTAAATAAATCATATTTATTTAATTATGTCTCTATTTAATTAATTCTTCCCTCTTTATCTATCAATTAAATAATTTATTATTTAATTACCCCTTTATCATACTTTTCCAACTATAATTAAATATCTTTATTTAATTATTCATTTAACCTTCTCTTTATCTATAATTAAATATTTATTATTTAATTATTTATATTATCCTTTTCAAACAGTCAAATTAAATAAATTACTTTATTTGTTTAATTAAAGTCTCTTAGTTTCAAATGTTGAATTAAATTAAAATTTAATTATTTATGTCACATTCCTCTATCATCCAGTTATCTAGGTCATTCACTTACCTTCTGACTCAAGATCTATTTTTAGTTCTCCAGTTATCTCTGGATTTAACATCTGGTTATCTCTGCGAGAATACTCTCTATCACAAATAGTCAGTTAACTAGTTCCAACTCATATGCATGGTGTGTTTATTAATATAATATCTTTATTTAATTAATTAACTCATGTTTGCATTTGAATGCATTAGTCTTCTAGTTCCAACTTTGGCTTTTGTATACAAAGTCTATTTCTTCTATTTTTGGAGATTAAGATCCTGAACTCATGTTCTAACTCACATTCTAACTTAGTCTCTATCTTCAGTCTTTCCTGAACTCGTGTTTTGACTCATGTTCTAACTCACGTTCTATCTGAGACAAAACTCACATTGCATGACATTCATCAATCTCATCCGTCGATCTCTCTTTCAATCTGAGCCGATCATTCGAAACCCAAAATCTATAAAATGGCCTGTCATAATCATTATTCCTTCTCCCGAAAGCATACACTTTTGACAATAGAATTATCTTCGATATTTTTCTTAGACACTCGATGAAGTTATACTTGCATTCAAACACATAAATCTGAGGGCAAGAATACTGAAAAGGCAATATGGAGAAGAGCAATCAAGATAAATCGAGGAAGTAATCGCATATTCGGTGAGATCATTCTGATTTTATTAGTTTAGATTAATTATGCATACTTTAATTGTTCTTTTTTATTTTATTTAGATTAGGATTGATATTTTTGATCTTGTGCAACAGTAGCATTCATCCAATTCGAAAATCTGAGTTACACTTTATATTCTTTATTTTTGGATGGAATAAAAAACATCAATAGGGATCGGGAAATAGTTTTTCCTTTGGCTGAGAAGTGGATCCCTAGGGCCAATGATTTGGATATTATGTATAAGTCCTCTAGGTTTGATGCAGACAATAGGCCCTAGCCATTGAAGCCTACTCAAATATTTGTGAAATAATTGAAGGGATTCTAGGCCCTACCGAATGATTTGAGTAGAAGAATTAGGGAGCTGGTAAAGAGCTTTGATGACTGGAGTGATACATTTTTTTGAGACATCACTGATGCACAAGGAAATGTTAAAACATTGCAGCAGTGGTAGGAAAGGGTAGAAGAAGTTATTAATGCACAAATCAAATTGATTTGTGATGATTCTGATTATGACTTATTTGTAAGTAACATGGACAGAATAATTAATACCAACACATTCTTAGAGTATTTTGAAAGAGAGGCCAATCAGGTTGCAGTGAAATATACACCCTACAATAATAAGGTGAATGAGGTGGTGAAATTTGACTAGATAATAGATGAAGAGTATCAGAAATGGGTGGACAAGTACTTAACCGAAGAGGAGTAAAACGATGTCTACTACCGACAACTAACAACTTAGTGGTTATAGAGATAACTAATTACGTTTTTGTCTCCATGGCAGATTTTTGGTGTAGGTTTTGAGGTTTGTCCAATGCAACGACTATTCCCTAATGCGTGGAATTAACAAGAAGATGCTCTGAGACTTGGCGATTGTAATCATATTTTTGAAATTTCACAAGGTGGTCCAATTGATCGGTGACGTGTATTTTCTAGCCTGATGCTTTTTTTCTCCTTCATTCTCTATAAGAAGGATTTCAAGGCCAGAAATAGTGTTGGAAAGTTAGATATTTTGAGGTCAATTCTAGGCATAGTTGTAGAGCAAGTTGTGAGCCTGATTGTTTCAGTGTAAATGCAATTTAGGTTTTGTGTCATTTTGTAGTCGGGTTTTGGGTTTATGAAGGTTTGATGTTTCATGACAATACTAGCATTTGAGTTATAATGATTCATTTCAAGCTCATGTCTATCCTTTTTATAATCATATCATAATTTTGAATAATATGATCAAGGGTTATTGCATTCATCTCACTGTTGTGGTGTGTATGACTTCCATTTTGGCTTTAATTCAAAAAATTAATTAAAATTCTTGATTGGAGTTATAGATGGATATGTTTATAAAGGGATTTGGTAAGAAGTATTGGGTTAGGATATAAACTAATGATGTTGTAAGGTAACTATTGTCAGAGATCTTATATGTTATGTGTTTGAACCTGTCATGGAATTTTAAATGTTTGTGAATTTGACTCCCCAATGGTATATGGAACTGGTCTAAATCGTATGTGTTTGCGAGGTTATGTGTTTGTTTGTCTTTTCTTGGAGCTTGCTACCAAATTGAAAATTAAATGACTATCTTAAGTTGTGAAATATAGTTGTAATCATCTCATGCTCCAAGTAGTTGATACTATTGATGAAAAGCCAATTTAATTCAGTATTATCATATTCTGTTGAGCTATTAAATGGGATTATCTGTTAATTGTTAATGATTGTTTATAAGTTCGGTGCAAAGATTATAAACACATTATAGGGACCACCCTCTTGGGTTTTGCAGAGCTCGAAGTGTAGGAGGTTTATTGTTAAAATCTTTGTCAGTTGGTCCAGGTCCTTCGAGCTGCCCTCGATTAGAATTGGAAATTCTATAGGTAGAATAGAAGATAAACCTGGTTATAGTAAAAACAACCAACATAGTACTCCTTTGATCTAAAGCTTGCTCTTGTCTATTTCCCATGCTGGCATTTCTTGCAAAGAGTATTTGAAGGTTTAGCAATATTTGGCATATCTCTCACAAATTGTTTAGTGTTGAATTTCCCTAGATTATCCAAATTAAAATGGCCCATTCTTCTATGCCATAAGTTACATCTTTCATTTGTTTGTCCCATATGGATTTTTTCTCCCTTGATCTCATTGAGGATGTATAAGTTATTTGTTATTGTATTTGCATCCGCAACTATTTTTCCTATATTTTCCTTCCTTATCTCATAATCTTGAGCATGGAATTTGAGGATGTGTCTTTGATCATATATTTGACTAATACTAAGAATATTATGCTTCAAATCTTTCACATACAAGATATTTTCTATTTTTTAAATTTCCATTGTCAAAACTAAGAGTACCTTTCCCATTGATCCTTGTTGTAGCATTATATCCAAATTTTATCATCCCTCTATTTACTTCCTTCAAAGTGAGAAACTTTATCTTGTAGCCTATGTGGCTTGAGCATCCATTGACAATGTAACTTTGGTTTCCTTCAATTTGGGCATGAAAATATGTTTGCACAAACATAGATTTATCCTTCTTTTGTTGTTCTTGCCTCTTATTCCTTTTCCAAAATTTTGTAGGTTCTTCCTTTTTCTTACCAAGGGTATCCACTTTCTTGTTCTATCTAGGAGGTTCCACAAAATAAATTCTATAGAAGTGTGTTGCATGGCCATAATTTTTGCACTTATAACACATAATACTATAATCCAATTAAGGAGTAAATGAATTTTTGTTTCTATTTAAGAACCCATAAGATATTTTTTTCTATATATAATTTTTTTTTTTAAATGTCCTAAAATTAGTCATTTTAAGACCAAAATGAGTAAAATAAATAAATAACCAAATAAATAATTTTGGAACCTGGTCATGTGATATTGCCTTAGATGGAAAGATCTTCTAATTTTATCCTTGTTGTATTTATGATGAATGTTTGTTTTTTATGAGATATCATTTTATTTCTTCCTATTGCTTACATTATTGATGGACCTCTTGAGTGCATCTACATAACCTTTAGAATTTTATTCATTTATCTTCTTTGGTGGCTTTGTAGGTTTAGTATTTGGATCTTTTTTAGTAGTCCTTTGATTTTCTTCATAGCAAAGACCAATTTTAATGAATGGTGACCTTTGGAAATTGGTGATATCATATATAATTTTAGTACTCTTCTCAAGCATTAAGCTTTTGTTTAATTGAGCAATTGTATTCTCCAATTCCTTCCTTAAGGAAACAATTTCAGATTATAGCTTCTCATGGTTTTCTTCCTTTGTCTTTAGTTGGATTCTCACCTCCTCTTCTATCCTTTTTTCCCCCTCTAGTTGAATATTTAGGTCTATGATAATTTTTTATGATTCCTCAAGGCTTTGTGACAAATTTTCTCTTGAATCACAATCCTCTTAATATTTTTGAAGTTGCAATTTTTTTTTCAAACTCATTTTCTTAAGCTTCGCACAAATTAGTTCTTCAAGACCCACTTCTCCATCAATTTTAAATTTTTCTTCCTCTTTTGAATCTATATTTTCTTTTCCCTCTCTTACAAAGTTATATTGATCTTCAATGAAATCACTCCTTATTTTTAAAGCCATTAAGAGAGTTTCTTCTTTTTCACTATATGTGATACTTCCATTGCTTTCCTTAGATGAGCTACTATCCCCTTTGGAATAGAGGCTTTTGTTTCACTTATGGGAGTTCTTATTATTTTCATATTTACCTTGTTTATAGCTATTTTTTTATTGATGATGTTTTCTCCTTTTCTTTATGTAATGATCTTCATCATCATCACTATTACCTTTGTATTTACTAGATCCTTTCTTAATATTTCTCACAAAATGAGCTTCAATTGCATTTGATTCATTTTCAAGCTATATATTTATTCATGCTCTTTATTCTTCACCTTCTTTGGAACTTTGAAGGAAAATTATTGCTTTGATTAATTCTCTTTTATGTTCTCATTTCATACACAATGATGATTATATCATGCAATTCATCCATAGTTAATTTATCTAGGTCCTTCATTTCTTCAATGGCTAAATTTTTTGCATCAATATTTGAATCTTCAACCTTTTCACCAACTATTCTAACGGTGTTGACAATTTCATCCACACAAAGGAGATATGCTGCAATATTTTTTGTCTTTCATTTTCAAGCTCTTGAATTATCTTCTATCGATTTGGAGCTTAGCCTTATTAAATTTTTTTCACCTTCATATTTTTTTTTAAGGTCATCCTATATTTATTTTTCAAAGTCATAATGTATTACCTTGACAAACTCTAATTCGAAAAGACCACACAAGATAAAATTCATGGATTTTGTATTGTTTTTACTAGCCTTCTTTCCATCCTAATCCACTATTGGAGATATTGGAGCTATATAACCATCCACTACTAATTTAAGATAATTTTGCATCCTTATTCTCTAGAATGCATAGTTTGTTCCCTCAAATAATGAAGCTCTATTTGAGGAGAAACCTTCCTGACTAGCCACGTGTGCTCCTGTGATCTACCTTCTAGCAGTTAGATTATCTTTAAAGGAATTGGATTTGATATCAATTAATGAGAAAAAACTTATACTAAGAGGAGGTTGAATGAATATAAGATAAAATTTTACTTATTTTAAATTTAACAACCACAATAATAGAAATCATGCAAGATATAGAAAATAAGAAAAAATAAGATTTACATGGAATTTTTTTGGGAGAAAACCAAAAAGAAAGACTGCCTAGATATACGATCCAAATCCAACCAAAAATTAAATTATCTTAAAAGTTTTTCTAGGATCCAACCCACTAGAGACACCAATCCACACTACTAAGCACCAACTTAACAAGAGACACCAATCTCTTCAATTACAAGGCACCAACCTCCAAATAAATAAAGTTTTTTCATTTCTTTAATATTTATTCTTTAATTGATGATGATAATTTGAATCTCCTTCATAAAATCTTATTTGTATTCAAATTATCAAACATTTATTTTTCTCTCCATTAAAATTTTCTTGTGTTTGAATGAGAAACCATTTTTTCCACAGGCACCAACTCCAGCTTCTCTTCTCTTGTTTTATATCCCCTTTATGCCTCTTCATGAAGGGAGGTGATATTTTCCAAGGGAACCATCCTTTTCAAAAGAATACATCCATTCTTTTTTATTAATTTAAAATGGGACAACTTTTCCCTAGACTTGGGTGCTAAGGTGAATGGGGTTGACTAGCCAAAAAATTCAAAATATTTTTCTTTTAATTTTGTTTAGTAATTAACTTCTACATATTTTTACTCCTTTGAGATTAATAATAAATTATGAGGAAATTAATTCTCCTTTGACATCAATGAAAAAATTTCTAATAGTATAACCTTTAGGATACCAAATATTATGATCTGATACCACTTAATGTGGTTGTGGATGGATGATCTAAAAAAATATTATCTAATTATGTAGTGAAATGAAAGAACACACAATCACACAAACAAAATTCTTTGAAATAAAGTAATAAAAATAGGAATTTTATTGATTCTTTGTCATGAATGGAGAATAATCATTGTAATAGACTTCCAACATTCTAGGCCTCAACCATTTGATTACAAGTGGATAAATTATAGAATTCAAGCAATGTTATGTAATACAGTGTAAAATGCTAAGATAAAACCAAAAGATAACTCTTTTATATAATATTTACTGAATTATAATGATCATGAACAAGGTTTATATAATAGAGTCTATATTTAAGATTGATATCAATCAAAGACAAGGTAGTGCAAAACTTGATGCCTCTTAAAATATGTAGTTGGACAAACATATAGATGATTTTTTTTAATGAATGAGGTAAGAAAAATCAATAAATATTAATATATTTCACACCATAACTTATCTTGAGTCTAGTGTAACTTGTAATGTGATCCTTTACTTCTATAATCTTCAAAAATGTACACAAGCTATGAATAGTGAAACTAAGTGTTTGCCTCTTAAAATCTATAGTAGGTCAAAGATTGAATTAGGTCTTTGTGATGATAATTTTTTTTTGAAAATAGGATATGATGATGGATCAAGTAGAACATTTTTTCCAAACCATGAGGTGGAATTTGTAAGTGTAGTGAAATATAATATGATAAAGGGTGATTGATTGATGATTGGAATGAAAATGAAAAACCTACAAACAAAGAAAAAAAGTGAAAGAAAATATGTTTGGGCAATGTAATATTTCTCTTACACCCTATGATGCTCCTACATACTTGGTTTATCTAGTTTGAAAAATTTACATATATCAGATTTGGAGGCTTCATTATGGCTCCATACAAACTCCCAAAATATCAAAATAATAAGATAATATTATTAGAAGTCAATATATAGCTGGTGAGAGTGAATATATTGGATATAAAGAATAAATAAATAATTCATTTCCTAGTTGAAGTTGGTTCATATAGTTTCTCTTCCTATAGTCATGTCAAAACATTAGAAGCAAATTTAGAATTGATTAGTAGATTTTCATGAAGAGTCACATTTGATCCTATAGGAAATATGGGAGCTATGATTGGTGTACTTTAAAAATATGAGCTTGAACTTTGAGAACTACTGGATGATTGTATGGATGGACATGAAGTGGAAGATAGAGACTACTCATAAATGATCATAACCTAGGTTAAGAGCTTTAATTTTGATAAAATTTCCAAGAATATAGTAGAAGATGGAAAATTTATAGACCATTCCTATGAGAAGAACAATTTATACAATTAGAATGTTTCCAAGATTGATTCATTAACATATGAAGATACCTCCATCCAAGAAAGGACACAATTGGTAGTTTATAGAACAAAGTAATGGATCAAAAATATCTACTGAATGTGGGGGTTAACTTCTCCAAAGGAAGGATTGTCCTCATAGGTTGGGTCCTAAAAGAAGGGAGAGAATTTAGAGAAGGAAACCCAAAAAGAAGAAAGAGGATACAAGGAAGCCCCAAAAATAATATGTTAAGAATCACTCCAAGAAAATAAAGGAGAAAAATTCTCAATACGAAGTCAACCATGTTGTTGAGGGAGAGGAAGGAGAACATGAAGATGTTGAGGGACATGTTCATCTAGTACAAAAATATTAAAATCAATCCACACAAGGGAAAAAATAATTAATGCACTACCTTCTCTACTATTGCAAAAAAATCCATCTATTACACAAACCCCTTCTCCCCCCTTCATCAAGATTTCCTTCAAAGTTTACAACTATAGAATCCCAAGTAGATTAGTAGAATATATTTGTAGAATGGCCCACAACTACACAACATCAAGAAGTTATGAATGATGACACTCAAACTATGAATACAATAGAAGAACATATTATTAAGGAGCAAGAAGATGTTGAGGTAGAAGAAGAAAACAAGAAACATATATAATATATGTAGAGGAGAAGAAGGGAGAAGAAAACATTATTGAATAAGTTATCATAGAAGATATTTCTTCACATGAATAAAAAGTGCATTCTATAGAGAAAACTCAAAAAATATTCCTCCACCAAGATCCACTTCTTCACAAGGATCAATGTATTCACATACACATTCTCCTTTAGTTGGTTCTCCATGTCTAGTTACAAGTACTCCACCAAAATAAACCTCTCCACCTCCTTGATATCACGACAAAGAAGTAACAACCATCAATTCAACTTTGCAAGTGTCTTAAGAGATCGAAGAAAAAAGAGAAAATGGGCCTACAATAGATGAATTCTAAATCAAGGTTGATAGGATTATGATATCTCTTAAAATTATGATAACGAATTAACCATTACTATAGATGCCCAAGAAGCAAGGATTACAAAGTAGACCACAAAAACCCTCTTTCTAGAAAAGTGCACTTCTAGTACTCTCATGCTCCAAATTTTAATTTCATGAAGGAGGCCATCAATAATCTACAAGCATATTTATAGGTAGGAAAACTAGAACATTATCAAAGTGAAAGATAAAGAGATACAAATAGAGATATATTGGTATGTATTTAAAACAAGCATGTTCTTGTCAATTTTTATAGATCAAAAGTAACATTTTAAATGTTTTTAAATATCAGGTCATTGCAATAAAAAATAATTCTCCAAAAATGAATGCTCATGTTAACATCAAGGAGGGGTAATTTTTTTATTAAAACAAGGAAACAATACAAAGAATGCTCATGTTTATTTTGGAAATATTATTCTAATTTTGGGGTCAAAGATAAATAAGACTTAGGACAAGTAATTCAAATACTTAATTTTAATCTTGGGCCTATTGATCTTTTAATTTGGTCATTGATGCAAAGAGCCATTGAACTGTGTGGCCAAAGGGTTGTCTATTTTTAGATGACTCATAATCCTTGTAAAGGGTTGGAAACTTGTTATTGGAATAGAGTAGGAAGTTAGTCATTTTTGTAGTTCCAAGTTTTCAAACTATGTCATGCTATAATAAACCAAAATTTAAAATATAATTGAAAATGATGGAATCTAAGACATGCTGAATTAAAAATATTTTGTGTTAATAGACTATGAGAGATGAGGTATCAAATTTGCATGTGCAATACAATAATTTAATATGTTTAATTCTATTTGTTTAATTTATTTTAACATTTGCACTCCTTCATGTTAATGGTTTTGTGTTAAACAAATCAAGAAAATCAAACAAAGTTGGTTTAATGTAATTTCATTGTCTTACCCAAATTAGGAATTGAATTCATTGGAAAAAAATATTTTAGTTTTTTCTCTAAACTTTAATACCTTTTGTGTTTTTTCAAATCTAGTTAGATTAGGATTACTTTAGGGAAAAACTTAAAATTGTTATTACAATGACTAAATCTTGATTTTGTAAGTAATTGAATTGCTAGTAGCAAAAAACAAAATGACATCTTAAATAAATTTTGATTTTAATTTAATAATTAGCTAAATACAAAATACTAATAATCTTGTGTAAACTTGCAAATCTAAGCAATTAGATTTTGGGTTTGCATTTTATTGGAGGTGATAAAATCTAAAATTATATTCAGATGCATTTAATCTTTCGATCGATTAGTTAATACAAGTTAAATTAGAAATATTGACCATTGGTGCAACTAATTACTTATCTGACTAACAATGGTACTTTGAAATGATTGTATTCAAAGCTTTCTATACCACATGCCTATTAAAAAGGGATACCTATATATCATTGAGTAACCTTATAGCACCATGGTTTGTTAACATAGACCTTTAGCTAAATTAATAATCTTCTAAGAGATTAATTTTATTTTAAAAGAAGTGAAGTGATCTTGTGACTTTACTTGAGTAGTGGAGTGTGTCAAATGCCCATCAGCATGGTCCTTGATGATCCTAAGTATATTGCATGCTTTCTTTCCATATTTGATATTTTTTCATTACTATTGAATTGGTTTCTCTAGGGGCTTGACCAAAGGAGATCAAATCTTTACCTAGCAAATTTCCAAGTGATATCTCTTGACACCACCTCAATTTAGACACATGTACAACAAGCCAAGGTGCATCGTACTCATCAATTCTTTATTAGTCCAAGTTCATTTCTGCATACCATGACTATTCTCATAGACATGAAGATCAATTTCATAGGAATGGATTTAAACAAAAGTGGGGTATAGTCAATTTATAGATTATGAGGTGTTCATCTTTATAAGGTCCTACATCATCAAATATATTCTCATCATCTTTGAAAATGCATTCCTTCATCCAAATTCCAACTAAATATCACACTTCTTTAATGTAATTTTCATAAATTCAATTATGCATTTGTTGTTCTTATCCCAACTCTAAATCTAAATATATTTATAATTATTTAACTTTTTCCTTAATTTACTTATGTCTACTTTTTTTTAATATGAACAACCTAAATTCAAATTTTATGTCTTTGAATTGAAAATGTAAAAAGAAAATGATACATCTTATTCATAGTAAGATGTGTTATTGCATCATTGAAGGGTCATTTTATCTTTGAACATCCTTGCTCGAGAGTCTATACCCAAACTTTGAATAGATGCCTCAAGCCGTGGTAGCTACACATCTTTGTCATGATTTATCCATGCATATCCTCACTTTAATAGCTATGTGAGCTGAACTTGAAAATAGGTGGTCATTACCTTACGGTCTTAAGGTTAGATACACATCATTGTTAGAATCACTTCTTTTTTCTTTTTTATTTTTATTTTTTACTATTATTAAATAATAATTACAGATGCATAGTCATAGACATACATGCAGAGTCAAACAGATTACTGAAAAACAGTTTAAAACATACCTATGTTAAGCCCAAATTTCTAGTCCTAGAAAGATTTCTTAGCTTAAATTCAAGAATTGACAGGTGGGTATTATTAAAAGAGATCATGGATGTCTACATTCATGAATTTCATTACAAAAAACTTCGAATTAGAGATCCAAGTTTAATTATTTCTTGACTTCATTAAGGGAGCATATCTAAGGATAAATCATTATAGACTACAGTGTTCTTGGCGTCTTCAAGTAATGTTGAAACTGATTTGGCATTTAGTGTCATAGTTTCAAGAAAGTCTTATTTCCCATTTTTTAATATCTTATTTTCCTTGCTAAAGGAATAATTAAGCATTGAGTTTGGTGCAATCAAGACCAAGAAATGACAAACAAATCCAAGTTTGCCAAATGGATTTGATGGGTTTTCAATCAATGTGATTAGTCTTCATTATTATGGATTTAATGAATCTAATGCTTCCTTTTTCACCTTTGCCATTACCATATAAATTCTTTCATAGTTATCTGGTCTTCTTTTCAAACCAATGCCTTTGTATTTCAAAATCTTTCAAATATCTCTTAACTAAAATATCTTTAGATCAAATTGTCTACCAGCTAGCAAAGTATTAATATCTTAACTAAAATATGAACAATAGGATTTTGCCTCCTCTCAAATCATAGTGACAGCAAAAGTTGGGCAGGCGTGTAAAATTGTCTTGTTTTTTAAAGTATTATCAGGAATGTCTTAGAAGAGTGATCTTTGAAAATAGTTTTCAAAGTTTTGTCTTGGTTTTCTAGAGTTGAGTCAAATCTTAAACGACTGATTTGTAGTTCCATTTGTGGATGTACAGAATAACATTTAGTTTGAAATCAAGATGAGTGTGATGTCATTCAATAAAAAAAGGTATTGAACATTAACATGTGAATTATAAGACAATGAATAAATATTAAAGTAATAAGGAATCAACCCAGAGGAGGGAAAATAATTGTGTTGTTTGTCCTATGTGTTCACTTTTTTATTGAATTTTTTTTTTCAAAAGCAAAGTTGTCTTATATGTAGAGGACAATCTACTCTTCTTTTATATATGTAGGTGAAAAGTGTATCATTTATAGTTTTTAGATTTTGTTTTGGATTTTTTTTAATCTATTGTCTTTAGTGTAATGGACATAGTATATTTTGCGTAAATGTTGACATTCATCTTAATCTTAAGTTGAATCCGAGTTCTCATTTCTCAATAATTTGAGTATGGTTGTTACTCTTTTTGTTTCTTGTTCTAGTCCAATCTTCCAACTACAACCTTGAAACTAGTTCAGGATTGGATGTGTGGTCTTAGATGACATTTTCCAAAATCTTTTTAATTGGTCCAATTCGACTTATTCTCAACTTGTTATCTACCGAGCTAAGTGCAAAATATTCAATTTTGAATGCTATGATGTTGCATAAAAGGAAAAAATCAGTAAGAAATTTAATAATATAAAAATTACATAAGCTCATATCACAATCTCATTAAAAAAGGAGTAATCGTTACATCAACATCTACACTAATATATAAAGAATGCATAGACATATTTGCATTTTTCTTAACATGTCTTCAATCATTTTAGACACCATTGGATTTTTCTAATAAGACATGAATGTAATTTGCATAGGATGTAGATTCCCCCACTCAATAACATGTTCCATTGGTGTTATCTACCTCCACCCTATCCAAATATATAGGCAAAAGTATTTTAAAGAATAGCTTGATCGAAGGTTAAAGACTACAATTTCAGGTTTAGGGCCACACATTAGGTTCAACGGATCAAAGCTACAATTGCAAGTTTGAACCTAGGTAAACATCGATTTCTTATCTTCTGTATTGGAGCTAGAATGATATAGATTTGAAACCAAAATTCAAAGAAAAATGAGAATGTGCAAGACCATGATGGGCCAAACTATGCCTCTAAGTGGCAATGGAAATACAAAAATATAGACTTAAGCAACTTCACATAAAAATTTGAATAGTTCATTAACATAATTTGGAAAATATTTAGGAATATAATTTGTAAAAAATTGAATGTAGTTTGTAGGTGTAGTGTTGAAAAATGTACACCTTTACATTTTCACACTATGTTTGCATCCCCTTAATTAATTGGACTGAATTAAGCCTTTAATTGGCCCAATCATGCATTCACAAGCCTAATTAATTTCGTTTTCCGAAAGGGAAACCCACATGTAATTAATGCCTACACTTAATTACACATCTTGGAAAATGTGTGTTCTAGGTTTAGGGCCTAGGACCCAAGGGCGAATGGGTCCCCCTTAAGTATTGGATCTCATTTTTTAAAATGTTTTTGGCAAAATTTTAATGATCTAAATTGAAATTGCAAAGGTTGGCTGTAATTAAGGAAACACCTATAAATACAAGGTCTTTTTATCAATCCAAATCTAACAAGCTAGAGGTGAACTTCACAAAAGAAAAAATTATTGTCAAGAGCATTGGAGAGCAGATTTATTAGCCATTTATTGTAGCATTCAAGGTCCTAACATGATGCAAAGATTTATCTATGTTCATGCATGTTTTTGGAGCTAACATTGTGATATAGGTTTCAAGTTTCAAGCAAGTATTCAAGCAAAAAGATCTATCAAGCAATCAAACCATTTCATGCAAGATCCAATCCTTAGAAAGATGTGTTAGACTTTAGTCCTCTAAGGGCAGCCATTAAGGGTTTGGTGAGGTGTAACAAGCTTCATTCATTCATCAATTCTTTCATTTTATCATTATTTCATTATCAAGGTTTAATTACCAAACTAGGGTTTGACCAAGGCAAACCCTTATCCACAAAAAACAAACATTTTTCTCCTCTCTTTGTATGTATAGATTTGTAGGTGAAGAAGGATTAAAATTGGATCAAAAGTGCAATTTTTTAAAGTTGTCAAATTTGTCATCAAAAAATAGTTTACCTAGTCCTAATCAACCAAATATACCACCTAGACAAGTCCTCTTCACCTAATGTTCCTCACTAAATTAAATAATCTTATTATTTAATTATCCCTTATTTTCCACCTCACATATGGCTAAAATAATTAAATATTATTATTTGATTAATGACTATATTACATCAACTTATTCCAAGAATAAAGTACACCTAAGAACAATTGTCCTTATGGTTATAATATTCTTTCCACTGGAAACCCAAGAATATATGCCTTCTAGATGCACATGTCCCTTATATCACTCATGGTTACAACCACTTACCAAATTTAGTAAGTGAATCCTAGCTCTTCAAATTTCACAACATCTATCTGAAACCTCCATTCTCTCCTTCATCCTAGGGAAATCCTCTCAATCATCCTCCACTATTAACATCACCATCAAATCTCAACCATCCATTGCCTCTTTTGGAACTCTATAAATCCGGGCACTCTCTCATCTCATTGGATCATCTATAAAATTTGAGCTAAGTACATGTCAAATCAAGTAGTCTCCAATAAAGGAGCATTCACATGTCAATAATAATTTAGATAAAATCATTCAACAATGGAGTCTTTGGTAAAATTTTCTTTGATTATTCATGTTATGATTTTTTGAACTCCTGTGGCAAGCTCTATCTAGAGGTTTTGTCACAAATGGTGGACCTTGTCTCCAATACAACCTTTCAACAATACCACTCCAAAGGGCTTTGAACCTTGGTGTTAAGAACAACAATGCCACCTTTAAACCATCACACCATGCCAATATTGGTAGTTTTCTATTTGCATTTTAAATAATAGGAATTATAATAATAATTAAAAGGACAAGGGCCAAAATATAATAAACTTAAACAACAAAGGGTCAATATCAAGTACAGTCCCATCACATCCTTCAAAATTTTAAGATTGAATGAACCAAGATTCATTTTGAATTGATTGCAAAGCTAATTGAAGGTGGATGCCCCCAATATTGACCTCTTAAAGGAACACCAAATTGAGCTTATGAATTTTAAGGACTTCTAATATTTTGTAGTGGGGATGGAATCCATCTCACATTCGTAGAAAGAACTTTGCACATATTTGGAAATTGAAGAGCACATGCATCACTTCCAAATCACAAACTTGAATCCAGTTCCCCATATAAAGGATCTTTGTCGTGATAAACCCGTGTAGCTCATGACAAATACTACATAGGGTATCTAGACATGTGTTTAGCATTTGGTGAGGAAAATCCCTAATGTTTGGAGAGAGCTCTATATTCATGATATCCTAGGTGATGATTAGTGATTTCCTTTTTTTAATCATTATATGCCTCCTCTAGTATGAAATTCTTGCCACATGAGGAAGAGGTAGAATTTCATAGATGTGAGAGTTGAGGAGGATGACATAAGGAGGAGGGAATTTGGAGTGTGGGTTTCTTACAAATAAGGGTGATGGAAGATACATGTTAGATACTAGTATATATAGAGTATGTAAGTACATTTCTACTTTTTGGGGTTTTGGGGATGTAGGGGAAATACTTACCATTTGTATGAGCTTTGGGGTTGATAGAGGAGTTAGGTGTGGAATGGTTTATACTTTAAAACTAGGAATAATCCTATTAAATGACCTTATTTCCTATAGTAGAAGTACATATTTTTTTGTTCAAATAAAATAAATAGGCTAGTCTATTTCAAACCATAGACCCATTAGATTAATAGACACAAAAATTAGTTGTATAAAATCTACTCTAGCACAAGCTCTAGGATAGATATGTTGGTTTACATATTTGTTAGTACTCTTTTTACACCAAATTTCTTAGCCCAAACAAGATATAATATCTTCAAGGAAATTTCTAAAGGAAAGATTAAGACACGGGAGCTCTACCAATATGGGGTATCTAGACTTGGACAAGCCCTCTTTGTGGAAATCAAAATTCTAGACATAGCTATAGATTATTTAACTACATATTGTCCATGCCCCATATTACAAGATTACTTGAACATGGTTTAGCAAATAAAATGTGCAAGTTATGTATCATTTTTCCAACCCTTTAATGGATTCAATTATCCAAGCCTTATTCCCATTTTCTTTACCCAACAATAAAAATCTCATTCACAAAATATACCTTTAAGGAAAAACAAAATTACATATAATTATTTGTAATCAACTAAAAAATATAAAACATCATTAGATATGAAACATTATAGTACTTTACTTGAGTTGTGTATTTGAACCTTCTTTTTCTTAGGGCTCTTGCTTATGAAGCCCTCCCCCATATTCACTCTTTTTCATGGTTTCCTTCATGGTTGGTTAATGAAAGGATTTGTTATGATGCATAAAAAAATAGAGGTTTCATTTTAAAAGTTAGGATTAAGAAACACTTGTGTTAAAAAGAACAATATTTGAGGATTTAAAAGTTTGAGTTTAGGAGTATGAGCATGAATTTTACATTTTAAAATTGAGTCACTGATATTAAGATAAGATTTCATGGTTGCTTTCTTTTCTAAAGGAAGGATTCCAATAGTAAAGTGTTGCAAACTTCTTTCTATTATAAAACACTATTGTGAGAAGGATCATCAAGATTATAAGAATTATAAATTGAATAAAGTAACTAAATTTCTTACGATATATGTAAATTTATTGAAATAAATAGACTAAAAAAATGTTCAAAATAAAAAATATTAATTTTACAAACATTTTTCTTAATCATAAAAAAACCTATTAACAAAGAATTGTTAATAAAATTATAAACAACCAGCAAAATATTAAATTTTAAAAATCATAAATACACAAAACTTCCACATTCTCCACCTTTTCCCGTGTGTCTAAAGTGGCATGGATGAACGTAATAGTCATTTGAGTTAAAGCATAAATATATTATTCAAATTACCCAAAGCTCCTAGCAAAAGATTCTCATGAATATGAATATTAACATTCCATACTTTTTTGTTAAAGTATTTTTTGCTTTGGAGGGAAGTTTTGAATAATTTTAGATATAGACATGGTGAATCTCTCACTCCAGTAGAGTTTCAACATACCTTTTTTAAAATGATGTGATAATTGTATTATAACAAAAAAATCTCATTTGATTTACGAAGTTACCTTTTTAAGCTTTCTAGAAAAAATCTATTTAAATTATATTTCGTTATTCAAGATAGAGTTTGTATCCATTATTTTATATATATTGAAAATATTTAATCATACATGTAAGAGTTTTTTAATTTAATATTTTTTCTTGGTATTTTTTGTCTTCCAATATATGTATTTGGTTTTTTTAAAAATAAGAAAGATATTTATGTTTATTCTAATATTAAGTATGTGATTTGAATTTTGAGATATCTTGTCTTGAATGTGATATGTTATTTTTTTATTTTTAGTTTTTGATAAAAGTGGCTGTGCCACTGAACTTTATTGAGAAAAGAAAGAAGATACAAAATGTTAGATGAAACTCAATCCACTGATGGAGAGCCAATGTTGGAAATAGAGAATTTATGAAAGCATACTAAAGTCCCAACCAAAGAATTCAAACCCAAGAGAAAAAAACTTTGACCACCCGCTGACCCCGAGTCTAGTAGATGCTAGACGGGTATAAAGAGCTTAGAGAAGCACAATGAGCGAAATAAAACAACTAATAACACGATTACAAATCTTCACCCTTGGAGGATGAGCTGGCCTCATAAAGAGGCATGGGATTATAAACATGATGAGACCTTGCTTCATTTGAGAGTATTTCAGAGGCTTGATCAATTATCTTAGACCTTACCACCACATCAAATAAGAAATGCAGAGCCAAAAAGACAACAAGGGTGTCAGTTTCAAACTTTCTATATAGATCATTACAATCTAGAATGGTCCTTTCAAAGTCATCAAACGTGATACCTGCCCTGAGGACATGCAAAAAATCTCCACAAAAAAAAATAGAAGCCAAGTCATTATGACCAATAAAACCACCAATAGGAAAAGAACCTGCACCAAACTTATAGTTAGCCAAAGCTTCATTTAGATCAAGTTTAGAAAGAAGACTAGGCTGAGAAAATTGTGATGCAAGCATCATAGTTAGCTCAGGGTCCAAGAGAATATCCATGTAAATGGTGAAAAAACTGGATAACACTTCATGATAAGTGGCATTTGCATTTTCCTTAAGCCATTGAGAGCCCACCACCTTTTTGCACGCCAAAAATGAGTTAGCGTCATCTAGACAAAAAAAATTTCCCAACTTTTCATGGTCATATGGATGAGAGTCAAAAAAGACTTTACCCTTTGATTTAAATTTTATTTTGTACCAAGCAGAACCAATATGCGAAGACATGATAAGGAGAAGCCCCAAAATACTAGCACACCACTTTCCAGGAAGGAAAGACATTGCTCTTTAAATACCAAACTGGAGAATACATTTTGCTGGTGTCGGCTATTTTAGTTTTGTGTGGGCCGACAATAACCAAAGAAAATGCATAGGGGTCTGACCACACATTGCAAGTAACATTGCCCAATGTCGGCATACCGAGTGAACAACAAAGAAGACCACCATAAGATGAAGACTATAAAGCATGCTTAATAGATACTTTACCATATTAGCAAATTGCAGGAGAACTGAACAAATTGGCTTTGCATTCGCAAATTAATTTTGGCTGGGGATTTTCAACGTCTATACTATTAGACGAAAAGATGTTATTAAGAACAAAAATCCCTTTTTTACTTTTCAGATTTGAGTCATGGAGATGGCAGTGCAGATAAAAATTAATGCTGAAAACATAATGCAACTACTTCATTTTTTTTCCAAGCATTTGCTGAATTTTTTGATTGATTTTTCCAAGTACAGGTTAATACATGTTGACTGAGATACTGGCACGTGCTGAAGAAGCCAACCCCATACAAAAGAAGCCACACAAAGTTATAGGAAAAGAAACTTTTATTGGAAGAATGAAGAGGCAAAGAAGACCAAGATGTGTCAACTGGCACCACAACCTAGAGCTTCCTTGGATAATGAGGGGATTTCTAAATGTAGAAGGTCCTTATAGGCCCAAAGATTATCAATTTCTATATTAGCAAGGTGGTCGGCCACCAATTTTTCCTCCCTAAAGCAATGAGAAACAACATAACTGTTAAATAATGATAATTGTAAGAGAACGCTATCCAGGAGGTATTGGAGATGCCAAATATGAGATTTCCTGTTTATAATAGAATTAAAGATGACCATCAAGTCTCCTTATATTAAAAGATCTTTAATTCCAAGAGAAAGGGCTAAATCCAACCCCAAACTTAGTGCTTCTAGTTCAACTTTATTATTTGTGCTAGTAGGGATAGATTTGCAGGCAGCCTTAATGAATTTTGAGTCTGAGTTTATAATTACGACCCCAATCCCCAAAATTCCAAGATTTCCTCGGGAATCCCCATCATAGTTTACTTTGAACCATTTCATAGGTGGGGGAGTCTATTTTGCTTCTCTTCTGGCTTTACATTTATCAACCTTACTTGAGATCAACCCGTGAAATGGTAAGGACTTGATTGAAGGCCATGAACTTAAAATATGAGTATGCTAGCTTGAGAAGAATTTCAGGATATTGGCTTGTTTAAAAATGTAAGATTTCACTATTTCTGAGATTGAGTTTTCAAGTTTGAGAAGAACATCTTCCAAAGAGGAAGGATTATGTCTGAAAATTCTATTGTTTCTTTCAAGACAAATGTTCCAAATGAGTAAGGAAGGAGGAAAAACCCACATGCAGGAAAAGAAGGAGGACCAAAAGCACTGAGGCCATGCTGTGAACTGGGCTAACAATGTAGGACCAATCATAGACTTCCATCCCAACTTATGGAATAACTAGTACGAGTAGTGGGAAGCGAAGGGGCATCTTAAGAAAAGGTGATCTGCAGATTCGAGGAAGTACCCACAAAATACACAAGGGAAGGCAACAATGATGCCTAGTCTATCCAGTCTTCCACCAATAAGGGCCCTATCCCAGAGAGCAATCCATGCAAAGGCCCCTGCCTTTGGAAAGCAAGCAACATTCCAGAATAGTGCATGTGGGAGCTTAGTTTTGGGATGAGAAGATAGGAGAGAGTTATAGCCATCTCTGACTGTATAATTCCCAGATTTTGATTTGGTCCATATCAAAGAATCTTCCTTGTTTGTAAAGGCAATAGCTCTTTTTTCCAACTCCTTTGAGAAAGCTTATTTAAGTGGAAGGGGAAGAGGAAGAGAAGCAATCGATTTCCACTTGACTTTAGGAACTAGCTGAGAGAGATCTACATCCAAGTAGTCTACTACTTTAGAGCCCCATTCATATTTGAGCATTACAATTAGGGGAACCCAATATCTGAGTTGAGAAAAATCCGGATAGCCATTCCACACGTCCTTCCAAAAAAAATATTTTCTACCATTATGCACCAACCGAGAAAGGTGGGGGAGGATAATAGACCTACAAGAGGAAATAAAGTTCCAA
Source organism: Sequoiadendron giganteum (assembly GCA_007115665.2). Lineage (NCBI taxonomy): Eukaryota > Viridiplantae > Streptophyta > Pinopsida > Cupressales > Cupressaceae > Sequoiadendron > Sequoiadendron giganteum. The sequence goes on from CM021109.1 coordinate 248,167,638, forward strand.
ATTGCAGAGCCTTTAGGGAGAATAGAGGCAGTAAAGATACACTCCCTTGGATGGGGATGGAGGTATTTTGAAAGCATTCTTTTCCCCCATCTAGAGTTCGGGTTCTAATACAACCTCCAAGTTAGCTTTGCTCCTAGAGCTAAATTTTGGAGTTTTACATCTCTTATTCCCAAACCCCTGAACCCTTTCATAAGGCATACTTTATCCCATGCAATTAGAGGTACTTTTTTTTAACCCCCAACATTATCATTCCATAAGAATGAGCGAAACACTGATTTCAAGTGGCTTAAATTATCTGTCGAAGCTTTGAACACTGATAATAGGTAAATTGGTATGGCGTTTAGAACTGATTTTATCATATGAAATTTCCCAGCAAATGAAATCCATTTGTGCTTCCAAGTAAGGATCCCCCCTGTTATCGAGGAGACTACTTTGTCCCAAAAAGGAGTAACTTTACAAGAAAAGAAGGGAATCCCAAGGTAGGAACATGGGAGAGAAGCTAGAGGGAATCCTTAGAATTTTTGCAAATTTTTCTCTTTGACAGGGGGACATTGAGTAAGAACAATTTTGATTTTGACGGATTAATCATCTGACCAGAAGCCTCTGAGTATTCCATCAGGATTTCCTTGATAATTTTAGCTTCTGGGATTGATGTGTGGCCAAAAAGTAGGGTGTCATCTGCAAAGAGACCATGGGTCTGATTTGAATTCAGATTAGGGATGTGAATGCCTTTCCAAATATTTCTATCTCTATCAGTCTGGATTGCCTTGCTCAAACCTTCTGCCATAAGAATAAAGAGAAAGGGCGATAGTGGATCCCCTTGCCTTATGCCCCTTGAAGAGGGGGAAAAACCCCACGGGGAGCTGTTTAACATAACTGAAAAAATATTACTATTGAAATGCAAGAATGTATCCACTTAATCCATTTATCAGAGAAGCCAAATTTTTGAAGGAGAGCCTTAAGGAAATCCTAGTTAACTTTGTCGTAGGCTTTCAACATATCCAATTTTAGGATCATTGCCAAAACCTTATGTTGCTTGATGAAATGCAAAATTTAATGGGCTATTATTGCTCCATCAGAGGTTTCCCTACCAAGGACAAACCCTCCTTGTTATTTCAAGATAAGTTTAGGGAGGATTTTAGCTAAGCGGATAGTGATTGCCTTTGTGAGAATTTTATAAAGGGTGTTGCACAAAGAAATTGGCCTGAAATTTGTGAAAGAGGAGGGATTATCCACCTTTGGGATAATTGCAATAAAAGTGAAATTGATTTCTTTGAGAATAGAATTATTCCTTCTCGATTCTTCAAAGGCCCACAAAACATCGTGGCCAATTATATTCCAACACTTTTGGAAGAAAAAGGTAGTAAAGCCATTAGGCCTTGGAGACTTATCGAGTGGCATGAAGAAAACAACAAATTTTAATTCTTCTAATGAGAAGGGAGCCATAAGGGAAACATTATCTTCCTTAGTGATTAATGCTGGAATGGAATCCAAAAAAGAGTTTTTCATAGATATAGGCTTAGCTGTCAGGAGATTTTGGAAAAAAATAGTGGCTTCTCTCGCAATTTCTTTCCCTTCTGTCAATAGGACTCTTGAATTTTTCTTGATCGAGGTTAGCCTATTTATTTGACTCTTGAGTTTGGTTGAAGCATGGAATTTTTTTGTATTTATATCTCCCTCGGCAAGCCAATTTTCTCTAGACTTCTACTTCCAATAGCATTCTTCACACATAAGGATCTCATCAATTTGAGAAGCCAAATATTTTTGCAATTCATAAGAAATTGCATTCATACCTTCCTTAAAAATATGTTCAATTAGAGTTTCCAATTCTTGATGAACTCGATTTTTCTCAGCAAAAATGTTCTTGAAGTGGGTGGTGTTCTAGATTTTAATTTTAGATTTTAAGAAGTTCAATTTTTTTACCAGTTAGAACATCTGAGAGCCTGAGAAAAAGGGGGAATTATCCCACCAAAACTTAATCATAGGAATAAAGCTTGGGTCTCTAACCAACATGGGTTCAAACTTAAAAGGTATCTTGTTTGGGGCTCTATCTTCCAGGATTACTAACTGGATTGGAAAATGATCTGAGCCCGGATACCCCAAAGTTGATGAATAAACATCCAGATCAAAATTTAACCAGTTCGTAGATAATAAATAATAGTCTAATCTTTCAACAATTTGACATAAGTCTTTTCATTTGTTAGTCCAGGTAAAATGTCTATTTTTTCTGTTTGCAATCAATGAGATGATTAACCTCTATAAACCCTTTAAAATATTCCATAGCCTTTTTGTTTGGAAAAATACCACCCATTTTTTCTGACTCGTCCACAATTGCTTTAAAATCCCCACCTAGGATAATTAGGGAGTAAGAAAAATATTGAACAATTAGAGAGAGGAGATCCCAAAGTTTCCTTTTCTCATGGACATTTACTGGTCCGTAGACATTCACCAACCAAAATGTTGTTTTTGATAGATTGCTCTTTACTAGAGCCAGTGCCCAGTATGAATCAACAACTATCATCCTTAACTGAACAGTTTTTTCCTTCCAAAGGAAAGAAAGACCTCCCAAAGCTCCCACAGACGGGAAACAAGAGAATTTCCATTGATACCATTTAGAGAAAAGAGAGGCAGAAGACTCCAACATTAACTTAGTTTCTTGTAACAACACTATATCACATTTTTCTATTTCTAACTGATGCCTGATAAGGCACTTCTTGTTAGGGGAATTTAAGCCCCTAACATTCCACGAAAGCATCCCCATTCTTCTTGAGGGGAGGAAATGTCCTCTCCCCTCTTTTTTGAGATTTTTGTTTGGTTGAAACCCCTGCAAAAAAATCTGACTGCAGATTTCTCTTTGTGGCCCCCACCCTAGTTGTAGGTGGGTTGAAGGTGGTAGTTCTTTTTTTCTTTGACAGTGAAAAAATAGTTTCTTGAATTCCTGCATCAATCTCCTAAAGTGTTTTGAGGTCTTTTGGTTTTCGATCTCTTTTTCTAGGTGTCGAGGAGGGATTTTGACATATAGGAGATTGCGACACATGAAATTTTTCCTTTGAAAGCAGACTAGCCTTTTCTGTTTCCAAATAATCTTCTTGAAATTTATCTGGAGAAAGTACCTCAAAAGGGTTTTCCGAGAGAGGGAACTTGAGGCCCTTCTTAATTTGAGTCAAGTCAACATCAATATGCGAAATAATCTGATCTTGAGTTTCCAGGTTAAAATTAACCTTTGCAGAGTTTATTATTTTTTGCACTTTATCAATAAGGTGATCATCCGCTGAAATGAGATTTGGCTGCAAATTATTCTTTACCAGGGATTTTCTCCAAATCTCCGCCTTAAATACTTTACCATTTTTTGCAGTTCACGACATAGGAGAAAATTCAATAGGCATATTAGTTTTAACAGTAGGGGATGGGATCTTCTCAATAGGCCCAAGATCTCGGAATGATGGAGATTGTGGGGTTACACGTTTAGTAGTAGGGGAGCCACCCAATAGTTGATCAGCCCTATCCAAAGAAGATACTGCCAGATTATTATTGAGACCTAATGGACGCTGTGAGGGATTAGGGAGAGATAAATTTTCCAAGGGGCTAGAGGCCTTTGCTAACCCAGTAGAGGTCACCGAATAGGGCTTTTGAGTAGATGGCCGAGGGTCTCTCCCATCCTTACTCATATTCACTTCCTCATAGGTAGAGGATGACATTTTAAGTATCTTGAACAACTATGCATCCAACACAATCACTGCCTTTTGAAAACCCTCCTACATTTTAACTATGTCCTGCCTCCAGATACCATCCAAAGACATGAGATTGCAGGTACGTGGTAGAAGAGCATCATGATTTATGAGGACGCATATTTTTATAGTTAGCAAACCCTCTATGATTGAGCAATTGAAGAGTAGAGATTTTCCAAAGGTATTTCTGATTAACTCCAAAATCTCTGGATCTATGAATTCCAAAGGGATTCTGGGTAGATTAAACCATGTGAGATTCTCCTGACTTAGGGACTGAGATGGAGAAAAGAATGGCCACCATGGATATATGAAAATTATACTTTTACCCACCCAAGAGTAATTACTTTCTAAGACTCTATTTTTTGCTTCAAAAGAGTCAAGAACTAGAAGAAAAGTATTTAAAGAAATAACTTGGAAGTAAACAGTTCCATACTAGTGAGAGTGGACAAACTTATGGAGCTTAGAGAGATATAACTCCTCACCCCATACTTGCAAAAGCACAACATACCCGTTTAGATCTTGGGTTTTTTGATTAAGTGGTTGATACTCCGCGTGGATGGTAGGAACTGAGATCCACTCCTGTTTCTTTTGCATAGACCCCTTCCCGAATTCCTGATCCGATCTCACGATTGGTACATATTTTGTGTGCATTTGGTGATTTGAGGGGGTGTTTCCATTTCCAGAATTTCCCCAAATCCCTCATTCTAAGTGTTGAAAGAGCCTGGAGTGGAGCGGTTGAGCTTTGGTACACTTGGCTTCCCAGATCTAGGGTTTCTGGGCAGGCTGCGTGGTTCTCTACTCAATCGATTCACATTACCTAGATTGCACATGGATTTAGATCTATCCCCCGATCTTTCCTTAGGTCGTGCTAGGTTCCTACGAGACTCTTGAAAACCCCTAAAAAACTTAGATCGAGGATTATTGAGTGACTTGGCCGACCTCTCGCTCGTTGCCACCATTTCTTCCGAAGCAAACTTCCTTGGAGCCTTATCTACCCATTTTACATTTTGAAAGACCCACCGTGGGATGTGATTTTCATCTGCTATGGGGCCCTAATAATCTCCCCGCACCTCATCCCCCCACCTACTTATCCTTGCCTCTTTCCTCACACCCATAATTTCAATTCCAAATCATAAATTTTTTTATGGCAAAGTCCATTCCTATACCCCAGGTCAACGGAGTAGGAACTAACACACTATTAATGTCATAAGTTATTTTAAATAGATTTAATTTTAAGATTAAAATAAATAAAAAAAACTATTAGAATTTTACATTTAAAAATGAAATCCAAATCTCACCAACTTAAGAGTAAAATATATATTATAATATATGATATTAAGCAACTTAAAATAGAAATATAAAAAATGTAAATATAGAGTGATCCATATCTATTTAAAAATAATTTGCACATCTAAGCAATATGTTAACATCATGGATATAAAATTTCTAGCATGCATGTTAAAATATTAAAATATAAAATCATTTTTGTGTATAAAACGAATAAATAAAAATGAATCATTACAATTTTTTTTAGAAAGCTTCATTCTCATATAAATCAATACTATGATGACAAATATATTTAATAATTTGGATAGTCTTATTATACACTAGGTTTCCTTAAAAGAATCTCAATCCACCTAGTTTCAATCTCTTCAACTAGATCTATTAAGCAAGCATTTTATAATTAATATATATATATATAGATTTTGAAACAAGGATTCATAAGATAGTAGACAGTGAAAAAATATATTGGTTGGTATTTTCATAATCTAGTTAATACGCTAACACTACCTTCAGTAGCACCCAACACAAAAGTTTGGAAGTAAATAAAGCAAACATGATTTATGGCCTCTTTACCAATTAAGTATTCTTAAATTAGCTTGTGTACTAGAAAATTATTTCATATAGATATTTCTTGGGGAGGAAGCTAGAAGAGTTCCACCTTTCTCTAGTTGTCTACTTAAGGTTATCTCCATTATGTTTCTTTTAAGTTATTTTCTTACCATAAGCTTACAAAAGGTTGTTACAACAATTGAAATTATTTCCCCACCAACAAATTTAGTTTTCATCCTTAGAATGATAGGGTTCCTCATTGTAAATAACAATTAAAGAGTTAATACAATTTGGACAGTAAAAGTGGGAGGTGTTTAGTTTGAATAGCAAGGAACAAGAGGCACAATGATGGGAAATTTCACATGTGATCAAGATGGGAAGATTCTCAAAGAGGGTAAATAAGGAATCAAGTTACATTACCTTGCATTTATAAAATGGGATAATTTCATAGATTTTCTCAGCTACATAGAACCTATTAAGAGAGCTTCTAGCTTTATGAGTGAACTAGCTCTAGATTTGGCCAAGAGAACCAATTGGCACAATCATTGTAGGAGGGTTCCAGAATGAATAGTCTGAACCATGTAGCAATGAGTCAACACAACGAAACAAACATAAAATTAATGCAAAATTAGTAATATTTATTACCATCAAATGCTTAATGAAAAATTTCCACTTAGGTGAGTAACCAGACTCTTAGGCCTTGCTTGAGAGGCTTACAACATACTTTTAGCCAATTGGCCTTCTTACATGCCCTCGAAGGGTTTATACAAAAAATGTATTTAAAATAATGATGATGAGCTATTAACTTATTCACTGATGATCTATAAATGATTACAATGCTTTTAAATATGCTCCTCCAACTTCCAAAATAGATCTACATTGGCCTTAAGGTTTAAGAACCCGATGAATGCTCAAAATGAATTTTGGCCTCAAGATATGAATTAGCTTGTGAATATTCAGTTAGGTCCACACTAAGGAGCCCAGACTAGGTCAAACCCAAATTCTTTAGATTGAATGCAAATACAAGAAATGATTTTTTCTGGTTGATATAGGACTGATTTACAACCAGGGATGCTCTTGCATCAAACACTTGGGGTTGGGAGAAAAGTGAGTTCCCCACTTTATAGGGCTAAGAGGGAAACCGAGATGGTCCACCTTAGCCTAAGGAATCCATGATGAATCTTCCAGCGGTCTACCTTTCCACTTCACTAGATATTCTTTGTATTGCTTGTTCCTAGTGTTTCTATCAGTTCTTGTGTCCAAGACATGCTCAATCTCCTTTATTTCTTGATGTGGTAGCTTATCTTTCAAATCTACTTCATCACCATTGCCACTTGATTCTCCTTTATGAAACTCATGAATGTCTGCAATATTGAAGATAAGTGATATACCCAATGTCTCTGGTAACTCCATTTCATATGTGTTTCCAGAATCAAACTTCCTTAGAATCTTGCATGGTCCAAAATTCCTCATCTTTAGTTTATTGTATGTGCCAATTGGGAATCTCTCCTTCCATAAATACACCATCACTTCATTGCCAACAAAAAATACTTATTTATCTGATGCTCATGGTCCTTCTCCTTATACTTGTTACTCATGTCCTCCAAATGCTCCCAGACCTGTTTATGCAATGTGCATGAAATCTGCAAATTATTTTTCCTTTGCACTCCTTTTATTTTCCATGTTGATGTCTCTTAACTCTGTAACTCCTCTAGGACTTACTCCAGTAACAATTTGATATGGTGTCCTTCTTGTACTCCGATATACTGAATTATTGTATGCAAATTCTACCTGTGGTAAAATTATATCCCAACTTCCTACCTTATCTCCAACTAAACATCTCAATAAGTTACCCAAACTTCAGTTCACCACATTTGTTTGTCCATCTATGTGTGGATGATGTATCGAACTAGACATCAAATCTATTTTCATATTCTTCCACAATGTCCTCTAGAAATACCCAATGAATTTGGCGTCTCTATCTAAAACTATACTCTTAGGTAATCCATGCAATCTCACAATCTCTTTGAAAAATAGATCAACTACATGCACAACATCATTAATCTTCCTACAAGGGATAAAATGTTCCATTTTGGAAAATCTGTCCACCACAACCATTATTGAACCATGTCCCCTTTGTGTCCTAGGTAATCCCAAAATGAAATTCATGCTTAAATCTTCCCGAGGTCTCTCAGGTCCTGTCAAAGGTTTGTACAATCCAGTATTCTGACTACTCCCTTTTGCAACTTGGAAAATTTTGCAACTCACAACATACTTCTTGGAATCCTTATAGATCCATGGCCAAAAATAATGTTCACTTCCTAAGGAAATTGTCTTATTCACTCCAAAATGTCCTTCCAAACCACCACTATGCTTCTTCTTGATGAAAATTTCTCCCATTGAACTCCTTGTAACACACAACTGATTTCCTTTGAACAACATACCTTCTTGAATGAATTAGTCCAACCACTAGCTCTGGTCTATCACTACTGCTTATGTACACGCCTTCCATGCTTCACTAAAATTTGCATCATCCTCATACATATGCTTCAACTCTTCAAATCTCAATGCTTGTACTCTCATTTTTGTTAACAAATTCCTTCTCCTACTTAATGCATCTGCAACCTTATTTGACTTGCCACTTTGATGCTTCAACACAAATGTGTAAATCTGCAAGAACTCAACCCATCTCATATGTCTTTGATTTAGCTTCCCTTGATTGCTCAAATACTGCAAAGCTTGATGTTCGATACACAATGCAAACTCCTTAGGTAGTAGGTAATGTCTCCACTTCTTCAAGGCTTGAATTATGGCATACAATTCATGATCATAGATTGAGTATCTTCTTTTGGTATCATTCAATTTATCACTGGAATATTTGATAGGTCTTCCTTCTTGGCTCAATATTGCTCCTATTGCATTCCCACTCGCATCACAATCAACTTGAAAGACTTTATTAAAATCAGGTAGTGCTAACACTTGTTACTTTGTCACCTTTTGATTCAACAGTTCAAAACTTTTTTGTGCTCTAGTCATCCACTTTAAATTCTTCTTGTCTCCTCTCATTGTCTCTATCATGGGGTTACAAATGCTACTGAAACCTCTGATAAACTTATAGTAGAAACTATCCAGTCCATGGAATGATCTTACTTCTCTAATATTTACTGGTCTAGGCCAATCCAAAATTTATTTCACTTTCTCCAAATCCATTTTCAATCTTTCAGTAGAAATAAAAATCCCAAGTATACCAATTATGTCTTCATGGAACTACATTTCTTGATATTTATCAACTTTTCTTCTCTTAACCTCTGCAATGCTTTCCTAATGTGCAATGGATGATCCCACAATACTGGTTTACATTTTTTGGCCAAATTGGACATTGAACTATTTTTTTTAACTAAATTTTCACTTTTGGGCACCTATAGCTACTAAACCATGAGGAATTTGAAGATGATGTGAACTAGTGATTTGTGAAATTTTGTCTGTAGATTCTATATATATATATATATTTTAAAAATTTGAATTAGATTGCATTTCTTTTTCCATCTCCTTTTAAAAATATTTTTTTATCAGTAAACACCATTTTTAAGGAGTGATGATCATTGTATACAACATAAATTTTTGTAATTCCAAGTTTTTCAAACTATGTCATGTTATAATAAACCAAAATTTAAAATATAATTGAGAAAGATGGAATCTAAGACATGTTGAATTAAAAGTATTTTGTGCTAATAGACTATGAGAAATGAGGTATCAAATTTGCATGTGCAATACAATAATTTAATATACTTCTTTCTATTTGTTTATTTTCTTTAGATATTTTCTCTACTTTATGTTAATGGTTTTGTGTTAAACAAATCAAACAAAATTGGTTTAATGTGATTTTATCGTCTTAACCAAATTAGGAATTGAATTCATTGGAAAAAAATTATTTTAGTTTTTTCTCTAAACTCTAATACCTTTTGTTTGTTTTTTTTCAAATCTAGTTAGATTAGGATTACTTTAGGGAAAAAATTAAAATTGTTATTGCAATGACTAAATCTAGATTTATAAGTAATTGAATTGCTAGTAGCAAACAACACAATGACATCTTAAATAAATTTTGATTTTAATTTAATAATCAGTTAAATATGAAATACTAATAATCTTGTGCAAACTTACAAATCTAAGCAATTAGATCAAGGGTTTGCATTTTATTGGAGATGATAAAATCTAAAATTATATTATGATGCATTTAATCTTTTGATTGATTAATTAATACAAGTTAAATTAGAAACACTGACCATTGGTGTAACTAATTGCTTATCTGACTAACAATGGTATTTTGAAATGATTGTATTCAAATATTTCTATACCACATGCATGCTTATTAAAAAGGGACACCTATATATCCTTGAGTAATATTATAGCATCATGGCCTGGTAACATAGACCTTTAGGTGAATTAATAATCTTCTAAGAGATTACTTTCCTTTTAAAAAAGGTGAATTGATCTTGTGAATTTACTTGAGTAGTGAAGTGTGTCAAATGCCCATCAACATGATCCTTAATGGCCCTAGGTATATTGCATGCTTTTTTTCCATATTTGATATTTTCTTATTACTATTAAATTGGTTTGTCTAGGGGCTTGACCAAAGGAGATCAAATCTTTGCCTAGAAAATTCCCAAGTGATATCTCTTGACACCACCTAATTTAGACACAAGTACAAGAAGCCAAGGTGCATCATACTCATCAATTATTTAATAGTTCAAGTTCATTTCTACATGCCATGACTAATTTTGTAGGTGCAAAGATCAATTTCATAGGAATGAATTTGAACTAAAGCGAGGTATAGTCAATTTATAGATTATGGGGTGTTCATCTTGATAAGGGCCTACGCTATCGAATGTATTCTCAACATCTTTCAAAATACATTCCTTCATCCAAATTTCAACTAAATATCACACTTTTGGGTGAACCCACAAAAGTGGTTTACAATTCAAGTGAGGAAGGAAAACTTCCAAAAACCTCATCCATGCAAAACAAAATCGTTTTGAGGGGTTCGAGCGAACTCAATATTCGAACGAACCCAAAAGGGGTTCAGTCGAACCAAGGTTCAAGCGAACCACTTTGCATGTGGGAACCCACATTTCCCATTGTGGAAAGGGGTTTCGATCGAACCCTAGTTCAACCGAAGAAGGGTTCAAGTGAACCCATTAGGTTTGTTCGAACCCCCTTTTTCCCACCTTCCCACCCTCTGACACAAAAAAACTTCAAATTTTCACCCTTTGAAGCTCAGGTTGAGGATGAAAATGGAAAAGACTTCATAGACCCAACTGAAAGATGGTAGTCCTTGGAACGAGCTATCCAACGAATATAATTTTAATATGTTTTGGTTTGATTATGTATGTATTTTTTTAGTTTTATTAAAAATAGGTTTTTCATTGAAAATCAAACTCTCTGTTTTGCACATGTGGAAAAATAGAAAATTATCAAAATAATTTTTTTAAAAATATGTTCATGTTGGGTATTGATGTCCTTGATCCATTAAAAAAATAAATTTGAATTTCGATACATACAGAAAAAGTTATGTTTTATACAGTCTGTCTATATCTGAATTGCAATTGGTTTGACTTCGAAACTTGATTAAAGAAAAAATATTGAATAAAAATCTATGAGACCAAATGAAAGTGCTAGATATCGTAATTAAAAATCTAAATTCGAAAAAATAGAATTTTATCATTCATAAAAAAATAAATTATGTTGTATATGGTGAGCGTCACTTTTTGAAAATGTTGTTTTATGAAAAAAACCAGTTTTTGTGGGAGATGGAAAAAAAAGTGCAATCTGATTCCAAAAATTTTGAAAAAAATATTTTTAGAATCTATAGACAAAATGTGATGAAACTCTAGTTTGCATCATCTTCAGATTCCTCACGGTTTAGCCACTATAGGTGCCCGAATATGTAGATTTAGTTAAAAATAATAATTACAGTGTCATTTCTTTAAAGTCTTAAAATTAGATACACATCATTATTAGAATCACTTTTTTTTTTAATTTTAATTTTTTATTGTATTAAATAATACAAGAAATTACATATGCATAGTCATAGACATACAAGTCAAACAGATTACCGAAAAACAGTTAAAAATGTTCATACCTATGTTAAGCTCAAATTTCAGTTCTAGAAAGATTTCTTAGCTTAAATTCAAGAATTGACAGGTGGGTATTATTCAAAGAGATCATGGCTGTCTATATTCATGAATTTCATTAAGTAAAACTTCAAATTAGAGATCCAAGATTAATAATTTCTTGACTTAAGAGAGCATATTGACTAGAGTCTTCTTGGCGTCTTCAAATAATGTTGAAACTGATTTGAAATTTAGTGTCATAGTTTCATGAAAGTTTTATTACCCTGGTCCATTATTCAATCTCCTATTTTCCTTGCTTACTAAAGACAAATAATTAAGCATTGAGTTTGGTGCAATTAAGACCAAGATGTCAAATGGGTTTGATCGAAGTTCAATCAACGTAAATTTTGAAATGCTTCCTTTGCCACCTTCACCATTACCATATAAATTCATTCATAGTTATCTGGTATTCTTTTCAAACCAATGCCTTTGTATTTCAAATCTTTAAAATATCTCTGAACTAAAATATCTTTAGATCAGATTGTCTACCAGCCAGCAAAGTATTAATATCTTAACTAAAATATGAACAATGGGATTTTGCCTCCTCTCAAATCATAGTGACAGTAAAAGTTGGGCAGGCGTGTAAAATTGTCTTGTTTTTAAAAGTATTATCAGGAATATCTTAGAAGAGTGATCTTTGAAAATAGTTTTCAAAGTTATGTCTTGGTTTTTAAGAGTTAAGTCAAATTTGAAACGACTGATTTGTAGTTCGATTTGGGGATGTGGAGAATAACATTTAGTGTGAATTCAAGATGAGAGTGATGGGAATCTTTGGACATCTTCATTGAATTAAAAAAATTTTTTTTTTTCAAAAAAAAAGTTGTTTTATATGTAGAGGACAATCTATTTTTCTTTTATATATGTGGAGGTGAAAAGTGTATCATTTATATTTTTTAAATTTTGTTTTGGATTTTTTTTTATCTATTGTCTCTAGTGTAATGGTTTAGTGTTCACATAGTATATTTTTTGTAAATGTTGACATTCATCTTAATCTTAAGTTGAATCCGAGTTCTCATTCCTCAACGATTTGAGTATGACTGTTACTCTTTTTGTTTCTTGTTCTAGTCCAATTTTGCAACTACAACCTTGAAACTAGTTCAAGATTGGATGTGTGGTCTTAGATGGCATTTTCCAAAATATTTTTAATGGGTCCAATTCGACTTATTCTCAACTTGTTATCTACCGACCTAAGTGCAAAATATTCAATTTTGAGTGCTATGATGTTGCATAAAAGGAAAAAATCAGTAAGACATTTAATAATCTAAAAATTGCATAAGCTCATATTACAATCTCATTAAAAAAGGAGTAACCATTGCATCAACATCTACACTAATATATAAAGAATGCATAGACATATGTGCATTTTTCTTAACATGTCTTCAATCATTTTAGACACCATTGGATTTGTCTAATAAGACATGAATGTAATTTGCATAGGATGTAGATTCCCCCACTCAATAACATGTTCCATTGGTGTTATCTACCTCCACCCTATCCAAATGTATAGGCAAAAGTATTTTAAAGAATAGCTTGATCCTAGGTTAAAGACTGCAATTTCAGGTTTAGGGCCACACATTAGGTTCAACGGATCAAGGCTACACGTGCAAGTTTGAACCTAGGTAAACATCGATTTATTATATTAGAGCTTGAATGATATAGATTTGAAACCAAAATTCAAAGAAAAATGAGAATGTGCAAGATCATGATGGGCCAAACTATACTTCTAAGTGGCAATGAAAATACAAAAATATAGACTTAAGCAACTTCACATAAAAAATTGAATAGGTTAGTAACATAATTTGGAAAATATGTAGAATAAAATTTATAAAAAATTGAATGTAGTTTGTAGGTGTAGTGTTGAAAAATGTACACCTTTACATTTTCACACTGTGTTTGTATCCCCTTAATTAATTGGACTTAATTAAGCCTTTAATTGGGCCAATCATGCATTCACAAGATTAATTAATTTTATTTTCCGACAGGGAAACCCACATGCAATTAATGTCTACACTTAATTACACATCTTGGAAAATGTGTGTTCTAGGTTTAGGGCCTAGGACGCATTCGTCCAAGGGAAAATGGGTCCCCCTTAAGTCTTGGATCCCATTTTTTAATATGTTTTTTGTGGCATTTTAATTATATAAATTGAAATTGCAAAGGTCATCTATAATTAAGAAAACACCTATAAATACAAGGTCTTTTTATCAATCCAAATCTAACAAGCTAGAGGTGAAATTCACAAGAGAAAAAATTATTGTCAAGAGCATTGGAGAGAAAATTTATTAGCCATTTATTGCAGCATTCAAGATCCTAACATGATGTCAAGATTTATGTGTGTTCATGCATGTTTTTTGATTTAACTTTGTGATATAGGTTTCTAGTTTCAAGTAAGTATTCAAGCATCAAGATCTATCAAGCAATCAAACCATTTAATGCAAGATCCAATCCTTAGAGAGATGTGTTAGACTTTAGTCCTCTAAGGGCAGCCATTAAGGGTTTGGTGAGGTGTAACAAGATTTGTTCATTCATCAATTCTTTCATTTTATCATTATTTCATTATCAAGGTTTAATTACCAAACTAGGGTTTGACCAAGGCAAACCCTTATCCACCAAAAACAAACATTTTTCTTCTCTCTTTGTATGTACAAATTTGCAGGTGAAGAAGGATTGAAATTGGATCAAAAGTGCAATTTTGCAAAGTTGTCAAAGTTGTCATAAAAAAATAGTGTACCTAGTTCTAATCAACCAAATACACCACCTAGACAAATCCCCTTCACCTAATGTTCCTCACTAAATTAAATAATATTATTATTTAATTATCCCTTATTTTCCACCACACACATGGCTAACATAATTAAATATTGTTATTTAATTAATGACTATATTCCATCAACTTACTCCAAGAATAAAGTACATCTAAGAATAATTGTCCTTATGGCTCTAATATTCTTTCCACCAAACCCAAGAATATATGCCTTCAAGATGCACGTATCCCTTATATCACTCATGGTTAAAACCACTTACCAAATTTAGTAAGTGAATCCTAACCCTTCACATTTCACAACATCTATCTCAAACCTCCATTCTCTCCTTGATCCTAGGAAAATCCTCCCAATCAAACTCCACCATTTACATCACCATCAAATCTCAACCATCCATTTCCTCTTTTGGAACTCTATAAATCAAGGCACTCTCTCATTTGATTGGATCATCTATAAAATTTGAGCTAAGTACATGTCAAATCAAGTAGTCTCCAAAAAAGGAGCATCCACATGCCAATAATAATTTAGATAAAATCATTCAACAATGGAGTCTTTGGTAAAAAATTCTTTGATTGTTAATGTTATGAGTTTTTGAACTCTTGTGGTGAGCTCTATCTAGAGATTTTGTCACAAACGGGGGACCTCATCTCCAATACAACCACTCAACAATACTACCCCAATGGGGTTTGAACCTTGGTGTCAAGAACAACAATGCCACCTTTAAACCATCATATCATGCCAATATTAGAAGTTTTCTATTTACATTTCAAATAATAGGAATTATAATAATAATTAAAAGAATAAGAGCCAAAATATAATAAACTTAGACATCAAAGGGTCAATATCAAATACAATCCCATCACATCCTTCAAAATTTTATGATTGAATAAACCAAGATTCATTTTAAATTGATTGCAAAGCTAATTGAAGGTGGATACCCCCAATATCAACCTCTTAAAGGAGCACCAAATTGAGCTTATGAATTTTAAGGACTTCTAATATTTTCTAGTGGGGATGGAATCCATCTCACATTTCTAGAAATAAATCTACACATAATTAGAAATTGAAGAGCACATGCATCACTTCCAAATCACAAACTTGATTCCAGTTCCCCATATAGAGGATGTTTGTTCTAATAAACCCATGGCGCTCATGACAAATACTACATAGGATATCTAGAAATGTGTTTAGCATTAGCTAAGGAAAATCCCCAATGTTTGGAGAGAGAGCTCTATATTCATGATATCCTAAGTGATGATTAGTGATTTCCTTTTTTTAATCATTATATGCCTCCTCTAGTATATTGAAATTCTTGCCACATGAGGAAGAGGTAGAGTTTCATAGATGTGAGAGTTGAAGAGGATGAAATTGGGAGGAGGGATTTTGGAGTGTTGGTTTCTTACAAATAAGGGTGATGGAAGATACATGTTAGATCCTAGTATATATAGAGTATGAAATTACATGTCTCATTTTTGGGGTTTTGGGGATGTATGGGAAATACTTACCATTATATGAGCTTTGGGGTTGATAGAGGAGTTAGGGGTGGATAGAGCAATTAGGTGTGGAGTGGTTTAGATTTTCAAACTAAGAATTATCCTATTAAATGACCTTACTTCCTATAGTAGAAGCACATATTTGGTTTGTTCAAATAAAATAAATAGGCTAGTCTATTTCAAACCCTAGACCTTTTAGATTAATAGATACAAAAATTAGTTGTGTAAAATCCACTTTGGCACAAGCTATAGGATATATATGGAGGCTTACATATTTGTTAGTGTAACACCCCTTTTGTTTTGCTCTTATGTTTAGATTACGATGCTTGAATATTTTGATCGCTATTTATACATCGATGTGAACCATATGTGTGATGTGATGTACCTTCCTTGATGTTATACATGACATGTTTTGATTAGAATAATGTTGGTTTATTATAACACGATTTTTGCTCATGAGTTCAATTAATGATGAAATTGTCAATTTGGTGATAATGTATTGGTGAAGGGAACAAGATTGCATCACTCGCTTGCGAGCGTCCTACGATTTTAAGTGACTTCCTCTTCACAACGTGTTTTATGATGATTTATATACATGTGCTATTGATGTCGTGTTGACAAGTTTGCAAGTACAAGACATTGACTCCACCTGACTTCACAGGTTTGAGTGTGTTGACTCAACGGGTATGTTGATTGGGAGATAGTAGCTAGGTTACTTGTGTCAGGTCTACACCCTAGTCCCAGTGTGTCATCTAGTTTAGTCAGCTATGTTTGTTTAATTGTGTTAATTATTGCTTTAATTTACTATGGTAAGATGCTTTAGAAGAAGTTTATTGAAATTCTTTATTAAAAGTTGAAAAAAAATTATGTATATTTTAAATGTTGAAATTTAGAGTTAATAAATAAATAAATTTAATTTAATTAATAAATAGATTAATCTTTGGATTAATTGATTTATTGATTAATTAAATTAATTAAATTGGTTATGTTTGAATAAAAATGTTTTTAAATATTTAAATATTAAATTTTGGTTATTAAAATATTTTATGATTAAGTGGGTTGTTGGAAGATATTTCTGATTTGCCAACAAGTGTTACAAAATTAATTTAGTTTGTAGATTTGGCTGTAGAAGTTACTTTAGAAGCTTTGGCAAAAATTTGAATGTAGAAGTTGTTTTAGAAGCTTTGGAAAAAATTGGAATCTACAGGTGAAACTTTACATTAAACAAATTTTCCTCAAACTTCTAGATATAGGTTCTTTTTATTATTTGAATTGTTTTGCAATTTAGAAAGATTATCTGTACAAAGAAATTAGGATTGGTGTAGAAGCTTTTAAATTATTTTTATAAATTTTCAAGGCTTTCGTGTTTTAAAATTTGCTGAGAGTTCTATAGTGAAATTTAAGAGCCTCTAAAGGAAATTATTGTTAAACAATGAATTAGAACCCATATGGAAACAATAGAGGAATAAACAAATTCACTGTAGGATTCCTTGTAGAAAACCTCGGTGTTGAATTTAATTGAGAACCTCTTTGAAAGGATTGAACAACCCTTTAGAAGTTTTGTAAAGGTTTATATAGAAAATTGTCCTGTCTTGTTTCCAAAACCCTTTTTTGGAAATGGTTCTCTATGAAATTCTATGTAAAATTTGGACTCTCGATTGTGATTGCAAAATTCACTTCTAATGGTCTTTTGGGAAAATTTTCCCCAATTATTCTGTTGTGCTAAATATTTTAAATATATATATATATATATATTAATATTATTAAATTTGAGATTGAAATGTTGTTTGTGTGTCATCCGTACGATGTCAGAAAGAAATAAGAAAAACTGCAAGAATTAAATTTGAGTTACTATTTATGCAAAGAGTATTGGGGAGGGATTGGGGATAGCCCTGGCGGGGGTGAGGAGGCAGCCAATGCTGCCCCTCCCAATACCTACCACCGCACTCATGTAGATGGGGGTTGGCTGTCATGAGCGCCGCCCCCATCCTTTAATCTATATGCCTTAAGTTTATAAGGCTTTCCTTATATTGTATGGCTGCAAGATTATCTCGAACTTGGAAGAAAGTTCGTCCACCTGTTAAGAATCTCGATTTTCTTTGAATTTAAATAATATTAAAAAATATATATATATATATTTTGTATGAAGTTTTTTTATATATTGTGTAAAATATTTAATATATATATATATATTAGAGTATATACATAATTATATATAAATATATGATTATGTATATATTTGGTATATATATATATATATTTTAAAATATACATATATATTTAGTATTTTTAATTAATTAATCACATGCATAAAATGCACAATTTAAGTATTAAAAAAAAAGAATAATTTATTTGCATGATCTAATTTATTAGAGTAAATTGATATTTTAATAAATGTAATTGTGGAAATAGGTATTTAATTAAATGATATAATCCTTTTGTATGAACAAATATTTTATTATCTAAAATTGATGAAATTGGTGAAATAGATAGTGTGATGTTTATCTCTATTGGATAGAGTCTTTTAGTTAATTAGTTAAATTGGGATAATTGGGATGTGCAATTGTATCTAATTATTTTATTACCTGTAAGCAATTTGGTGAAAAAATAGAATATTGTGAATATCAAACAATTGTGCCTTTATGATGTGCTTGAGATCTCTTCTGTGACATTTTGGGGTAAATTGAATAGAGGTATTAAGTGAGGTTTTGTAAGTCTTCCAATTTAGGTAAGTTAACTTTAGGATTTGTATTTCATGGTCTTGTCTTTGGTATTTCCCTAAGGTAGTGAGGAATGCCATTTTCAATGGGTCACTCGGTTTTCACGAATGGGGATGTTTTGTTTCCTTCTTAGTTTGGAGTGGTTACATTTCATGTTTGACCATAGGAGAGTGAATCTCAATGGGGACTGAGATTTGAGAGGATCTGACAGGTAACTCATGCATATTTGAGGTGACACTTCTCCTAAGTTAGTTGCATGTATGGTTCACTAGTGTAACTAGTTGTTTTAACTCTGGTAGCATTGTAGCTTTGAGTTAGTGTTGCTCTGATGTATGTTACATGTAGTTATGTGTCAGCTTGTGTTTAGTGGTGGATATCCTTACTTAGGCTACCTTGTTACTATCTCCTAGCACAAGGGGTGGGCCTTCGGGTACCACTTGGTTGGGAGAAACGTGCACCCTACACCGTTGGGTCCCCCTTTGATTTATAGGTCGTGATGGTGAGAATTCTAGTTGGAGAGCTCGTGGTGATTCTTGTAGATATGTTCCTTTATTTTAATGTTTTATTGTAGTTGGCATTTGTAATTAATTCACTCCTCAATTGTATTCGAGAAGGAATCTTGCAACTTGTAATAGTTAGGTATGATCTACCTCATTCTGGGAATGAGTGTTGTAATCTTATTTGTAAATTAATGTAATTTGGAACTTGTTATATCATATTCTATGTGTTGGTACCTTTAATGCTTTGTATGTATGTGTATTTAAATGTATGATTAGTAATTTGATTAAATGCTTTATAAGAATAATGTATGTGTTTTGGTTTTAGATGTAATCTTTGTCGCGTACCTTAGAGGTTGTTGCGGTAGTTTTGTGCATCTTCCTTATTATTAATGCACTTTTTAAGGAAGAAAAATGTACACTTTCGCTGTGTTGCAACTTCCTCTAGGGTTTCGTGGCAGGGCATTACAGTTAGTACTCTTTTTAAACCAAATTTCTTAGCACAAACGAGATATAATATCTTCAAGGAAATTTCTAAAGGCAAGATTAAGACATGTGAGCTCTACCAATATGGGGTATCTAGACTTGGACAATCCCTCTTTATGGAAATCAAATTTATAGGCATAGATATAGATTACTTAACTATATATTGTCCATGCCCCATATTACAAGATTACTTGAGCATGTTTTAGCAAAAAAAATGTGCAAGTTATGTATCATTTTTCCAGTCCTTTAATGGATTCATTTATCCAAGCCTTATTCCCATTTTTTTTACCCAACAATAAAAATCTCATTCACAAAATATACCTTTAAGGAAAAGAAAATTACATATCATTGTTTGCAATCAACTAAAAAATATAAAACATCATTAGGTATGAAACATTATAGTACTCTACTTGAGATGTGTATTTGAACCTTCCTTTGTTTCGGGCTCTTGCTTATGAAACCTTCCTCCATCTTCACTTTTTCCATGGTTTCCTTCATGGGTTGTTTAATGAAATGAGTTGTTATGATGCATAAAAAAGTAGAGAGGTCTCATTTTAAAAGCTAGGATTAGGAAACACTTGTGTTGAAAAGAACAATATTTGAGGGTTTAAAAGTTTGAGTTTAAGAGTGTGAGCACAAATTTTACTTTTTTAAATTGAGTCATTGATCTTAGGACAAGATTTCATGGTTGTTTTCCTTCCTAAGGGGGAGGATTCCAATACTAAAGTGTTGTGAACTTCTTTCTATTATAAAACATTATTTTGAGAAGGATCATCAAAATTATAAGAATTATTAGATTGGATAAACTAACAAAATTCTTAAAATATATATAAACTTATTGAAATAAATAACCCAAAAAAACCTTCAAAATAAAAAATATAAATTTTACAAACATTTTTTATAATCATAAAAATAACTTATTAACAAAGAAAATAAAACTAAAAACAATCAATAATAAAACAAAATATTAAATTTTAAAAAATTATAAATAATCAAAACTTCCACATTCTCCACCTTTTCCCATGTGTCTAAAGTGGCATGGATGAACGTAATAATAATTTGGTTTAAAGCATAAATATATTATTCAAATTACCCAAAGCTCCTAGCTAAAGATTCTGTGAATATCAATATTAACATTCCATACTTTTTTTGTTAAAGTATTTTTTGCTTTGAAGGGAAGTTTTGAATAGTTTTAGATATAGACAGGTTGAATCTCTCACTCCACTAGATTTTCAACATACCTTTTTTAAAATGATGTGATAATTTTTATTATAACAAAAAAATCTCATTTGATTTACGAAGTTACCTTTTTAATCTTTCTAAAAAAAATCTATTTAAATTATATATTGTTATTTAAGATAGAGTTTGTATCCATTATTTTATATATAATGAAAATATTTAATCATGTCTTAGGAGTTTTTTAATTTAATATTTTTTATTGGAATTTTTTTTTTTTCTACAATTTATGTATGTGGTATTTTTTAAAATAAAAAAGATATTTATGTGTATTCTTCTATTACATATGCGATTTAAATTCTGAGATATCTTGTTTTGAATGTGATATGATATTTTAAATAGATTTAAATGGAAGATTAAAATAAAAATAAAAATAACTATTAGACTTTTACATTTATAAATGAAATCCAAATCTCACCAACTTAAAAGTAAAATATATATTATAATATATGATATTAAGCAACTTAAAATAGAAATATAAAAAATGTAAATATAGAGTGATCCATATCTAATTAAAAATAATTTGCATATCTAAGTAATATGTTAACATCATGAATATAAAATTTCTAGCATGCATATTAAAATATTAAATCATTTTTATATATAAAACTAATAAATACAAATGAATCATTACAAATTTTTTTAGAAAGCTTCATTCTCATATAAATCAATACTAGGATGACCAATATATTTTATAATTTGGATAGTCTTATTATACACTAGGTTTCCTTAAAAGAATCTCAGTCTACCTAGTTTCAATCTCTTCAACTAGACCTATTAAGTAAGCATTTCCTAATTACTTTAATAATATATTTTTAAAAAATTTTTTTGGAATGAGGATTCATAGGATAGTGGAAAGTGAAAAAATATATTGGTTGGTATTCTCATAATCTAGTTAATACCCTACACTAACACTAGTAGCACCCAACACAAAATTTTGGAAGTAAATAAAGGAAACATGATTTATGGCCTCTTTACCAATTAAGTATTCTTAAATTAGCTTGTGTAAAAGATTTTTTTTTTTCATATAGATATTTATTGGGGAGGAAGCTAGAAGAGTTCCACCTTTTTCTAGTTGTCTACTTAAGGTTATCTCTATTATGTTTCTTTTAAGTAATTTTCTTACCATAAGCTTACAAAAGGTTGTTACAACAACTGAAATTATTTCCCCACCAACGGATTTAGTTTTCATCCTTAGAAGGATAGGGTTCCTCATTGTAAACAACAATTAAAGAGTTAATACAATTTGAAGGATAAAAGTGGGAGGTGTTCAATTTGAATAGCAAGGAACAAGAGGTGCAATGATGGGAAATTTTACATGTGATCAAGATGGGAAGATTCTCAAAGAGGGTAAATAAGGAATCAAGTTACATTAAATGACATTTATAAAAAGGGATAATTTCATAGATTTTCTCAGTTACATAGAACCTATTAAGGTAGCTTCTAGCTTTATGAGCAAACTAACTCTAGAATTTGACCAAGAGAACCAACTGGTGCAGTCATAGTAGGAGGGTTCGAGAAGGTGTGAATGGAGATTCTATACCTGCACAAACACAAAGAACAAACAAAATACTAGATCAAAATGCAAGATAAAAGCAACATTCCCCATGAAATTAGATTTAAACATCAAAATATGAAAAGAAATGAAGAACAACACAAATGAAAGCAATTGAATCCTATTGTAATGAGAAAGCTATGAATCCCATGGGGGAATTGGTGCCATTTATGTGTAGGAAATGGCCCTTTCCCAACTTCTTTGTGTGATTTGATGATCTTGAATGATGATTCTTGATTCCTTGATGAAAATTTGACAAAAACTTGATAAGATTGCTAAGAACTATGAAATTATGATAAAAATGGATGAAATTGCAAGTGAAATTGAGTATAGTGAGCTTGCGTGGATTGTGGATGATAGTTTGGATCCTAAAATCAACAGAGAAGCTCTCTATTTATAGGAGATAAGGATGCAAGAATGTGAAATAGGATGAATGTGGGATTTAAAGATGGACCAATGGCATTGTGCTACTTGTCAAGATGTGATTGGAGGAGGAATGAGCACATAAATATGGTTAGGTGGAATTTGAAATTGTTTGAGATGACAAGTTGGAGGGAAGGAAGAATGGAGTAAATTCTACTTGGCTCAAGGCAACGAACATGTAAGAGGCCTTTAATGTCTTGTTGGAAGTACCCATCTCTTTTTGGAGGGATTTTTGAATTGGAAGAATATTCCACCAAAGATGCTTTTTTGAATGGAAATTGATAAATTTATAAATCAAATAAATTGATTTATTGTGCAAGTTGCAAAATCTAGAGGATTGGAGTGATTAGGATTATGATTAATAATGATTTGATCAATTTAAGTAGAAATTAGGTGATTTGACAATTTTAACTTAGATTTTAGGATTTAAATAAATCAAAGTTGATAGGAATAATGATTTAGATTTAATTAAATAAAGATTGATATATTTAGTTAAAAGGGGGCGATGTTAGATTAAATGAAATAAAGATTAATTTATTTAATTTAAAGAGATGACTTTAGAGATTTAATTAAATTAAGTGAATTATTTAATTAAAGGAGAGACTATAAGATTAATTTAAAAAAAATTATATATTTAATTAATAGAAGAGAATGACTTAATCAGATAAATTTGATTTATTTAATTAAGAGATGAAATGTGATGAATTTAATCAAATAAAGATTATTCAATTAAATTAATTAGTAAAAGGGATGATTTAGAAAGAAATGATGTTAGTAAGATCATGATCAGATGTGTAGGATCGGACTATATATTTTTTGTGTCTACATCTTGCCCCTCTTTGAAGCAATGTACTTGTTGCATTGGTTCAAATAATAAGTTGCCCTAGTCAAAAATTTTAAAAAAATCATTTTTCAGATGCCCCACTGCTGCCTCAGTGAGAAGGATTATGCTGGTTTACTATCCCCTCGAGAGATTAGATGAAAATTTGGATCTTTTGGGTGATCTCACAAAAAAAAGAGGACAAGCTATCCGATGGGTCTAGAAAGAGTCCGGGATGCCAAAAAACGTGCCAAAACTCCAAAAATGATGCAAAATGGCCCTTGGTCGGGCAAAAATGGATTTGAGGGTCCAAAACCCTAGATGGACGGCTAAATTAGGTTAAAACATCCTAATTTTTAGGCTTAAATAGACCCCAAGGGGTCACTTTCAAGTCATTTTCACACTTAGCCTTTAGAGAATTTTGCATTTTGAGCTTTGAGCTTTGATTGAGATGGTGCAAAGATTGCTTCCATGACACGTGGCAAAGCGAGTATGAGTGCACCGGTGGCCAACCGATGTAGGGCTAGTGGTATGTACTACTTTCTCGACTTTTGATTTCAAATTTTTATGTGCAATAAATAGGGTCAAAATCAAATTTGAGTCAAGCGGCGCTATATAGCACCATTGAGGGTGCTTAATCGATGCCACACAACCTCAAAGTGTGTCGCATATGCGTAGGGCACTACTACGATTCAACTTAGGAGTTTAGGGTTTGAGCTAAGGTCGGTTGCGTATGAGAAGTGCATCGTGGCAAGCCACTTTGGAGTTTAGGACTTGGGGGCATTGTCAAATTGCACCGTGGTGACATAGTTTGGAGTTTGCAAATAGTGTCGCAATTACAAATAGCACTGCATTTGTTGTTTGAATTGCAAGAACTAAGGATGAGAGCTCAATTTTTTTTGAAGCTTGACATAGTGAATTTTCTTTTGCAGGAGGACCTCAAGATACTACATTTGCGGGAGCACCGATCTCCAGTAATCAATAGATTAGTTGGTATGCATGATTTTATCCAGGAGCACCTTGGGGCTATTAGACTTTGGTATATTGCCTATGCCTGTCCCGTTCAGACACACCTAAGGATGATGACAACCCTAGTAGAGAGATGGCATAGAGACATCTTCATTTCACTTGCCTATAGGAGAGGCTACCATTACAATCGAGGATGTCTGGTGCATCTTGCGATTACCCATCCACAAAGAGAGGGTCATTTATGATGTCGATATTGGGAGAGATGCCTGCTATGAGGTCATGGAACTTGAGGTGATCATCTTCTCTGAGGGGTAGGTTGATCTAGAGAGATATAGGGGTATAGTGCCCACATTTAGATTGATCGTAGCTGCCATCATATCAGGGCTTGTGGCACCATATCGGTGGGGCTGATACTTCAGTCCCAGATAGGGGCTTGCATGGGAGTAGATGCTCTCCAAGAGAGAGTGCTTTTCCTAGGAGCCAGTGATGCTAGCCTCACTCTATTGAGATCTCCATGATTTTTCCTATTTAGATAGCTGGGCCATTGGGGCCAGAGTTACATTATTGCATGTTTGGGCCTAGCAACGCATTATAGTGCTCCACCCATAGGTTACAGTGGTGGCCTTAGAGTTGGATGTACCCATTGTTTGGAGGTACGAAGGGGCCCAAACTAATTTTACACACATAGGGGGAGGTGGTATCACACATTGGAGGAGGGTCATCGATGAGATGAAAGTTCACTTGGCAGCCCGGGCTTGGCATGGGTCCATGGTATGATGATGCTCAACAACTATTTTTTGCTCGACATGAAAGATTGATGTAGGGCCGAGAGCACATCATGATCAAAAGATACCTATCGGACTGAGTGATGAGACAGTTTGGGGATAGACAAGACAAACTTGATGACCAGTATGTGGCCATCTTTGCCCATACTATGAGGGAGACTACATGGGGCAGGCCCATCCCAGTTGAGGAGGTAGTTGCATCTTTTAGACAGTTCGTGGCCAGGCTGTGGTAATACAATTAGGGATAGAGGGATGTAGGGGTTAAAAAAATGTATACAACTTGGTTCAAACCACCCCTTAGACTTACAGATCTAGGTGCAACACTCCCATGACAAAGGCCTAGAGGTAGGTCAACCGATCGAGGGAGAGGATAGGGAGGTAGAAGGGATGGGGATAGAGATGGGGATTGGGACAAGGGAGGAGGTGGACACCACCTTGGGTGAAGCCACAAAAAACACCTCCCCAGGATCAAGCACAACAGACAACTCCCCAAGATTAGCCCAAAGATGAGGAGAGAGAGGTTCCACAATAGCAGCCCCATTACCACCACGAGCACAACTGGATCAATGAGATGCCATGATTCAATAGTTGTAGGCACAGGTGCAGGTGCTACAATAAAGAGGGACCAAGTGAGGTAGCAAGTACAAACACTAAATATAGAGAGGGATCAAACGAGGTCTGAGAGAGACTAGGAGATAGGTTGGAGGCGACAGCTTGAGAGCACAACCTCTACTTCCTAGGGTAGGACAGTGTCCATACAAGCATATTGAGAGGATGTGAGAGAGGAAAAGTATTAGTGCCAACAACAACTTGGGTGCCAGAGTATTCCTAACAAATAGGGATGAGGCAACCTGAGGAGCATGTCGAGAGACAGGTTGGAGAGGGCAGTAGCCATTAGGGCTAGTTCTCCATTTTGATTAGAGACAATATTAATTTTTTATCCATGGGCTCAGATTTTTTTATTGCCCCGATTGTATCATATACTCTTGATTTATACACATTTGATCCCAATATTTGTACCATGATAGTTACTCTTGATGATATATATGAGATGATTTGATTCATTTATGAGATGTTTTATTTTTCTTATGTTGATGGATGGATGTATTTAATTTCCTATGTGATGCAATGATGTGGTGATTCTATTTTATGAGATGCAATTATGCCATATGATGTATGATTTTATGCGATGATGTGATGTAGCGATTATGGATACATTTCTTTTTGTATATTTTCTATGCACTTTATGGTGACGTTGTATGGATGAAATATGTTATGATATAAAAATAATTTTCCACATTATGTCTTAAATGTACTATGAAAATGTATGTGATGATATGTGAACGCAATGTTTTTTATTTCTTTTCTTTATTTATTCATGACGGATGATATATGGATGGAACATGATATGATATGCAAATGTGATGCTTTTATGTAATGAAATATGAGTGTAATTATGTGAGATGATTATGGTATTTAGTATGTATGATATGTAATGGTGATGCTTTCATGTAATGGAATATGAATGTAACTATGTGAGATGATTATGATATTTATGATATATGATATGTAATGGAGATGATGTAATATGTGATGTTGATGATTATGAGATGATTATGTAATATGGTATGCAATGATTCTTATAATGAGTGCAACGAATTATGAAGTAATGTTGTATGATAAGAAATGATTCCCAATGATATGATAATGACTTATGACTTGTGATATGTGATGATATGATATGTGATTTATGTAATGGTTGATTTTAATGCAATTTGTATGATATGAAATGATTGTAATGCGAGATGATTTACGATGAACGCGATAAATGTAATCTTTTATGATGATGTGGTGTGTGAGATGTTTATGCAATACAATGATTCTTATTTTGTAATGATTTGTGGATGATTTTTTTTATGACATGTAATGCAAGTAATATGATAATGTGAAATGATTATTACACGAAATGTAAATATTCATTATATGTAATGAGGTTGTTATGACATGATGTGAATATGCACATGATAATGATGTGACTATGCATATGATAATGGTGTTGTCTATAACATGATAATTATGCCATGGATGATTTAATAATTCTTATGTGATAATATCTATGATGGAATGCAAAAATCCTATATTAATGATGAAATGCAATGCATCTATATTTCCTGTATGATATGCATTATGTTGATGATTGGTGGATGCAGGGTGGATGCATTGATGAGATTATTTTGAGTAAATGTCATGGTACCATATTAGTATGGAGATAAGACAAAAGAAAGAAGATCCAACAAGCTTACCTTATTAATGATGATGATGATTAGGAATTGGGATTTTAAAAGGGCCATTTAATTTATGTTTGATAATACACATAGGTACGATGCACCAAGGTATAAAGAACCAGGATGGCATTGTACCTAGTGTGATGGAATTTGACTCGACAATAAGACAGGAGTAATCTTACTCAAACTTGACATACAAAACCTTATTCAGAATGCAGTTTAGATATTCTAAACGTCTCAGACCAAAACATAGAAAATAAAGCCTTCCTATGTGGTCAATAAGACACCTAAAACACCCTCCCTACAAACCAAAAAAGAATGCATGAAGGAGTTATTTTACAAGAATATCAAACAAGCACAATAGATAAAAAGATAATGATCATTGCCCCATTCCTTTCTCTCTAAATCTTTTTGTTTAGACATCATCAAGAGGTCATCAAAATGAGCGCAATAAGATAAATCAAAAGAGCAAATAAAGTAAACCAACAAGCTAATGTTCTTCACACCGCTAGCCAAGACTAAACTATGGTGATGCCTGATGTTGATGTCCATTGTAGGAAGAACCCATCCTAGGACATGTTATGATCAGGTGATGCTGAGATTTGATTGGATGATAAGCTATTGGTACTCCGAGTTGATCAACTTGCTTGCTTACTGACCTAGACTTGAGACTTTGACGATTGAGTTTTTACTTTTAAACCTTCTAGACTTGCTTCTGATTGATTTACGAAAGGATGAAGTTGACGGTGATTTATTATGGATGAGATTATTGCAGGTGAAAGCGAGATGATATGGATGCACCATTTTGGGTTTTTCAAATATTTGGATGTTTTTGATGTTTTGAGGTTGTTTTGATTTTGAGATTTTTTACGAATGTTTTGATTTCCAAATTTTCCAATTTTTTTGATTTTTTCTAAGATTTTGACCAAGAACCTAACCTAAAGATCTATCCTAGGGGTCTCAGGAGCTAATCAACAGATTAGCCTTTCCTACGTTATATATGCAAAAACCATGTAGTTTGACTGACATAGACTTGATTGATTGATGAGATAGATGGACCAACAGATTGCCCCTTTATTGCGACAAACACTTAAAGGACTGACCTAGGTTGTCTTGGGGGATGATCAAAGATCAACCTTGTCTACGTTCAAGCTCAGAGACAATGTAGTTCAGTGGGATGAATCCACTACTTTGATTTTTTTATATTTTGACATGTTTGGGATTTTGATATGATTTGGATGTTTTTGGATTTTTAGATTTTTAGATTTTTGGATTTTTTATTTTTAAGGAAGATCACAAGAATATACATGAATCTGATCTAATGCAAGTGTAGGAACATGCCCCTAGCGTGGTGTGATAGAATGATCTGATATTGGAAGGATAAATTGACCTTAGGAATATGCCAAGTAGTACTAGGGTGGATCATGATACAAACACAAGATCAAGCTATGATACAAACATAAATGGATGATGGAAGGATTAACAAAATGTAGTGGATAAATGAGTGATGTGAGTTGATCACAAAGATCCTAGTGGATGGAGAGTGCTTTATTTACACTTGGCACTTGTTTGCCAGGTTTTCACCAAGGTACATGCCCAAAGCGCCACTGAAGTGGTTTTCACTAGAGGTTGATTTTTTTTCTTTACTGTTTTCAATCCTTTTTCTATTTTTTTTGGATTTTTTATATTTTTGATTTTACCCTTAAAAGATCAGGCATAAAACTTTTTAAGATGAGAGTTGTTCATGGGTTCCTATAGAGACTCCCCTTCAGGTGTTGACAGCTGGTAGGCTCTTGATTTATAGCTTGTCATGATGATGAATGGTCCCAACATGTTGGGCTCAAATTTTCCCCTGCTCTCTTGATTTGGCACATTCTTCTAATTTTCCTTCAGTACCAGCTCATTGAATTGGAAGATCTACCTCTTGTTTTTCTTGTTGAAGTTGCGCTTGAGGTAGTTATGATGGAATTGAAAGTGATTTAGGGCATCCATGCGCCGTTCATCTAGTAGTTCCAGCTCATTCAATCGTGAGAATCGGTATTCCTCATCTATTATAAGATTTTGCAGTGATATTCTCAGGGATGGGAGCTCGATCTCAATGGGGAGTATGGCTTCTGATCCATAGAGTAGGGAGAAAGGGGTGGCACTTTTTGGTGTGTGGATGCTTGTGTGGTAGGCCCATAGGGCAGGATTTAGCTACAAATGCCAGTCACGACCAACACCATTGACTATTTTCTTAAGGATTTTTAGGATGGTTTTGTTGGTAGCCTCTACTTGGCCATTGCCTTGAGGATAATATGGAGTGGAAAAGTGATGTTGGATATTGAATTTATAGCATAGGTCGTGAACCTCCTAATTTTTGAAAGGTGTTCGATTATCTGAGATAATGGCTTGAGGGACACCATAGCGAAAAATTAGGTAATTCAAGATGAACTTGGATATTTGCTTTCCTATTATGTAGGTCATGGGAATGGCCTCGACCCACTTTGTGAAATACTCTATGGTGGTGATGATGAATGTATGGCCATTGGATGAGGTGGGGGTGATTTTATCAATGATATCGAGCCCCCACTATGAAAAGGGCCATGATGTGAAAATGGGATTGAGATCCCGAGTTGGTACATGGAGGAGGTCCCCATGTTGCTGATACTACAAACATATTTTGACATAGTCATGTGCTTCCCTTTCCATAGTAGGCCAATAGTATCCTGTTCTCAGCAATTTCTTGGCCAAAGTCATACCACTCAAGTGTGAACCACAAATGTCATTATGTACCTCAGTTAAAGTAGTCGAGGCTTCCTCAATGTTTAGGCAATGTAATAGGGTCCCTTGGATGCTCCTATGGTATAAGGTATCTCCTAGGATGACAAAACATGAAGAATTTTTAACAAAGGCTCTTTTGAGGTTTGGGGTTATGTTAGCGGGAAGGAATCCTATCCTCATGTAGGTGTAAATGTCATGGTTTCAGGGATCACCAGGACCAACGATTTTGCACATGAATTCAGATTTTTGTACCTCGAATGTTGGTATGAGAAATTTCTCTATGAGGAACTCCTCTTTTGGGATCTCTAGGAGTGACCCAATTGTAGCCATTGCATCCATTGCTCTTTTGTTTGCTTTGGGCAACTGCTCAAATGTAATATCAATAAAGGACTCCTTGAGACTTTCCACCAACTTCTTGTATGGAGTCAGTTTATCATTCTTTGTTTGATATTCATTGTTCACCTAGTTGATTATGAGCTATGAGTCTCCATATACCTTAAGAGCCATAATTTTCCATTGCACTGCAATCCTTAGCCCTATGACAAGAGCCTCATACTCTGCGATATTGTTTGTGCATGGGAATGAAAGTTTGTAGGATTTAGGTATGCAGTTCCCTTGTGGAGTGATGAAGAAGATTCCTACTCCTAACCTGTATTGTGTGTAGATCTATCAAAATACATTTTCCAATGATCCGTTACACTGAGGTTGAAGATTGATTCATCGGGGAACTCTGAAACTAGTGGATTCTCTACATAAATAGGTGCTTCCGCTAGTTGATCTAAAATTTCTTTTCCTTTGATGGACTTGCGTTCTAAATATTTAGTGCCATGCTCCATTAGGATCATAACCTACTTGGTTGTCTATCCTATGAGAGTTTCTTTGGAAAGTAGGTATTTGAGTGGATCTATTTTTGTAATGAGCTTGATCTAATGTGCTAGCATGTAATGTCTGAACTTTTGAGTTGCAAACACAATTGCTAGACATGATTTATCAATAGGTGTGTAATTTATCTCATGTCCTACCATGGTCCTACTAATGTAATAAATTTCTCTCTCCCTTCCATTTTCATCATGTTGGGCTAAGAGAGCAATAAGGGCTATCATTTGTTTTGATATGTATAAGATTAATGGTTTTCCTAGAATTGGCGGCATTAGAAATGGCGGTGTGAGTAGGTATTCCTTGATTTTTCTGAATGTCTGGTTACATTTCTCATCCCATTTGTATGCTACCCCCTTGTGGAGTAGAATAGAATATGGGATGTTTGTCTGCTAGTTGTGTTATGAATCGACGGATATACTGAAGTCTTCCTTGTAGGCCTCTTAATTGCTTCAATGGCTTGGGTGCTTCCATTTCAAGGATTGCCTTGACCTTGGCGGGATCTACCTTTATTCCTCTCATTGACATGATATACCCCAAGAGATTGCTTGATTGCACTCCAAAAACACACTTCTTTGGATTAAGTTAGACCTTGTATTTTTCCAACCTGTCAAAAATAGAACTCAAAGCTGATATGTGGTCTTGTCTTTTCCTTGATTTAGTCAATATGTCATCCACATAATCTTCCACAGTCTTATGAATCATGTCATGAAATATTAGTTTCATAGCCTTCAGGTAGGTTGCTCCTACATTCTTCAGCCCAAATGGCATCATGTTACAATAGTATGTTCCCCATGGACAAGTGAACACTATCTTGTGTTGGTCTTCTTTTGCTATCATGATCTGATTATATCCTAAGAATCCACCCATTAGTGATAGAATCTCATGTCTAGTTGTCATATCCATAATCATGTCAATGTTTGGAAGTGGAAAGTCATCCTTGGGACATGCTTCATTCAAATCTCTGAAATTTGTGCAGATGTAGATTCTCCGATTCAGTTTTGAAATAGGTACGAGGTTTGAGACCCACTCTGGATAATCGATTGGTCGTATGAACCCTACATCCAAGAGATTTTTCAATTCCATTTTGACTAGTAATGCTATCTGGGGATGCATTTTTCTTAGCTTTTGTCTCATAGGCTTCGCTTTAGGATATATAGCTAGGTGATGAACCGCAACTTCTAGATCAAGTCTAGGTATGTCAACATAGGTCCATGCAAAGTTTATCTTTCTTTCCTTTAGGAATGCAACTAGGAGTTCCTATTCTTCTGTGAGAAGTGAATTGACATAGAATGTTATGTGCGGTAGTTCCTCCGTTCCCAAATTGACTGGATTGCACTGTTCTACAAGAACTGCTGACTTCTCTTGGTGAATGGAACTGAGAAGAAGATTGAATCCCTCATCCTCCAGTGCCTTAGAGAGGTTTTCACCATTGGATGCATCTTTTATGTTTACTTTTTTTTTAGTCAGAGAGTGCCACAGTGTGGTTTTCACTCAAAGACCTTGAGATTATTCTCAAATTTTTTCTTTTGCGATTGAAGGATTCAATCATTTCCCCGTAATAGGCTTGTGCATCCAATACTATTTCAAACCCAGCTTTATGGTCTCCATATGGTATCGTGTCCCACAATCCTATGAATTTTGAGAGTGCCTCATCATTTTTGAATGTTTCCAGAATCAGTGGTCCTCATGTAATGCCCCGCCAAGTAACCCTAAAGGAAATTGCAATTAACATCTTAAGCAAACCAATTTTTTTTATAAAGTGCATTTAACATACACATTCACTTACTAATTAAAAACAACCTCTAAGGCTACAAGGTTAGGATTACTTAAACCCACACATACATATTACATATAACCATAGCAGTATGAACTGTATGAAATAAACGTCATACATCATAAGAATACCACATAACATAATAAGATAATCAACCAAGATACAATCTCATAAACATTATCTTAATTCAATAGTTACATCACTCATTCCCAGAATGAGGCAATAGTACAAATGTATTACAATTACATAACTCCACCTCTTACAAAAGAGGGATAAAGTATCATATACAAACTGAAATATTACAATGCAAAAAATTACAACAAGAACCACGAGCTATCCATCTAGATGTCTCACCACCAAGTACTGAAGATCGATGGGGACCCAACGATTTTGGTGCATGTTCCACCCAACCAATGTGGTACCCAAAGACCCACCCCCCATGCTAGGAGATAGTAACAAAGTAACATGGACAAAGATTCTACTACCTCTAACCAAAGGCAGACTCAAACTGACTCATACTGTTATAACCAACCAAATGAATAACAAGTACAACTCATTCACCATACAAGTATGAATCAAGTACAACTCAAGTACAACATAAGTACAAATCAAGTACAATAAAAGTACAACTCCAACATCACTAACATAGGTCACATTGCTTCCAGACATAATAATAATCAAGTATGTTCACAGAACCATATACATAAAATAATTAACAACAGTTGTCCTAGATAGAGTGTCATCACAAGGTTTGTCATGAGATCTCCTCTGGCAATTCTTCATAGGCTCCAACACAAATAATTCTGGTGGCCTCAACCGAATCCCGGCACTCATACTCATTCATACGGAATCAACTACCTCTCGCAAGGACAAGATAGTTGATCTTGCCATTCCAGGCCTTCTCACTCATCCCAAGTCTAAACAAGCCCTTGTGTCTATGAGTGAGGATTAAATTATCTTGATTAATGTGAATGCATCGTAATCATCTAAGTACACAAATTTAATTATCACTTGATTAACTCACTTTTGAAGGTTACCCGGTTTACCACTTTGGGCTCCAGCCCCTAACAAAAACCACTCTTCTAATGGACAACGCACTCACAACCAATCACCAAGGGAAACACAAGTGCATACAAACTAGGCATCATAACCACTCCAACTCAAATAGGATACAAATAAAAGAAACTCACTCCAAACATCTTGGAGGCAACAATCACATAGTCCACTCCTTTCACATGAGGTACAAAAGATCTCACTCCTGACATCTTGGAGGCAACAACACATAGTCCACTCCTTCCACAGGAGGCAACAAGATAAAACTACATAACAAGGTCACTCCATACAAAGAGACATAGATCCCATAATCTGCTCCTAAATCAAGGAGGTGCAAACATCCCCATTCGTGAAAATCGGATAAAACTGAAAAGACGCCATGCACTACCCAAGGGAAAACAATTGGATGGCATAAAGATTCAACAACCTTATCATCTAAGTTCTTCTGGAAGACTTATAATTTAGGACTAACACTAAATCCCAAAAGCCACATTGCAACTTGACAACATAGCAACAAAAGCATTCAAGTCATCAATCAAATCTAATATTTGGATTTCCTAAATCCATACTCATTCAATAGGTAGTGTTGACAAGTCAAAGACACGATAACTAGATCATCTAAAATAATCATAACTCCTATTTCCCTTTTCATTATTGGAAATCTAAAACAATTAAACTTACTTTCCTTTACTGAATACAAAGAATTAAATCCTTTAAAATAATCATGAGGAAGATACTACTTTTGGATATACTAAATCCATATCTCTTTCATAATCCAATCGTAATGATTCAATTAATCTAAATAAAAATTAATTAAATAACATAATTGATTGCCTCATCAATAAAACAACTTCTTAATTTACTTTTAAATCGATACAAATCCATGCAAGTAAAATTTTTCCATTTCCTAACCAAATCTTACATCTCATTCAATTTTCTATTTAAAACATTCAATCACTTTAATATAATAACATATTGTTTCTCTATCCATTTTTTATATACACTAATCAATCCATTTTTAAATCTCTATTCAATAATACATTGCATACATCTCATTAAAATAAAATAAGATAATGAATTTTACACTGAATATATATATATATGCTCCATATTATATAGACACCATTAATATTCCATTCACAATGACTAGATTACTCTATGGAACTAAATAAAACATAATAACTATTTGCCTTTTTCAATATAGTTAGTTCCTAAATTTACTTCTAATGCAACCTAACACTATTGCAGACAATCTTTTCCAATTTTCTATCCGGAGTCTATGTCTCATCAACTATCCATTCAAAAACATGCAATTTCATCAATGTATAAAAATAACTTTTGGCTTGTCTATTTGGCCACGTATTCATATTGTTTCTAATTAAATCTCATTAATTAAAAAAAACATTTAAATATAAATATTTCTATAATTCTTCAATATATTTAAATATCTTTCTCTATACATTTTCTACACATACTAATTATTTCTTTTAAAACATTAATAATACCCAATTTGCAAACAGCAGAATAAAATAAGATAAAATATTATTTATTCTCTCAAATGGATATATGCCTTCAATATATACTAAATATAAATTAATATATTTAAATATATTTAATTATGAACATATCTTCTATTCTTTGCAGAATATCAAATCGTTTAATTCAAAATAAAATATCCCTTATCATTAATTTTCCAAAATATATATATATTTTTTTTCAATTAAATCAAATTAATAATTGGACCTTTTACACATGAATTTAAATTTCACAATTAAATTTTAAATTATGCATTCTTTAAATCAAATATTTAAATCCTTCAATTAAACTTTAACATGCCATTTTAAAAAAAAAAATAATTTCCCCATACGTTTATAATTTTAATTCCACTAATCTAATATACAAATTTTATTTAAAATAATATAAATAAATATAATACTTTAATATTATATATTATAATATAAAATATTATTAAATAATATTTTAATATTATAATAACAATACATAAAATATTAATATTTATAAATATCAATTTATTATTAAATAATTTAATAACAGTCTCATGTTTCAAACATAACTCAAAAACTACGATCTGGGTATCTGCGATTTTTTGACAGAGATGAGAAAATTTCAAAATGCAGAAACCCTTTAAATTTCCTAATAACCCAATTTGTGAAAGTGGAGTTATAGGCGACGCAACAGACCATTTTGCCATGAAAAATATAACTATACTGTAGATTTTAAAATCCGTTTTTTAATAATAAACAGAAGGTTTCATTTTCTAAAAACATTCTAAATGCATTTTTCAATCTCTATGTTTAATTTCAATAACAACAAAATCGATTTCCCCAAATAATTTAAATTCAACTAAGGTTTTCATAATTTTCACTCAAGAATTTTCACAAGCAAAGGTTGTAAATTTGTTTAATTCTTTTCTTCTAATATCAAATTTATTTTCTAAAACAGATTTAACAAATAAATCTTTAATCATTACTATTTAAAAAAAAAAACAATCAAGAACAATAAAATACAAAGAGGAAAACCTGATACAAAAAACTACAGGAAGAGATGAATTTCTGATGCAAGCCTCCTCTAAAGATTTCATGAATTTTCTTCAATGTTCCAATGAATCCAATCCAAAATCCAACAAATGCAAACAATCTTTCCTTCAATCAATTCTACAATCAAACTTTCTTCAAACCCTTATGCAAATTTTCCAAATTTTCTTCCCTGCTGTAAAAATGTATGTTTTTCTAAATCTCTTTCTACTCTAAAATTAAAACATTTATTCTTTATAAATCAAAAATACCTAATACAACCCTAATTCACATTACATACAAATTAGATATTTCAATTTCAATTTTTACAACCCTAATTCACATTACATGCAAATTAGATAGTTCAATTTCAATTTCAATTTCAAATTTCAATTTCGATTTCAATTTCACTTTTTGAAAACCCACTTTCAATTTAAAATGCAATTTCAAATAATAAATTAATTTCCAAAGTTGCAACCAATTTCACAAATAAACATTTAATTACAATTTCTAATTTAATTCCCACACGTTGAAATTAAATTCCAAATTTAATTTTAATTCTTTTATTTCCTTTCATTCTCTTGCATCACGTTTAATTAATTAATTTAATTATTTAATAACTAAACTCAACCCCCTTGGATTAAATTTAATTAATTAAATAATTTAAATATAATTAATTAATTTAAATATAAACTTTTATCCACATTGCATTATTTAAATTAAATAACCATCAACATGATTTAAATGCAATTATTCTAAATATCTATTTCCAAATCAATAATCCTTCAGAATTAAATAACATTAAAACAAGACAAACAATGGCTCGACACACATGACTGACGACACACTAAGGCTAGGGTGTAAACTTGACACATGTTACCTAGCTACTATCTCCCGTTCAACTTAACCGTTGGATCGACACACTCAAACCTGTGAAACCAGGTGGAGTCGATGTCATGTACCTGCAATCCTGCAACCAAGTAAACAACATCATACAATATATCCAGCATATAATACACACCGTGAAGAAGAATTACGGATTCACAGGGCGCTCGCAAGCGAGTGATGCGAACTCGTCCTCTTCACCCATACACTCATCAAAACTGACACTTCCATCATAATTCCAATAATCTCATAATAATATCTCATGCTAACTCTACAACATCATTAATCCATAATGCATGTGAAACAATAATTAGATAACTACATCTCACAATAATAGTTGTCGCTCAATAATAGCGATCAAAACATCATAACGAAATGTATCCAGTATCAAAGTAACTACAACCAAACATAGTATAAAGCAAACCGAACGAGAAGCAAAATGGAGGGGTATTACACCTCGTTGGTTGTAATCAATGAGTTGGGGATATACTAGGCTTATTTCATGGTTTTGATGCTCTGAATCAAAAGATAGAGTGTTGATCATGAGGAGGGAAGAATCTTCAAAAAACATAGGTAAGTTAGTTATGGTATCCTGATGATCACTACTACTACACACATTAGTTATGTCAAAGGTAAAGTTGTCTATGAATTGACCTGTGGATACGGGTAACTGAAGGGTGATTGCCGATAGCTAAGGGGGAGTTCTAACTATTTTAACTAGGGGACTCCTGCCACATATGGTTACACTTGGAGGGGTACACCCAAGGCCAAGGTTTTTCATTGACTTTTTCATAATGATAGGTTCCAATCAGCCATTGTTGTTCTTTCCAAGAATCTCATTCTTGTTATAGCCCATGCCCAACAATAATTGAAGTCCTCTATTAGAATCATACATGGGAAGGGCTGGTTCAAATATTGCTTCTTGATAGAGGAGATTGGATATGTCTCGCTCATCCACCACTTCTTGGCCTAGATCACCCCATCTTCTCAATCGGGAGGGATTCGCTCTAAAAGTTTGAGTTGTTGTATTAGCAGGTTGTGCTTGTCCATGGGATTTGGGGGATTGAGGTAATTCCCTGACCACAAAGGCTCCCTTCTTCATTTTGTATTCCCCACACCCATTGTCTTGGATTATAAGCTTGATTTCAGATATGTCAAGGATGGCAGGTGTCTTTTTCCTAGAATTGGAGGCTATATTGGTTGTGTCTATATATGGAGTTGAGGGACCTTCATCATTCTTTGGGACTTGGGGGATTTTATAGTACTTTTCTTCAAGGATTTTGTAGTAGGTGAATGGCTCAAGATCACTGTAGATCGTGACCTCTTGATTTTGATATGTGAATTTGATGCACTAATGGAATGCCGATGCAACCGCTTGCATCCCATGGATCCATGGGTGTCCTATGAGGATGTTGTAAGGTAGATCAAGGTCAAGCACTTGATAGGTAGTTTCCATAACAACTAGTCCTACTTGAATAGGGAGTTGAATGGTGCCTTGAGACACTCTTTCTTGACCATCATAAGCCTTGATTGTGATAGCCTTTCCTTTCTCAATGGAATCCTTAGAGAATCCTAGATTATTTATTAGCTTGAGGGAACAAATGTTGAGGCCTGCACCCCCATCCACCAAGACCTTTTTGACCTTATTTTTAAGAACTAGGACTTCAAGGTATAGTGCAAGTTTGTGAGATGGTTGAGCGGGGAAGTCCTAGTCAAAAAATGTGAGGAGATTTGGGGTGATGATGTTTACGACCATAGCTTGGAATTGATTCGTATCAAGATTGGTGAAGACTTTGGATGAAGCCAATGGTTCCTCAAGGATTTTTCTATGGGCGGATGAGATCTTCAACAACTCCATGATGGAGATCTAAACGGGGGTTATTTTCAATTGGTCCAAGACATTATAGCCATTGGGTGTGGATTTTGAATTTGAGAAGGATGCCCTAGGTGGCTATGATGACCCAACAATGGTGACTTTACCACTATGTGTGGTGAATCCACAATTGACATTAGCTCCTTTGATGCTAACAATAGTGGCCAATTTGTCTAGGGATGCAATAACTCCTTCGTACAC
Source organism: Sequoiadendron giganteum (assembly GCA_007115665.2). NCBI lineage: Eukaryota > Viridiplantae > Streptophyta > Pinopsida > Cupressales > Cupressaceae > Sequoiadendron > Sequoiadendron giganteum. Next base: position 248,207,362 of record CM021109.1, read on the forward strand.
ATGGTTTACATTGCCATATTTTTTCTTCCCTTTGTTATTTACTTGGTTATGGTCTAACATCAGATTTTTGTATATCTTTAGATCTTGATTGCTAGTTGGTTGTTCCATATTTATGATCTTGTCATTGATGAGGTCTTGGATGAAAATTTTCAGCTTCATGCAATTGGCTATTGTGTACCCCTTGATTTTATGATAATCACAAAGGAAATTTTCATTGTACCAAGGTGGTTTCACCATGGCCTCTTGGAACTTCTCAAAAGTGGGTATTTTAATGAGATTCTCATCTACCAATTTCTTCATGATGGACTCGACTGATTCCCCAAGAGTGGTAAACTTTCTCTTTGGGGGATATTTATTTCGTGGAGGTGGTCCCCCTTGATTATTTAGATTGCTGATTTGATTATTAGGAGGTGGTTGTGACACCGCATTGGTTTGTGTGTTTTTGTGATTGATGATATGTTTAGATGTTCTACTTCATATCACTATTCACGACCTTGGTGTCGACCACACCATCGTTGGTGACATTCTTGTTCTTCACCCATGTGCAAGGTTTTTCATTATAGCTGGTGGATGGGCAATTGTCTCAAGGTTCAGGATATGTGGGTGTAACTCCTTGTGCAATAAGGTCCCATTAAATGTTGAGAACGTTGGGGATCAACTGGTCATATGTGGTGATGCACTGCATCTTGAGATGGAATGCCAAAGTTTTCTCAAGATTGGAAATGATAGTAGAAATTTGTTGCTCCTTCACTATGGACCACTTGCTCTAATTGGCCTTGGATTGCCATCATTGTATGAAGAAAGAAAATGATTCCCCTTTCCCTTGTGTGAGCATTATAGTTCCTTTAGACTAACATCCATGCCAATGTTGAATGCATAATTCTTCGAGAATGCGTCTACGATCTCTTGGAATATTTTGATAGCGGTAGGCAAGCGAGAAAACCACTCCATGGCGAGACCAACCAAGCTTCGTGGAAATAGCCGCATTAGATATGTATCGTTGTATGTGACTTCCATGCAGTATACTTGGAATTCCCTAATGTGATATTTAGGGTTTCCCAATCCATGGTATTTATCAAACTTGGGGATTTTGAATCCCTTTGGGAATGGTATCATTGCAAGGCTCCTATCAAAAGGATAGGGACACATATTGCTGAGTTTCCTTGTTTATTTTCCTTATTGGAGATCAAGCACCTACTACAAGAGTAGTTTGATTTGTGTTGTCACATTGTCTTGCGGATTAGGAGGTGGAGTGAATGTGTTTTGAGGTGGTTGAGGTGTTTGATTGATGGGTGGAATGTTGGTGGTATTTTTCTACAAGCTTGGCTGAGCAAGTAATGCCTGCATTTTATACTATGCCAAAAATGCTTGTTGTTAGTCATGTTGTGCCAACAAAGCTTGTTGTTGGGCTTGCTGTTGAGCCGCTTTCTATTGTGCTTGATAATATTGTAGGGGTTGTTGATATGATTTTTGATGGATTTCTTACAATTGTGCCTGTTATTGAGCTTACACTTGCACTTGTTGAGCTTGATATTGGGCTTGAGCTTGATCATGTGCTTGTTGGGCTTCTTGTGCAGCTTGGGTAACCTGCGTGGCTTGAGCAGCTTGTTGTTGTTGGAGTAAAGCTTGGGCTTGGGTAGCTTTTTGTGCCTATTGTGCATGTTGTGCCACTAATTACACTTGTGCTTGTTGAGCAACTACTTGTGCAACTTGTTGATTTTGGTTTTGTTGAAGTTCCTTTTAATAAGTTGCCTATTGAGCTACTTGCAACACGATGCTAAATGAGTTTTCCATGTTGGGTTTTGGCGGTGGTGGTGGTGGATTGGGAATAGTGTTGGCTATTGTGATGAGATGGATCATTGTAGTGATGATGGGGATTTGAGTGATGAATGACGTGATTGAGATGCTTGGTCCTTGGGTGACCATGTTTTGAGATACTTGGGGGATGGTAGATGATGTGTTGATCATTGGGTTTGCTTGAATGGTTGCAACCTTTTTTTGTGATATCAATGGAAAGATGGGAGGATTCAATATGATGTTTTGATTTATGATAGGGGGGTTGCTTGGATTTTGCTGATTGATGATTTGTAAAGGTGGAAGGCCTAACCCAAGGGGTGGTGTGGATGCCAATGGTAATGGTAATGGTGGGAGTGGTGGTGTATTACCTTGGAAAATTGATGATGAGGAGGGATCAAATATTCCCCCTTCTTCAAATAATTCACCTTCTCCCTGCAAGATCATGGGTAGAGAGGTTTGTGTGTTGAGGGTATATGTCAGTGTTGCGTGAAAAGAGGTTGGATTGGTGGGATCATGAAATGTGAGTGGAACATATGGGTGTAAAGGATTTACTAGGATGGATTAATCGGGTATGGTATTTGCATCCAAACCTTGATTTCTCATAAGGGGATGTGTTTGAAGTGCATGAAGCAATGAGCTTCCCTTGTTAACAATTAGTTGATTTAGAGTAATGGATGATGTGATTTGTGGTATGCTTTGAGTGATGCTTTGAAATGGAGGTGCAAATGAGATTGGGGGCATGATCCCAAGAGACCTCTCCATAATAGTGTGTATATCATAATCGAAAGGGATTTTGGCCCCTTCCTTTGCTAACTCAAGAATGTATAGGGAGGGATTGAGCCTTAATATGGCATTGACAATTCTATGGGTCTCAGGATTTTGAGCCATTTCAATGATTTCATCTTGTGTCATACTTGATAAATTGTTGGTGATGTCCTCCACTTGACCCTCCTCTTGAGGATTTTGTGATAGTGGAGGAAGATTGATTAGGGGATTGCTTGATCCAATGAGATTCATTTTAGGAGTGGTTTGGCTTAGATCACTCGAAGTTGATGTTTCTTTGTTGATTTCCATGTTCTTCTTGTGTTGTGATCTAGTTTGCACCATAAAATAGGAATCAATTTTTCAAGAACGTGTGAGATGAAACTCTAATTCTTTTAGATTGATCTAACTTTAGGCACAAAAAGAGAAGAACTAGGATAATTAAGGATCAAAGGGTGATGATGAGATAAACAAAAGGTGGATGATGCGGGTGATTGAAATCTTGAGAAATATTGAAGGAGATACTAGACTTTAGGACTTGATTTCATTCTGATTTTGGGTTTGATTTGATCTTGAACTTTCAATTTTTTATTTGGATAGTGAACTCATAAAATCTAAGAGGTTGGATTTTTTCCTAGAGTAGATTTGTACACAAGATGATAATTTGACTAAGTGTGTAAAGAAGGATTCATCTATACACCCCTAGCCAAACAAGATGATTTTGATTTGATTTGATTTTTTGGTTAATGAACTTATAAACCCTATGATGTTGGATCTTTATCAAAGGGTAGACTTGTTCAAAATGATTGATAATTTGATCAAATATGTGGAGGAATAATTTATCTACACATACCTAATCAAAGAAAGATGATTTGGATTTTGCCAAAAGCCAAGTATGAATGATGTTTTCAAGATATACAAGAGTTGTTGGTGAGATGATTTTTTGATTTTGATATTGAGGGATAAATGATAATGATTGATTTTGATCCTAGATTAGACCTAGATAGAAATACTTTATATAGGACCTCGGTGTTGAAGAACATGTTTGGTACTTCCTATGTAAGAAATTCAAACCTTTGAAAGAGACTTGGATTTTGTTAGAAATAAAACTCATACAAGTTAGGATTGTTCCTTGAAGCTTTCTTGTAAAAATTGTAAACCAACCTTTCTCTAACTTCGTGAAGTCTTGAAAGGCATTCTTCACGAGTTTTTGGACTTACACTTTTGAATTTTTGCCTTAATTTCCTTGATTCTCCACATAATGGTTTTTGGACTAGTAAAGAAAATCATGATTAAACCCAAATACTTAGATGCCTCTAAGGATGAAATCCCTAGGGCAAGCAAGAGCACTTGGATTTGTCAAAGGTATTTTATTCTCCTAGAGGGTTTGAAATCTTGAGGATTTTGTGGATGTTTGGTTTCAAATGTTTTGGATTCAAGCAAAGTGTTCTGATTTCAAAAATATATACAATTCTAGGATGAAAAGAGAATATTTGTTGGGTTCCCACTTGGATAAATCCAACTACGCTTTCTCTTAGTGGATGATTAGATGCTTGACCACATAGGCCCCCTCCTTACAGTGCACTCACTTCTCGGGTCAGCCAAGCATCAATACCCATGAATCTCCCATGGCATACTTCTCATCTCTACTAAAAGTCATAAGAATGTGGGGTGGCTTCAAAATGACCATTCTTGTACTAACAAATAGTTAAGGATTTTGGCTTTTCTAAACAAGGGGTTTTAATGTGGGCATTCCGTTCATGGGGGACCATCCATGTGGCAAGAGACCATTTTTTCCCTTCTTGTCGGAATGATCCTCATGATACTCAAACTTTCCTCGAGTACCCACACTTATATACTGGCTGGAAGTCGCTTAGCTTTAGCGTGTTACTGGTTGGGTCATTCCCTTTGGGTGAGTACTTTTTCCCACCAAGGCAAGCCCTCTAAGATAAACAAAAGCAAGCAAATATATTTGTAGTTTGATCGATCTTTGTTGAGAAACAAAGAGAGAACACTCGTGATATGCTCCACTCACACTCACAAGATTTTCTCGATTTTAGGCACCCAAATTGAAATGTGGAGTTAATAAATTACACAAATTAATATCACAAAAAGGACTTTTGATTCTCAAGATCACTATATAGTGTGAGAGAAGTGCATACGTCTTTTTGATGATATTAACTTGTGAAAGGGATTAGAAAATAAATAAAACACATGTTCATTTTAACCACAAAGTAATAATGTGAATTTTTTTTAAGCACCAATTTTGAAATGTGAAATTTTTTTGTTCATGTATTAAGTCCCAAAACAAAATTTAGTGAGTTTGCCTATGATTCTTTTTAGCCTTTTGTCTTGTTCTTTTTAAGCCCAAATGAAATTTAGTATCCTAAAGGTAAGAATATAGCAACTCCTTGGAAGAGGGATTATAATTTCCCCCCCAGCGTTTAAAGACACTAGATACAATGAGTTAATGATGACATGGAGAACCTTTGGTTTTTATTCCCTTTCTTCATTTTGATCAAGCTAGCCAACAAAAACTAGTTAATACTACAAAAACAAAGACTGAAAACCAATTAGAAGTCTAAATAATCAAAATGGAAAAAATACATGTCAAAATAACTAGAATTTTTCCTTTTACCCAATTGCAGTGGTGCAATATGCGGGTGTAGTGTAGTTTGGAAAGGTCAACGATGCAATATATCATTGTTGATGACTGGGAGCGGTGGTCTATAGTGAAACAATGATCGTGATTGTGGCTCTGTTTGACTAGCGACATAATTTATATCAGTGGCTCACTTTCAAATTCAAATTTTGTTGGCGGGAAGAAACCAATGGTGGAGTTTGGAATTTGGAGCGGTGCAAAATAGCGCTGCTTGACTAATAGCAACAGAGTTTCCTATAGACAGCAAAAAACATGAAATTTTTCAAAAAAACGTGATGAATTCCTCTAGATTTGCCCTCCTTCTAGTGCCAAAATATGAATGGAGATTCTATACTTGCACAAACATAAAGAACAAAGACAATATTAGATCAAAATGCAAGATAAAAGCAACATTCCCCATGATATTAGATTTAAACATCAAAATAGGAAAATAAATGAAGAACAACACAAATGAAAGCAATTGAATCCTATCGTAATGAGCAAACTAGCAATCCCATGGGGGAATTGTTGCCATTTATGTGTAGGAAATGGACCTTTCCCAACTCCTTTGTGTGATTTGATGATCTTGGATGACGATTCTTGATTCCTTGATGCAAATTTGATAAAACCTTGATAACATTACTAAGAACTATGAAATTATGATAAAATTGGATGAAATTACAAGTGAAATTGAGTATAGTAAGCTTGCATGGATTGTGGATGATATTGTGGATCCTAAAATAAATAGAGAAGCTCTCTATTTATAGGAGATAAGGACGGAGGAATGTGAAATAGGATGAATGTGGTATTTAAAGATGGACCAATGGCACTGTGCCACTTGTCAAGATGTGATTGGAGGAGGAATGAGAACATTTGGATGAATGTGCACATAAATATGGTTAGGTGGAATTTGAAATTGTTTGAGATGACAAATTGGAGGGAAGGAAGAATGGAGTAAATTCCACTTGGCTAACATGTAAGAGGCCTTTAATGCCTTGTTGGAAGTACCCATCCCTTTTTGGAGGGATTTTTGAATTAGAAGAATATTCGACCAAAGATGCCTTTTTGAATGGAAATTGATGAATTTATAAATCAAAAAAATTGATTTATTGTGCAAGTTGATAAATCTAGAGGATTGGAGTGATTAGGATTAAGACTAATCAGGATTTGATCAATTTAAGTAGAAATTAGGTGATTTGACAATTTGACTTAGATTTTAGGATTGAAATAAATCAAAGTTGAGAGGAATAATGATTTAGATTTAATTAAAAGGGGGTGATGTTAGATTAAATAAAATAAAGATTAATTTATTTAATTTAAAGAGATGGCTTTAGAGATTTAATTAAATCAAGTGAATTATTTAATTAAAAGAGAGACTATAGGATTAATTAAACAAAATGATTTATTTAATTAATAGAAGAGAATGACTTAATCAAATAAATTTGATTTATTTAATTAAGAGATGAAATGTGATGAATTTAATCAAATAAAGACTATTCAATTAAATTAATTAGTAAAAGGGATGATTTAGGAAGAAACAATGTTAGTAAGATCAGGATGAGATGTGCAAGATCAAACTGTATATTTTCCATGTCTATAGAAGGAACTATCCAAACATGTAGCAATGAGTCAACACAAAGAAACAAACACAAAATTAATGAAAAATTAGTAATCTTTATTATTATGAAATGCTTAATGAAAATTGGCCACTTAGGTGAGTACCCTGACTCACAAGCCTTGCCTCAAAGGCTTACGATAGAATTTTGACCAATTGGCTTTCTTACATGCCCTCGAAGGGTTTATGTGAAAAAATGTATTGAAACTAGTGATGATGAGTTATTAAATTATTCATTGATGATCTACAAATGATTAGAATGCTTTTAAATATGCTCCTCCAACTTTCAAAATAGATCTGCATTGGCCTTAAGGTTTAAGAACCCGATGAATGCTCAAAATGAATGCTGGCCTCAAGATATGAATGAACTTGTGAATATTCAGATAGGTCCACACTAAGCAACCTAGACTAGTCAAACCCAAATGCTTCAGACTGAATGCAAATACTTATGAATGAATGTACTACCAATGAAAATGCAAAAATAATTGTTTTTGGTTGATATAGGATTGATTTACAACTAGGGATGCTCCCTCATCAAACACTTGGGGTTGGAAGAAAGGTGAGTTCCCCACTTTCCAAGGCTAAGAGGGAAACCGAGATGGTCCATCTCAGCTAGAGGAATCCATGATGAATCCTCCATTGGTCTTCCTTTCCACTTCACTAGATATTATTTGTATTTCATGTTCCTAGTGTTTTTGCTGGTTTTGGTGTCTAAGACGTGTTCAATCTCCTTCAATTCCTGATGTGGTAACTTATCTTTCAAATCTGATTCATCACCACTGCCACTTGATTCTCCATTGTGAAACTGATGTATGTTTGTAATATTGAAGATATGTGATATACCCAATGTCTCTGGTAACTCCACTTCATATGTATTTCTAGAATCAAACTTCCTTAGAATCTTACATGGTCCAAACTTCCTCATCTTCAGTTTATTGTATGTGCAAATTTGGAATCTCTCCTTTCGCTAATACACCATCAATTCATCACCAACAAAAAACTCCTTATGTCTCTGATGTTCATCTGCCTTCTCCTTGTACTTGTTACTCATGTCCTCCAAATGCTGTCAGACCTATTTATGCAATGTATCCATGAAATATACAAATTCTTCTGCTTCTGCACTCATTTTATTTTCCATGTTGATGTCTCTTAACTCTGTAACTCCTCTAGAAATTACTTAGGTAACAATTTGATATGGTGTCTTTCATGTACTTCGATTTACTAAATTATTGTATTTAAAATCTGCCTGTGGTAAAATTATCTCCCAACTTCCTACCTTATCTCCAACTAAACATCTCAATAGGTTACCCAAACTTCAGTTCACTAATTTTTTTTTTCCATGTGTGTGTGGGTGATGTGCCAAGCTGGACTTCAAATCTATTTTCATCTTCTTCCACAATGTCCTCTAAAAATACCCAATGAATTTGGTGTCTCTATCTGAAACTATACTATTAGGTAATCCATGTAATCTCACAATCTCTTTGAAAAATAGATCAGCTACATGCACAACATCATTAGTATTCCTACAAGGGATAAAATTTCCCATTTTGTATAATTTGTCCACCACAACCATTATTGAATCATGTCCCCTTTGTGTCTTAGGTAATCCCATAATGAAATTCATGCTTAAATCTTTCCAAGGTCTCTTGGGTACTGTCAAAGGTTTGTACAATCCAGTATTCTGACTACTCCTTTTTGCAACTTGGAAAATTTTGCAACTTTGAACATACTTCCTGTTATCCTTATAGATCTTTGGCCAAAAACAATGTTAACTTCCTAAGGAAATTGTCTTATCCACTCCAAAATGTCCTGCCAAACCACCACTATGCTTCTTCTTGATCAAATTTTCTCTCATTGAACTCCTTGGAACACACAACTAATTTCATTTTAACAACATACCTTCTTGAATGAAGTAGTCCAACCACTAGATCTGGTCTATCACTACTTTTTTTGTACACGCCTTCCATGCTTCGCTAAAATCTACATCATCCTCATACATATGCTTCAACTCTTAAAATCCCAGTACTTGTACTCTCATTTTTGTTAACAAATTCCTTCTCCTAATTTATGCATCTACAACTTTATTTGACTTGCCACTTCAATGCTTCAACACAAATGTGTAACTCTGCAAGAACTCAACCCATCTCATATGTCTTTGATTCAACTTCTCTTGACTATTCAAATACTACAAAGCTTGATGATCAGTATACAACACAAACTCCTTAGGTAGTAGGTAATGTCTCCACTTCTTCAAGGCTTGAATTATGGCATAAATGTCATGATCATAGACAGAGTATCTTCTTCTGGTATCATTCAATTTCTCATTGGAATATTTGATAGGTCTTCCTTCTTGGCTCAATACTGTTCCTATTGCATTCCCACTCGCATCACAATCAACTTGAAAGACTTTATCAAAATCAGGTAGCGCTAACACTGGTTTCTTTGTCACCTTTTGCTTCAACAGTTCAATTTTTTTGTGTGCTCTGGTCATCCACTTGAAATCCTTCTTGTCTCCTCTTATTTTCTCTATCACGAGGTTACAAATGCTACTGAAACCTCTAATAAACTTCCGGTAGAAACTAGCCGTTTGATGAAATGATCTTACTTCTCTAATATTTACCTATGTAGGCCAATCCAATATTGCTTTCACTTTCTCTGGATCCATTTTCAATCATTCAGTAGAAATAAAAAATCCCAAATATACCAACTCTATCTTCATGAAGCTACATTTCTTGATATTTATAAACAACTTTTCTTCTCTTAACCTTTGCAATACTTTCCTAATGTGCAATGGGTGATCCCACAATATTGGTTTACATTTTTTGGCCAAATTGGACATTGAACTGATTTTTTTTTAACTAAATCTTCACTTTTGGGCACCTATACCTGCTAAGCCATGAGGAATTTGAAGATAATGCGAACTAGTGATTTGTGACATTTTATTTGTAGATTCTAATTTTTTTTAAAAACTTTTATGAATCAAACTGCATTTATTTTTCCATCTCCTTCAAAAACTAGTTTTTATCAGTAAACACCATTTTTAAGGAGTGATGTTCACTGTATACAACACAATTTTTTTTCTATGAAGGATAAAATTCTATTTTTTTCGAATTTAGATTTGTAACTACGATATCTAACAAATTCATTTGGTTTCATATTATTTTATTGATTTTTTTTTCCTTAATCAAGTTTCAAAGTCAAACTAATTATAATTCGAACATAGCCGGATCGTATACAACATAACCTATTTTGTATGTATCAAAATTCTCTTTTTTTTACTAGATCAAGGACATCAATACCTAGCCCGAACATATTTTTCAGAATTTTATTTTTGATAATCTACTATTTTTCCACATGTGTAGAATAGAGAGCTTGAATTTTGGGGAAAAACCTATATTTAATTAAACTAAAAAAAAAACATAATAAAACCAAAAAATATTAAAATTATATTCGATGGATAGCTCATTCTGAGGACTACCATCATCTAGTTGGATCTGTGAAGTCTCCCTCATTTTCATCCTCAACCCGAGCTTCAAAGGGAATTTTCTTGTAGATATTTGGTAAAAGAGGGGGAGAAGGGTGAAAAAGGGGGGTTCTAGTGAACTAGGGTTTGCTAGAACTAGGGGGTTTTCTAGAACCTGCCCTTCTAGCGAACCCCCCTTTAAATGTAATTAAAAAATAAAACCCATTAAAGGGGGGTTTCACTAGAAAGGGGGTCTAGTGAATCCCCTATTTCTAGCGAACCCTCTAGTTCTAACAAACCCCCTAAAGTGTTTTCCATCCGAAAATACATTTTCCTTCCTCAACGAAATTGTAAACCAGTTTTGTGGGTTTACCCCAACAAGTGTTCTTCTTTGGTTTTAATGAAAATCAAAATATCATCCAAGTAAACAATGACAAACTTACCCAATAATTTATTCAATACCTCATTCATCAATCTCATGAAAGTGCTCGGTGCATTGGTCAATCTGAAAGGAAGTACTAACCACTCATATAGTCCTTTATTTGTCTTGAATATAATCTTATATTCATCTCCTTCTATGATCCTGATATGATGGTATCCACTTTTGAGATCAATTTTTGTGAAATATATTGCTCCACTCAAATAGTCCATAATGTCATCCATCCTTGGCAATGGGAATCGGTACTTGAAAATAATCCTATTAATTTATCTTGAACATGTAAAAATCCTCCATTCTCCATCCTTCTTCGGCACAAGCATAGCAAGTACCACACATGGGCTCAAAATTTCTCTAATTATTCCTTTCTTCAACAACTCATGTATTTAGCGATTCAATTCCACATTTTCTGCTGGTGTCATCCTATGTGTTGCTATGTTAGGAAAACTGGCTCTCGACATTAAATCTCTCTAATGACGAATACTCCAAACCTCTGGTAAACTATCTAGTACATTGTTTGAGATGATGTCCTTATACTCTATTAGTAATATTTCAACTTCTTCACTTTCTTCGATGAGGTTCTCTATCTCTGCACCATTTCATTTCTTTGGAATCAATCCAAAACACACATTCTCATGCCTCAATCCATCAAGAACCTTTCTTCTATCTACTAAACATAGTTTGGTAGTGCCACAAAATTCGATCTTCTCCACTTCTTCCAAAGTTATTAGCTTGATTCTCCTTCCATTTGATGTTACCGTATAAGTATTCCTCCTCCCATCATGAATGGATTTCTTATCATACTACCATGGTCTTCCTAATAATAAATGGCATGCAACCATGGGAATATCATCACACAATAATTCATCCTTATACGACCCAATATGAAATTTCATTAAACATTGTTCATTTACCAATACCTTATATGTTCATCTTGAATCCATGCTATTATATAAAGGTTTGGATGTTTCATCCTCTTCAAATTCATCTTTGTTACCATCTCCTCTGAAACTAGATTATCAATACTACCATTATCAATGATGGCTTTACATACCTTTCCTTCAAAATTACACTTGGTTTTGAATAGACTCTTCCTCTGCAATAGTCCTTTAGCCATTTCTTCATGCATCAAATCTCTTCTCATCATCAATGACTCACCCTTCTCAAGCTTCCCACACAAATTATAGGATCAAATTTGCTCTTCCTCTACATATGTTGTCTTTCCACTGTGCTCAGGTTTCTTTCTGGTACTTTTGATGACACTCAAATGCTCTATGTCATTCACCTCCACACTTGAAACAAGTTCCTTTGAATGGTCTTCCCTTGGATCTTCCTTTTTTTCGATACAAATTTTTACTTCCTCTATTGCTAGGGTAGAAATTTCAATCTTCTCTGCTTCTATGAAGCAGTTTAGACTCCTTTTCTTTTCTCTGGTAGGGTTTTGAATCTTTATTCTACTCCACATGAGGTCTTATTTCTATAGGTTGGGGTCCATTCTTCAAAAATCCACCTTTTGCACTTCTCCATTGCTCAAATTCCTTGGTCAGCTTTCCTTCCACTTTTAATGTCATTTGGTACACTTTTTCAACTGATGTTATTTTCACCAGGCTCAATTCTTCTTGAATTCTTATTCTTAGTCCATTGATGTACCTCACAACCTCCTTTCTTGCTTCACTATGAAAGGTTTTGATTATTATCTTGTAGGATTCTTCAGTGTATTCCTTCACCATCAACTCCCTTTATCTCAAATTTTACAACCTTTTCAACAATTCCAATTCATAATCGATTGGTATGAATTGATTCTTAAATTTGGCTACCATTCAATCCCATTTGATGATCCTTTCATTAACTCTTTTGTTCCTATCCAATTGGACTTCTTTCCACCATAAAGCAATGTGACCCTTCAACTTTTTTTTTGAAAATCTAACTCTTTATGGATCTTTGGTTTCTTCATATTCAAAGTATTCCTTCATTTTGTTGATCCAATAGATCAATTCTTTTAGATTTAAATTTCTTGCGTAATTTTGAATTTTGATTCTAGGTCTTTTCTCAATATTTGAGATTACTTTCAACATATTAGCCTGATTTTATTCTTCTTCTTCTTCTTCTTCACCTAGGGCTTCTGCAACTGGATTCACATGATCTGCTTTGTCATCACTTTCATTGTTTTATCTAGGGTTTAGGCCTCATCTTCAATCTTCTTCAACAACATCTAACCTAATTCGCATCTCGCACATCATTTCCAACATTTCATCCATTCTTATGGAAACATTCACCATATAAGGTACTCTCCTTGGCAACATGTCTCCCCTAAAAATGGTACAACTGTCTCAACTTAAATATTTCGCTACAAAGGTTTCAACTGCCTCAAAAACGATGATCGGTTGAAAAAAACTATAGTATTCCTCAAGTTGGAAATCTATTAACCACTAGGAATGCCTTCAAGATTTAAAGCTCGCTTTGATACCACTTGGTGTAGTCATGGTGGGAGGGTTTAGAAAGAATAGTCTGGACCGTGCAACAATGAGTCAACACAACGGAACAAACATAGAATTAATGAAAATTTATTAATCTTTATTATCATCAAATTATTACATGAAAATTGGCCACTCAGGTGAGTACCCGGACTCACAGGCCTTGCCTCAAAGGCTTACAATAGACTTTCAGCCAATTGGCCTTCTTACATGCCCCAAAGGTTTTATGCAAAAAATGTATTGAAACTAATGATGATGAGGTATTAACCTATTCATTGATGATCTACAAATGATTACAATTCTTTTAAATATGCTCCTCTAGCTTCCAAAATAGATTTGTGTCATCTTTAAGGTTTAAGAACCTGATGAATGCTCAAATTTAATGTCATCCTCAAGATATGAATAAAATTGTGAATATCTAGATAGGTCTACACTAATGAACTCGAAATAGGCCAACCCCAATACTTCAGAATGAATGAAAATACTCTAGAATGAATCTACTACCAATTCAAATGCAAGAAATAACTTCTTTTGGTTGATAAATGATTGCTTTACAACTAGGGATGCTCTTGCATCACCAATTATGTAAATGTGTCAAAATCTGAATGAGAGAGCTTGTGAGAGCTAGTCCAACTTCCATTTAAATTATCTTCAACAATATTATAATTCCAAATGGTGGACATCATCTAATGGGAGAGAGTTCATCATGCATTCCCACAAGTATACTATGGCACTAGTCATTCAAGGAATATATGGAGAAAAACATTATTGATTTCCCATGTATGGGTAGTAAAAATTAAACACAATAATAGAAATGATATATTGAACTTAGATAACCAAGGGTTACTATGCATAATCCCACCACACACATCAACATTTTGAGAATAAATGCACCAAGCTTCTTTCCAAATTAATTTCAAGGCCAAATGAAGATAAACTTCCCCAATTTTAACCTCATGTAGAAACACTACATCAAGCTTACTATGCTCAAGAGTTTCCTTAACATGATATTTGTTTGTGGAGATGAGATATCTATCTCGCATTCCAAGAAAGAAAGAAATGCTACATTGTGAATTGAAGAGGATACGCATCACGAATAAATCAAGAGATTGTAATTAGTTTGAATCTAGGTGAGGGACTTATTTTTCTTGATGGAACCATATATTTTGATAAATGGTCCATATCAATACTTGTGTCTATAATTATGTGAGGAATTTGTTCCCCTAAGTTTTGGATAGGAAACTTTATTGTTATATGTTTTTTTCCCCATGAGAAGAGAAAGTTATGAAATAATCCCTTATAATTAAAAGGGAGATAGAAAATAAAAGATATTATGATCCTTTGTAAAAGAGATATTAATAAATAACATATATAAAAACACTTTTAAAAGGGGGAAGAATAATTATTTATTTAAATAATTATTAAAAGGAAAGTTTTGGGAAAGGGTGTGATGGTTTGGAAACCACCCCTTAAGGATTATATAAATCATTTATGTGAGAATTGGAAAGACATGGAGAAAACTCAATGGAGAAAATTTAAGGAAGAGGAAAGTGGTTTGGTGATCTATGGGAATTGGAGAAGGAGGCACACAATGTATGCCCAACCCAAGGTATAGAGTACACTTAGGACTGCGTTGGCTAGGGCTTGGGTATTTGCACTTGTGTTGAGCATTGTTTTGAACTAAAATAACACTTGTGTAGAGTGTAATAGTGCTCTATATTATAAAAAGGAACTATTTCCTCCTAGATTGTTCAATAACAAGAGCCAATACCAAATTGACATCTTCCTAGAGTGAGAGTAGATTTTCCAAATGTTGTTATTCAAATTAGTATTGAATGCCATTAATATTAAAAGATATTAGAATATTGTGACTTTGATGTTAATTTTATTGAATTATAGGGATGTGTTATTCAATTTACTATGTTAATTATTTACTTTTGAATCCTTGTCAAATTACTACATAATATAGTTTATATGATTCTTTTATGTTAGATATTCACACCATTTTAGTAACATCACATCTACTAAATTATCTTAACTCTAATATTTAATATATTAAATTTGCTACAAATACTTAAAGTACTTTAGGAGGAGAAGTGAAATTACATTTACACTTATTATCACCTAGGTTATGATTAACGATTTCCTTACTTCCTTTAATAATTCTTCATCCTTCCTTCAAGATGTCTTTTAGGAAGAATATTTACCAAGTGAGGAAGAGGCAAGTTTTCTTGGATTTTAGAATTGATGATGACAATATCGAGAGGAGGGGAACTTAAGGGGTGGTTAATTTTATATAGGAGTGATGGAAGGTGAAACATGCTATAATTTATCAAGAGAGTAAGAGGTTCAAGTTTTGTATATTTTTATATTTTTTGGATGGAAGAGGAGAAAATTTACTAGCTAGATGAGTATTGGGATCGATGGAGACTTTAGGAGGGGGTTTAGGTTTATATATAAATAATTTCCTTGTCAAATGGCCTTTTCATTATAATCTAATCAAACATTTAGAATGTTCAATTTATAAAATAAGCTATTGTATTTCAAACCCTAGTTTTGTTACTTTAAAAAATTAGGAATCAATTATGTAAGATCTACTTCAACTCAAGCTCCAGGATGGACATGGAAACTTGTATATTTCATAGTAATCTTACTGTACCAAATTTCTTGGTGAGGCTGAGATGCAATATATTTGAGGAAATATCTAAGGATAAGAGTAAGACATGGGGTTTCTACCCATATGGGTTATCGATACTTGGACAAACCCTCTAGATGTAAATCAAAATCCTAGGAATATAGATGGATAATTTAACCACACATTATGCATTTTTTCTCACTTAAGTTATGATTAATGATATTCTTAATTCTTGTAATTATTCTTCATGCTTCCTTCAATATTTGTTTTAGGAAGAATGCTATCCAAATGAGAAAGAGGTAAGACTTCTTGAATTTGTGAATTGATGATGATAAGGTTGAGAGGAAGGGAACTTAAGGGGTAATAATTTTTTATATGAGTGATGTAAGGTACAACATGTTAGAATTTATCAAGAGAGTAAGAGGGTGAATATTTGTATATTTTTTTCATTTCAAGGATGGAAGGGTAGAAAAATTACTAGCGAGATTAGTATTGGGGTTGATGGAGGCTTTAGGAGGGGGTTTAGATTTAAAAAAAATAAAAATTCTTATCAAATGGCCTTTTATTACAATAGAAGCAACAATTTAGCTTGTTCAAGTAAGAAAATAAGTTATTGTATTTCAAACCCTAATTCCATTGGCTTAAAAAACTTAGGAATCAATTATGTTAGATCTACCTCAACTCAATCTCTACGAAGGATATGGAGGCTTGAGTATTTCTTAGTAATCTTATTGAACCAAGGCCTTGACCTAAGTGAGATGCAATGTCTTTGAGGATAAGATTAAGACATGGGATTTCTGCCCATATGAGGTATCTAGACTTAGAAAATCCCTCTATATGAAAATCAAAATCCTAGACATAGATATGAATAATTTAACCACACATTATACATGCTCCATATTCCATTATGGTATTACATTATGGCTTGATCATATTCTACCAAGAAAATCATACAAATTTATATATCCTTTATGTAACCCTTTAATGGATTCAATGATCTAATCCCTATTTTTCTATTTTTTTATCCCTAATCATAAAAATCTTGATTAGATAATACATCTCTAAGGGAAAACGAAACCAAAAATCATTGTTTGTAATTAGATATGAGATCTAAAACATCACTAGGTAACAAATATTCTACTAATTTATCTCCATAAATTCTTCCATGATTTGACCTTTCTTTAGTGCCAACATTACCTCTACTTGAGTCTATTCATTTTGGATCATTCCTCGATCTTCACTATTTTTCATTTTTTACTCCATGGGTGGTTTATGAAAGGGGTCAAAAATTTTCCTAAAAAAACTATAGACGTGTCATTCAAACAACTAGGTTTAAGCAAAATTGGCATTCCAAAAAAGAAAAAGGTTTGAAGGTTTTGGAGTTTGAGTTTAGGTGTATTACTGTAAATATAAGCAAGGATTCTACATTTTGAAAGTAATATTCATCACTCACATGAAAAAAATCATATTTTGTACCTTACACACATACCCCATTTTTATTGTGGCAAATTTTGGACCCCCTACTATTTTTTTCTTAGAGTAAGTTTTGTTTCTCTATTTATCATTTTCCATATCTCCTCCAATATTATAGATAGGTATTCTATCTTTTGATTGGCTTCAGGTTTATATGTTTCATATTTTCATTAGTTGCAAAAAGGATTTAATTCAAATCTCTTAGTAAAAATGATTTTTTTTTTTTTTTTTTGGAGTTGTAGACTTTGAAGTACTCCTAGACTTCTAGAGTTATGTTCAAATCTCCCCACCTCCATTTTTTTCTACAAGAGTGTCTCTTGAGGGTTTAAATTTTATACGCTTATAATTTTTTTTGTGAAGTTTTAATGTGGAACCAAATATTTTTAATGTTGCTAAATACTCCAAACATTTAGTCCCCTTGCACATGTTAATTTCATAAGTGAAAATAATCATACCTAATGTTCACTACTTTGTCAAATTCTGACAAAGTGCTTATGTAGTTATGATTTCTCACCAATATTTCTTGTATATTAGTAGACATATGAATCAAGTTCACAGGAGTATAAATTGTATTTAATAGATATTTTTAACAATTTTTAATCATGATCTAAATATCTCTAACAATTTAAAACCATCCTACAAACTCCAATGAACTATAAACACAAAAATAGTAAATCTGACAAACTAAACTCAATAGGAAACCTAAACCTAGTTCATAAACATTGCAAATAAAATAAAATTAGAAAACTAGGGAAAATAGTTAGATCCTAGATATTTCAAAATTTAAAAGATTCCCTAGGAAAATGTTAAAATAAATAAAAATATTAATCTAAGTTGAATTCCTACAAAAAGAGGTTATTTAAAGTACACTTTGTTGATTAGATATTCATCCTGATTATTATGGGCACATTTGTTTGGTTATGACATCTGAAGGAATAAATGTTGGGCTTATTGGATTGTTATTTAATTATGCAATACTTGGTCATTACTATTGAAAATGAAGGTAATATTGTAGTTTAAAACTTGTAAGACTATGAGACTGTAGATCTAATTAAGTGTTCTTTTTCACAATTCTTTGTGTATGATTAATCTATATAGATCAATTTTACCAATTGTATAAAGAGAAAATATTGTAGAAGAATGGGACAAGAGGATAGAAGTGACACAACATATATGTGGAGAAACCATTTTGGAAAAAAAATCCACCGAAACCAATAGTGCTTGTATTATTTAACCTTAGAATACGATTATAATAACATTGTATCAATCCTTGATTGATATGATTCTTTGCCTTCAACAATCCTTCATCACAACCTACAAATAAAATCTCATACACTTTCTGTAGCATAAGTTATCCATGCATTCCATGTGACCAAACATGAATCCACACATCCTATGCCATGCTTCAAACCCTCACATATGCACAATCGCAACCTGCTCAAAACTCTGATGTAATTGCTGCAATAAATAGACAATTTATGAGCATGTAAACTCATAAGAGTTATCAAATACAAGAGCATAAATCTCCTCACAAAAAAACATGCCTAGATTGTACAAGTAGAGCTCTAGACTATAACATGAAGTCAAAACCAAAGTCTCCTCAATTTAGGCATCCAAACTGAACACTTAACTAATCGTTGGTCAAGAAAATATCTTGCAAGCATCACCTCAAATTTGGTGCCCAATAATGGGCCCACTGAATTGAGCCTTTTAAATATCTTCTCATGCAAAAATTTTTAATTGAAAGATGCCAACTTGGGCATCCAAGGTGGACCCAAGTCAACCTTAATTAATTGAAACATATCTCTCCGCCAATTCATGCAAAAATTATGCATGATTGATTGCCGCCACTTAACTAAAAGTATCCAAGAGTCATTAGTCATGCAACTCAAGTCAAATCAAGTCAACTAGCATGCAACTTAAGATAACTACATGAAAATATCTCATGCAAGTCAAGATAACTGCATGCAACTCAAGTCAAATCAAGTCAACTAGCATGCAACTCAAGATAACTACATGCAAATATCTCATGCAAGTCAAGATAACTACATGAAACTCAAGTCAAATAGCATGCAAATCAAGTCAACTAGCATGCAACTCAAAATAACTACATGCAACTGAAGATAACTGAACCATAACTGAACTGAATTGAATTGAATTGAACTGAACTGATATTGAACTGATACTGAACTGATAGTACCACTCCACTCATGTAAATATCAATCCCTATTTTGTAGGATCTAAACATGCATTATTGAAGTGTTATCAATCCTCCAAATAGTTAACTGAAGCAAGGTGGGTTTCACCTTCCATGTGGGCGCCCCATGTGCTCCTATCTTGTAGGAGCTCTTCTTGGACATTCCCAAATGTTCCTATTATTTAGGAATAATCACAAATATCAATTTACATGTTCATTTCATTTTAATTTAATCTCTTTCTAATCTTATTCCCAAAAATTACAAATCTTTAAAAAGTACATTCTATAGGTTATATGAGAGATCGAATGAAGAACATATAGTTTATCTATAACTGGGAGAAGATGAATACTTTGTAAAATTATGGGATTTTCATGAAGGATTAAAGTTTTAATTTAATGTCTCATCCTCACATTTCTTGCATACCAACTCTAAAATATAAGGAATAATCAAATTAAAGTTTCAAATTTATAATATTTCAATAGATTAAAGGACATTTCAACACTAAACAACCATAACTCTTGATATTTGAATATTTCCTACACAAATTAAGGTAAACAAAATAAATTTAAAATAAAAGAAGATTATAGAGTTTGAATCAACTAATATATATATATTCCTCAAAATATCCATAGAGATTTTACTCCTTTCACTTTCCTCATTATCTCTAAAGCAATGTAATAAAATATTATTGAATTAGTTCTTACTACTAGGCTTTCAATGTAACATCCAAAAGTCTAGTACTATACCAAATTTCCACAAAGGACCTTGTTAAAACCCAAAATTCTCATTTAGAACCCTAGGGTTTTTTCCCGTTTGAACCTAAAATTTCCATTAATACCCTAAGGGATTTTGTTCATTTATATTTATTTGACTATCTTTTCATGAAAAATATTCATTTCAATTCCCATCCAAAGCCCTAATATACTTTATACATTTCACCGCTCATTTAATATTCACCTTTTACATCATACCACTTTACCGCAGCATCCCGTAATGGGCTCACAGTATGGCAATAGTAGTTAATAGGCGGGCATAAAGTGCTTACCGCGCCACCGTGCATGGTCTAAACATAGACCGTGGTATCACGATGGGTGGTATCTCACCGGTGAGGCAATGGTTGAAGAGTCTACTACGGCACTGCGCACGGTCAAACCAAAGACTAGGGTAGCGCAGTGAATAGGGAAGCGATGACAAAGCTAGTAGTTAATATTGATACTGCGGTATCGTAGCTGAGTAGAATGGTGACCGCGGTGATGCAGTGAGTGGAGCGGAGCATGAAATAGTTAGTCACCGTGCAACTGCAAGGAGTCAGTGGGGAGACCGTGGTAGCACGGTGGTTAGGTGATGACAGTGAGGCAGCAGTTAGTAAGAAGCCACCGTGATACCGCAAAGAGGTAAAGGCTAAGCTGCGGTAAGGCGCTAGGAGATGGTAGTGAGAGATAGCGACACCGCTATACCATAGAGAGTTAGGAGCGAAGCCGCGATAGAGCGGTGGAAGAGGTGGAAATCGTGACAATCAGTGTGGGGCTAAGGTGCCAATATAAAGTAAATATAAAGGCCATGGGAAATTAAAAGTAAAGACGGGAAATGTATTAAGGTAAAATTAAAAGCTCGACTATAGTTTAAAATATTTAATTTGCCGATAAGGCAACTTAATTAAATATTTTAAATTTATGTCAGAGAATTGAAACGGTTTTACTAGAAATTGAATGGTTGCAACACTTGGTATGTATTGTATAAATACTTTGTAAAATCAGTTGGGGGGCAGTAGGTAGTGGTAGTTAGATTTTTTCCAGAAAATGGACTGGGAATGTAAATAATGTACAGAGCCTTTCCTGGAACAGAATCAATGGAGATAAATGTTTTTAATTGGTGATTTTCTTTCTGGTGTTCAGTTGTTGTGATGTATAAAATTCATATTCTTTATTTTGGTTGTCTCCAACTTGAGGTCATTTTATCATTTAAATCAACATATCAAGTATATCTCTGATTTATCAAAATGCACTCTCATTCTGTGTGATTTAATTAACTGGTGTCTGCAAGTTAGAATTAAAATATTTTAATAATTCAAAATTATTTAAGGATTTATTTGGATTGTTGAAGTAGAACCCGATAGAGAAACATCCCAGTACAATTTATGCAAGTCATAAATTTACTGAGGTTTTATGCCAATCATAGAATTTTCAAAGTGCCTAACAACTAGAGTTAAGCCAGAGAAGGAAACAAACATTGTTCATGGTTTTTTGACTCCATTGCCCATGTGGATAGAAGGCATTGATCTGCTTCAACCTAGAGATAAAATTAAATATCAAACAACTTATTCAAATCCTTTCTTTTGTGTAGTAGGAGTAGGATTAGTTGTAGTGATATATATCTATTCACTTCCATTTTCCATTATGGATAGATTGCTCAATCAGGAAACACATTTCAAAATCTGCATCATTCATATAGGTACACCCACCTAGGTCTAGCAGAGCTTGAAGAGTAGAAGGTACAATTGCATCAATTGGCCTTGTAGGTTGGCCAAAAGTGTTGTGAGAGCTTGACAACTTCTCGTGGTTCAAACCTGCATTTTTGAGACCCAACATTTTGGCGACTCTACTGGGGAATTACTCAGGAAAATATTTTCAACCTATCCATTTATTGAGTCAACAAATTCTTACCTTTTTTTTTTTTTTGGAGATTCTATTGGGGCAAACCAAAAAAATCCATTTTATTTTCCTACTTTTTGGGAAAATTAGATGGTGACTCTGTTTCATTTGATAAATAATGCATGGATGTTGTGAAGCAGTAATATTTTGTCAAAATAGAAGAAGAAGAAAGGAGACAATAGTCAATAAGAGAGTTGAAAGAATTGAGATAACAAAGGCTACAATTTGAACAATAGATGCTACAAGTGAACCAACAATTGTGGCAATTGGGAGTCAAATCTGCTCCAAGTACATCACCAAATAGGTCAACATGTAGTGAGAATGAAGACACAAATGCCAGGAGATCTTGGAAACCATAAATACCACATGATGCAACTGAGAGCTTTGGTAATAAAGGTAAATGCTCTATTCACAACAGAACATTTATGCATCTCAATTACCACATCAAATGAATGTTTATCCTATCCCTCTTGGACAAAGATTTGTAAGATATTAGGATAAACAATATAATCCATATCATGAGCATTGTACATATCAGTACCAAATGTCATATCAAAATGTGCAATATAATGCCATCTCTCATGGATGTGTAAATCAAAATCTACAATGAGGTACATGTCAGAATCAAACTTCTGCAAAGAAAAATGGTGAGTGTCTTCATGTTCAAGAAATAAGAAAGTGTCTTTTGGATGCCTTCCTTGATAGAAGAAGATATAGAGGAGAATCTGGGTATTCTTTGTTCAAAAGAATGATGGATATTTGTAGGCAAATAACTATTAGTTTCCCACCTAGTTGGTCTGAAATCATTGAGCAGTTCATGAAAGAATATGAGCCCAATTCAATCTATTGCCCTGAATCGTGGGTACCAGTTGCCTATAATCAATTAGATGAATGGATTAGCATTGTAGATAAGAGAAGGTGTGAGGATACTATCAGAGATGAAGACAATAGTGAGATCACTGATAAGTATCAGGATGATTTTTTTGAGGACCAATCTTCCACTTTGGGAGATGATTGCAGCATTGATGATCTTGTTAGTGACACCATCTGGGGAACACATCAACAATGGTTCAGATGATATGGAGGGACAACCAAATTTTGATCCAAATTGTGAAGATGAAGTTGTGGATGTTGATCTACAATAGGGTGATTATCAAGAAGAGGTAGAAATGGTAGAAGATCTGGAAGAAACATGTTCACTTAGCAGTGAGCAAGTTTCAAATTTGTTAACTCTTGAATACTAGAAGTATGCACATAAAGATGATTCCAAAGTTTTGGTTCCAGCCTATATATGCTTTGATAGTGAAGTTACTATGTGTAAAAATTCATATAATCCCATGTGCATCTCTCACAGTGATGAGGAGTTCTTTGAAGCTAATTAATAATCCATTTGTGTCCAAGAAGAGGTATGTGATTTGAATAATTCTTTCCTGCAAGAAAAGGATGTTGGTTTGCATGTTGTTGATGATGATTGTTCAATATTCGTTGATTCAAGTATGTATAAAGAAGATTGTATGGATCAAATGTATGTGTCAATGCCAACTAGTGATAGGAAATAAATGGAAAGTGATTTGATTATTTCTGAAAATATTGATGAGATAGAATTTTTTGATTTCCAAGAAAAGCATTCAGATTTTTCGGTCCTAGTACAACTGCTGGATCATTCAACAATATATGATAACGGGAAAACTTATGAATGTTCTTTTGAATGTGGATACACTTTTTATGATGAAGGTCACAAGTTTTTAGTATATGATGAACTACAGAGTGGTGTGGATCAGGTTGAATACAATGATCTCCTAAGGGTTTTCAATGATAGTGCATGTAACAGGGCAGGTGGAATGGATAGTTTCAAAAGAAACCCGATGAGCTCTAAATAGAATAAGGTCTATGACAGAGGAAAGTGCATGTTTTTATTTTTGGGGTGGCTTGGGGCCATCCCTTATGGTTTGATTTTTGAACCATAACAGGTATAAAGGATTTAGGATTGTCGGTGCATGGACAATTCTTAGCAATACCTTTTAAAACAAATTATTTTCCATGCACACTAATTTTAGGAATCTTTGAAGGGTCTAGGTTTTCCAGTACATGGAAATTCCTAGAAGTTCCCTTTTTGAAAATATTAGCTTTATTTCCATGTACAGTAGTGTAGGGTTATCCATTCTCCATCTGTTCATTCCCTTCATCTGCCATTGCCTTCATTTTTTCATGTCCTTTGCTTGGTTTGCTCTCCCAAAGATATTATGGATTCTTGCAATAATTTTGAAAATCACTATCCCCAATTGGAGCCACTGTTAGAACCCAAAATTCTCATTTATAACCCTAGGTTTTTTCCTTGTTTGAACCTAAACTTTCCATTAATACCCTAATGAATTTTGTTCATTTATATTTATTTGACTATCTTTTCATGAAAAATATTCATTTCAATTCACGTCCAAAGCCCTAATATACTTTATACATTTCAATGGTCCTTTAATATTCACCTTTTACATCATACTGCTTTACCGTGGCCTCCCACAATGGGCTCGCGGTATGGCAGTAGTAGTTAATAGGCGGGCATAAAGCGCTTACCGCGCCACCACATGCAATCTAAACATAGACTGCGGTATCGTGGTGGGAGGTATCTCATCGATGAGGCAATGATTGAAGAGTCTACCGCGACACCGTGCGCAGTCAAACCACAAAACGTGATAGTGTGGTGAATAGGGAAGTGACAATGGAGCTAGTAATTAATGTTGATACCATGGTACCGCAGATGAGCCAAATGGTGACCGCGATGATGCGGTGAGTGGAGCAGAGTGTGAAATAGCCGGTCACCATGCAATCGCATGGAGTTAGTGGGGAGATCGTGGTAGCACGGTGGTCAGGTGATGACAGTGAGGCAACAGTTAGTAAGCAACCACCACAATATCGCAGAGAGGTAAAGGCTAAGCCACCGTAAGGTGACAAGAGATGGCACTGAGAGATAGTGACACCACTACAACACAAAGAGTTAAGAGAGAAGCTGCGGTAGAGCGGTGGAAGAGGTGGAAATTGTGACAGTCAGTGTGGGGCCAAGGTGCTAGTATAAAGTAAATATAAAGGCGGGAAATGTATTAAGGTAAAATTAAAAGCTCGACTATAGTTTAAAATATTTAATTTGTCGATAAGGAAATTTAATTAAATATTGTAAATTTCTGTTAGAGAATTGAAATGGTTTTACTAGAAAGTGAATGGTTGCAACGCTTGGTATGTATTGTATAAATAATTTGTAAAATCAGTTGGGGGGCAGTAGGTAGTGGTAGTTAGATTTTTTCTAGAAAATGGACTGGGAATGCAAATAATGTACAAAGCCTTTCCTGAAACAGAATCAATGGAGATAAATGTTTTTAATTGGTGATTTTGTTTCTGGTTTTCAGTTGTTGTGATGTATAAAATTCATATTCTTCATTTTGGTTGTCTCCAACTTGAGGTCATTTTATCATTTAAATCAACATATCAAGTATATCTTTGATTTATCAAAATGCACTCTCATTCTGTGTGATTTAATTAATTGGTGTCTACAAGTCATAATTAAAATCTTTTAATAAGTCACAATGATTTAAGGATTTATTTTGGATTGTTGAAGTAGAACCTGATAGAGAAGCATCCCAATACAATTTATGCAAGTCATAAATTTACTGAGGTTTTATACCAGTCATAGAATTTTCAAAGTGCCTAAAAACTAGATTTAAGCCAGAGAAGGAAACACACATAATTCATGATTTTTTGACTCCATTGCCCATGTGGATAGAAGGCACTGATCTGCTTCAACCCAAAGATAAAATTAAATATCAAACAACTTATTCAAATCCTTTCTTTTGCACAGTAGGAGTAGGATTAGTTGTAGTGATTTATATCTATTAATTTCCATTTTTCATTATGGATAGATTGCTCAATCAGGAAACACATTTCAAAATTTGCATCATTCATATAGGTACACCCACCTAGGTCTAGCAGAACTTGAAGAGTAGAAGGTACAATTGCATCAATTGGCCTTGTACGTTGGCCAAAAGTGTTGTGAGAGCTTGGCAACCTCTCATGGTTCAAACCTGCATTTTTGAGACCCAACAAACCTTCTCACTATAATTTAACAATAAACACATCAACTTAAAATATTCCTTGGAAAAAATGAGTTCCAATGTGAAATCTTGAAGTCTAAATATCCTCTAAATTCTCACAAAAAGGCATCATAAGAAGATAAACCCTTAGATAATCAAAAAACAAGAATGATTTAAATCTACTGAACTATTTTGATTGTCCTATTAGTTCTCATGTCTAGATTATAAAATATGAAGTATGAATTCAGATGATTCATCCCAACATCAAAGATTCATTCCAAATGTGACTCCATAAACAATATAAACCTAGTTCCAAATTAAGAATGCATGGAGTCGTTATAATTAGTCATGTTAAAAAGATGGTGAACAATGGGATTTCTCAAGTTACAAGATTCTCCACTTTTGTCCAGTATTCATAATTAGTAGTCACTTTTCCTAAATACATTAATGTAGGATATAAATGAGTAATGATTTCATATGGAAGAATACTATTTGTTCTTTCCCTTGTAATCATATCAAGCAATTTTCACATCCATTTTCATAAGTAGTGAGATTAATAAGATGCCGAGTATAATATTAGGGCTAAGGAAGCATTATTGAGTGCTCTAACTGATTTTGAGATGACAAATGTAATGAATTTGAAGACTGATTATGAGATCTAGAAAAAAATGGAAACTTTGTATGAAGGTGATGCTCATGTGAAGATTGCTAAGCTGTAGAGTCTAAAAGGGAAATATGAAACATTGGAAATGGGTGAAGATGAGAACATCATTGATTTTATGCAGAGAGTGAATGAACTTGTGTGTAATATCAAATGTGTTGGTGGAACATTGGAAGAATCAAAGATTGCTGCTAAAGTGATCAGATCCTTGCCTATTGTATACAAACACAAAGTTGTTGCTATTGAGGAGATATAGACTGTGACAAATGTAACCAGAGACATGTTGATTGGTAAGCTTGTTGCTTTTGAGTTAAGTGATTTTGGTGATGCTCTTCCTAAGATAGAATATGCATTCAAAGCTTCTACCTCTGGAAAAGATAAGAAGAGATATGATCCGAGAGAAAGTTCCTCTAGAAACTTGTTCAAGTATGAGCACGAAATGAGAGAGATTGAAGAAGAAGAGATAAAACTAGATGAGCTTGAAGCACTTATTTTCAAAAGGGTACCCAGAGGAGAAGGTAACTATAAAGGGAAATTTCCTCTTATAAGTTTTTCATGCAACAAGATAGGTCATTTTGCCTCAAGGTGTCCAAAAAGAGTTCCTAAGCCAAGACCTAATAAGCCTATATTCCAAAGAAAGTGTTATTTTTCCTTCTAATGAAGGTGTGACAAATGATGAATCTGATAAAGGAAATGTAAGTGAGGATGAGTTTGTATTTATTTCTATCAAGGAAAGTAAATCCTATACCTATTGAATCTAGTGGTTGCATGAATGTGGAGAAATCTCTAGCTACTAGAATTGAAGAAAATGATGAATGGGTGATTGGCAGTGGATTCCTCATCACATGATAGGTGATAAAAGTAAATTTGTGTCGTGAAAAGTATGATGGTGGTGTTATAAGATTTTGTGATGACAAAGTTGGTGTAATAATTAATGCTATCTTCCTCTTAATTAATTAAATAGATTTCATGATTTATTTATATTAATTATCACAAGTTTAAATTCTAAATTTAAATGATATTCTTCATTTAATTAAATATTTTCAATATTTAATTAAAACGCTTTCTAAATTCTTCACTCTTCTCAATAATTAAATATTTTCGAGTATTTAATTAAAAAGCTTTTTCTCTTCACATAATTAAATATTTATTTATTTAAATTATGAGAGACACCTTTCATTTGTCTCTTCATTTTCCATTCATCTCTTAAACTTCCATCTTCTTTTCGAATTCTCAATCTCTCACCGTTCATTTTAACAGGTTTGAACTCAATTGTCAATCTTGGCCAATTGAATTCTTGCCTTCGAAAATATATAAATACAACCCTCTTATGAGTTGAAAAGGACCTCGCATCCTAGATTTTCATGCGTAGTTATTATAGTCGCATTTTCAACATTTTTAGCATTTAATTAGCATTTCAATTTCATAGCTTAAAGCATATTAGTAATGCACATGCATTCTCATTAATCTCATTCTCTCAAGCTGCCATTCTACAAGCTATTGTTTAAAACAACTGAGAGCAAGCATCTTGAAATGAATCCTTGGAGATAGAGGACAATGGGACGAATTTGAAGGAGCTGCTTGTGTTTTAGAGTTTGCATTTTTCTTTTTTTAATTTAGTTTGTTTAATCTAATGTTTCATTGGTGTATTAGTTTAGATTTATTTTGATTCTCACATTCTAACATACACACCTACTAAGGAAAAAATTGCAAATATCTTTACCAAGCCCTTGCCTAAGGATAATTTTGAGTATCTCAGAGGGAAGCTAGGGGTGATTGCTCCTCATAATCAAAACTAAGGTGCATTGACTTGCATTAGTTCGAGTATTTCACAGTCATATCTTGATCTAGATTGATGTTGTGGTGGCTGCTACTCAGGGGGAGTAGTCAGATGTTCATAAATGTGGTTCAAAACTTGTGTGGAGAAAGATACAAATTATCTTTTTCATTGATGTCAAAGGGGGAGAAGAGTCATGTAAAAAACTATGAATTATCTGGGGAGAAGAGTCAAAATCTAAGGGGGGGAAAGTGCTAAGAGAAAGTTGTGTTGATGGTGTTTTTCACATCATGTGTTTCCATCAATGCCAAAGGGGGAGATTGTTCGATTTTTCTAGTATGTAGTTGTCATTTATGTCAATACAATTGGCATTAATGCATTAGAGGCTATATATGTTGAGGATATTGAGAAAATTGTAATAAAATAAGTTGCAGGTTGTCAGTAGTGAAGTGAAGTTTAGTATGTTGCCTAGCTCAATATGTTGATGATCAAAGGGTGTGGATTAAAGGGTTTTTTTTGTGTATATCTAGTTTATCCACATTAAGTTTCCAATATCTGCATGAAGATTTTATCGAGTTATGAGTATCTGTGTTCTGATAGTTTTTTTGTTGCTTCAGTTGGTGTTCCTGAAAGTGGGCGATGTAATTCTAGTAAGTTCAGTTGTTGTGGATGCTTATTTGGTGATTCATTATTCTTGTGGATGCTTTCTATATCATGCTCTATCTATGTTACACGTTTGCATTGATCATTGTGCTCACGATTAATGATTTTATTTTGCATGTTCATGGTGGGTAGGGTGATTGTAGTGTATTGTGGATCTTTTAGGAATAATTATTGAAGATTTTTCATGTTTGAGGATGTTTTTTTGGGTCATCACTATGTTTTGGCTAACATTGGTTGATTCACATTGATAATCATTTATGTTTTGAGCTGACAATTTGTATTCATTTTATATTTTATTGAAGTTGACATGTAGATGATGTTATTCTTGGTTGCGGATATATATGAGCAATTTTTTACATCATTTGAGACATGTGAGATGTGCAAAGTGTGAGTGTTATGTGCAAATAAAGTTCAAAATATTTTGAAGGAAGAAGTAAAGTGTGAAGAAGAGTGAGCAAAAGAAAGAGTGTTCATGTGCTTAACTGGAACTATAATCAGGAATTAGTAGATGCTATCTTCTCAGTTCAAAATCTCTCAGATGGATTTAATTCGAATGTGACTATAAGACAATGTGTCTTCCTTTAGGTAGTAAGCCTTTTTTTATTTGAGTAGTGAGATCTAGGCTGTGTGCTTGAATGCATGTGCATTCCCTATTTAATATACTTTTAACAGAGTATAAACTTGTGGATTAACCTCGACTATGGTTTTTCCCCTAACAGGGTTTCCATGCAAAAATATTGGTGTTATGTGTGTTTCTGATGTTGTGATGGTTTTCTATTTCATGTTTAATTACTAGATTTGAGAATAAGTTTAATAAGTATAATTTTTGTGACAAATGATTCATCCCCCACCCCCCGCCCCCATCATTGTATTCACTTGTGTTTCCAACATGACCTACACTAAGGAAGAGCCACCCCCCCCAAAAAAAAGAAGAAGAAAGAATGATAAATATGAATGCTATTTAGCTCAAGGAGAGGAAGTAGTTGTACAAGATAAAATCCAAGAAACCTTGAACCTCCCAAGCCTGAAACCAAAGATAAGAGAGCAACATTATTGAAAAATCCCAAAGAGGTATACAAAATAAAAGATCTTGAGATTATTGAAGAAGAGGAAGAGGAAGAGGAAGAAGATGAAGATGAGGAGGAGGAGGAGGAGGAGGAAGATGAGGAAGAGGAAGAAGAAGAAGGAATAAAAAGAAGTTGAAGAGGGAGTGGTACCACTAAATATAAAGAAGAGGAAGAAGAAGAAGAGGAAGAGGAAGAGGATGAAGAAGATGAAGAGGAAGAGGATGAGGAATAGGAAGAAGAAGAATAAGAAGGGAGAAGAAGAAGTGGAAGAAGAAGAAGAAGAAGCAGCTAATTATAATGAACCAAATCCTTCAATAAATGCTTCTCCACCCATTCTTTTAGCTCAATTGATTCCTTCTTCAATACAAAAATTATGTTTATGACAAGTTTTCCTCTGAGTCATTCCAATTTTCACACAAATGAAAATACCAATAGGATAGCCTACTACTACACCACTTTCTCCCACTATCCTTTAACCTCCACATTTAAAAACATTTGGAGTCATCATACCACCAATAGATCATCATATTGTTTCAAAAATTCCTATTCCTATAATTTCTTAAATGATTAATATAGCCAATAAAAAAGGTTTGACGAGCCTTATTACACCTCAAAATTATCCTATTAGATAATCTCATCCAAACTCTCATCCATCACTCTCCAACATTGATAAATTAATACAAGAAATGGAATAGAAGGAATGTAGGATAGAATTAAAAAGCCAAGAACCAAAAGAATAATTAAATATAGGCCAACAAGAGGAGATGCAACCTAAGGTAGATCAATTTGAAAGGGTTGATCATCAAAGTTCACAAATGAAAAAAAAAGTAGAGGAGATAGAAATAAATAAGGAGGGGAGCCTCCAAACTAAGAAATATTTTGGAGAAAAAGTAAATAAGGACCAAATCATCCATGTAAATTATACTTAGAAATAAAAGACAACAAAAAATGCATACATGATATCTCTAGTTGAACAAGTAGATGCACCTTTGACTGAGCAAGAGCTTGATGAAGGAGATAAACTCTACGATAAAATGGATAAAGATATGGAGCAACTAGAATCCAATCAATAGGATGCCCATTCACAATAAAAATAGTCACAAATCTTGATTTATCTAATGCAATAAGTAGTGAATACTTCATCAATGATTCTAGTATGGCTAGATATGAAAATCTAAAATAAATAACATATTGTCAAATATGTCTCTAAGGATTTATCTAGTGTCATGGTGATGATAGAAGCTCTAAGGACCAAAATTAATTTGGGAGTTATGATAGTTGATATAACTCCTCTTATAATAGCCAAGGATGATAGTGAATTGAGAACAAATGACTATAAAATAATTATTGTCAACTTGGGCTAGAAAACAATGGAGAAAAAAATATAAGGGATAGAATTATTTATATCTATTGTTGTCTCTTGGATGAGAAAAGATGAAAAGACCAAATGAGAACTATAGGATCAAATTACAAAGATTAATACATGCATTAATCTATTAGTTCCTCCTTTGAAATTAATTGACAAATTTTTCGATCTTATTATTATATTTTAAATAGAATTTGTGACCTTGCAAAGTGGTAAAGTGGTAAAAGAAGTTGTCACCTCCAAGGTACAATTTCAATAGTTGAAGAAAAGACACAAAATCTTATAGATGAATGTCGAGAGGAGAAGGTAAAAAATGGACTAAACCTGTCTAGGGTGGAACTTCTATCTTTTATCTTACTTGGATCCACAATTGTTGCTAAAGATGTCATGGACATAGAAAAAGATATTAAAGAAGTTTTGGAGTTGTTAGGACATATTTTATTCGAAAGATGAATTGACTATTCATAATCTAAAATATTAATTGAATCTAAGGTCTTGAAAACTAGATTTGAACCTTCTCCATATAATTTCAATGTAGATTGAATGGACCAACTCATGAAGATCAAAGATTATTTGAAATCATTTGAAAAGAGTGTGAAGAAAAGAAAAGTAAAATATAGGTCTTCACTAAAGGCGTATGAGATCGGGCACTTCAAATATTAGATATTTTATTTTAGATGAACTTAAATATGACCAACTAAATCCAACTCTAACTACATTCAAGGAGTTTAGAAGGAAATATGATGAAAAAGATAAAAGTGATAGTTGATGAAGATGTTTCAAACGATGACAAATAGGAATCAAGTTGTAGCTAGTTTTGAATTTTTATACTTTTAATTTTAATTTTAATTTATAAATTTGGATGATGATGCCATGGAACTTGTGCTAAGTTTTAATTATACTTTTAATGAGAAACTTGTATAATCCAATTTGTTTTGAAACTTTTCTTTTATCTATAGCATAGTATTTTGAAATTGTTATAGAATAAAGGATAAAATTATCTTGCTCAAAATATTTGATGTCATGTAAAATTTGTACCATTGACTATAAAGTAGTTTTGGTCGATCAATGTTGTACTAAATTTTGATGCCTTCCTCTATAAAAGGTAGTACATTTATCATTATAAAGGAGGATTGAAGATTATTGATACCATTTGAACTTCTAAATAAATATTTTATATATACTTTACTTCATGGTTTTCAATCAATTAAATGAATGCTATATTGTGTATGTAGGGATGAAATGATTATTTGATCGATATTATCAAGTCATACCACTTGTGATTTATAGATTGTAAGTTGTCTTATGTGGTTAGTCTAAGCACCTTTACTTATTCATATTATGAAAAAGTCTTATTGATCTACACTAGTAATTGGGTGATTAATTAAGCTTATTTTTATGATTTTAAAATTGTACTATTCTTGTAGCACCATGAGTTATCTCATTAAATAAACAATTATAATTGAGATCTATCAGCTCATACTTCATGGCATTTACATTAAAATTCAAAATTAGGATATTCCAAAACCTTATCTCTTTCATATCCTATCTTTAAGAAAAGAATTTTAAAGGGTGGTTAATTTAGATTTAGACTAGGAAAAACATCAAAAGCATATCAAAGATATGATGAGTTACTATTTCCAATTTAAGCATTTCCAAATTTTAGATTAGGAAACATCAATTCTTTAGTGAAGATTAATATAAATCACAATATCTTTTGGATCTAACCCATATCATAGGATTTCAATAATAACACAATTCTAGGCCACTTGTTGTAACAATAAAATATAATGAACAATTGAGTTCTCTAACAAGTCAAGACTTGACTATTGAGGCCTGAGGATAGTTATTTTCCATTTTAAGATTTGCTTGCTTTCAAGAAAGGTGACATACTCGATATTTCATTTAATTTGAGAAATGTACCAAAACGCACATCAACAATTCCCATAGTTGTTTTCCCTCCCAAGGGGGATAATTTGAACACCAAAGTACTATGAACTTCTCACTATGAAATGTCATTCTGGAAGGGAGCATCAAATTTGTAGGATTTTATTGGACTTATGGGCTGAAAAGGCTCCTTAGGATGAGTGTAGGGCTTATTGAGATGAGCAGACCAAAAACAAAGTAAGATGAGAATATCATTTTTATGAACCTTTTCTTTATGACCACTAAAAAACTATCAATAAAAAATATATAATAATAATAATAAAATATTATTAATAAAAATCATAATATCAAATATAAATACAATTAAATTTTAAAAAAACATAGAAACAATTTTTTTTTAATTTTATAAAAATATTTTTGGTCAATAGACTACATACAGTGTGAGATTTGAGTCTGAAACAAGTCTCAACCATAAACAAACTTCAGCTACCCTTTAATGGTAAAAACTTCTTAAATATAATGTAAAAGCCTCCAAAATCTCACTTATACATAAAAGCCAAATAAATATTGATTTGACAACTGGATGAGAACATTCTATTTCTATTTGCAGTATTTTTTGCCAATTTGATGGAAACTTTCTTTTTTTCATTTGCATTGCTTTATGTTTAAAATCTGTATGAAAATATTTCATAATCAGATAATAACTAATTTCTATAATAAAAAAATTAGATTTGTCTAAGTTTATTTCATTCCACTATCTAGCACATATTATTAATTGTTTAATCCAACCACATGCAACTAGAATTTGCAGCACATCCATGCACGCAAACACATACTCTTTAACATATAACATACAATTAATACTTGAACCTCCTTTACGCACAAGTACTAATTATTAATAATAAATAATAGATTTAATTTTCATAAATACAAATATATATAAAATTAAAAAACAAAATACATACTAAACCCTACAACAATTTGTAAATGAAACCCCACATATGGAAGCTTCCATTCAACTACTTTCTCCACCTTGTCTAAAGTTGCATGAATGAACATAACAGTCATTTGTTTTTGAAAATATAAATAAATAATTCAAACTAAGATTCTCATGAATATAAATGTTTCTTTTAAGCTTTATTATTAATTAAAAGAATCAGAATACCCCAAGACACAATAAAAAGTTGTTTAGGAAATAATCAGACAGTAAATTGGACGAAGCTGGTGAAGAGTAACAGCTAATATGATAATATTCTATGTATATTTTTTTTTAAATTATTTACTTTGGAATGAAGTTTCAGATGTAAGCATTCCATAGATTCTTTTGGGAATTTTAATCCAAGTTTAAACTCCAAATTCTTTAAAAAAAAAATATTGGATCCCTCAATCCACTAAGTTTCAACATTTGTTTTCAACGATGTGATAATTTTATTTAAAACAATATTTCAGTATTTGATCTCTGAAACTTTCTTTAACAAGCTTTTGAAAAGATAAAAAAAATGATTTTTTATTTAAATTATATATTATTTTTAGATTGGAAGTACTGTTTTTTCTAAAAATATATAAATAGATATAATTTTTTTTATATTGCAAGAATCTGTAGTCTTCCTACAAATTGCAGTGTGTCTGCTAAACTTTTTTCACATGACTGGTGATGCTGACATGATATTCCTTCTTATATCACAAAAACAGAAAGAAGACTAGACCTCACGACCTCTTATTTACAACAAAATACTTTACACATAATAAATATAATCAAAAATATTGAAAAACAAACTTTTTTCAAACTTTTAAAACTTTTCTCACTCACAATAGTAACAATATCCATGACCCATTTGAATAATCATACCAAAATTGAGAAAAATTGAAGTACCCATGTGCTTTAAAGCACTTTTCATTGAATCCTTCCTATTCCCATTTCTCTTGCTGTTGGCCTACAATCCATGCACATGGTACCTAGTGAAATGTACTGGAGGCCAGTATTTATCCTAATGGCTGCTATATTATATAGTATGTGATTCAGATTCGAGCATATCTTACCCTGAATGAGTTGTGGGCTGCCTTCACTCTGGATGCATTACATGTATGGGACCCTTTGGGCACTTTTGGTAGTCTTATAATCCATACTACCCACCACTCAAGATAACAAATATCGCTGTCTTTTTTTGTTGATGCCCACATAACTTTTTCATGCTGATCTGTGATGTATCTAGCATGGGCAGCTATTTTGGCTTTTACAGATAGAGTCAAGAGCTCAACTAGGTACTGTCCAATCTCTCACCAAGAGCACAGAATTTTTATGATTACAATCTTCTTTTCTGGTTTATTCCAGAGAAGAATTATGATGGTAGATAGCTACTGTGGCTTGAAATGCCTCGTGGGACCTTAAAATTTATCTCCAAGAAAAAAGTCATATATGCAGCTTCACCAATACAGAATCTGAAACATTTCAATGTACAGAGAAATACTTTGTCCGCTCTTGTTAAAAAGGAATTGAATTCTCCCATTCATGGCTGAAAGATAAAGAACAAAGTGCTTTTTAACTACCTATTGCATGATGCCATTAAAGGAAGAAACAGCCATCCATAGTTCGGCTGGACAATCTTGTTATGATTTTCTAGACCTTTGGTGTCCACTCAAGCATAATTTTTTTAATAGATTGATAGAGATTGCTTTGAAGTTCCCTCTTGTCTAGATGCTTAGGTAGATGCACAGCTTCCATAAATATTGAAGTTAATTAAATAATCAGAAGACTATTCATAATGATGATATAATTTTAGAACAAGACTATTAAATAATTATTGTTGATTCAAAAATTTGATTGTTAAATTTTTGATTCACTTTTACTAGTGAAGATTTGGTCGTCTATGTAGAACTGGTTCTATGATTTGCAAATTTAATATGGCTGAATTCTACTTTCTAAAACTTGTTTGCATTTGTGTATACAAAATCTGATAAGGAACAAGGGGGGTTAGAAACATCTTTCAGGAATCTCCTAGATTGTGAGGGTCATGTTCTCCTCGATTAGACCTTTGGACGGATTGATTCAATGATGATGAACCAAGGTCAAAAATAGAAAGGAAGGCTGCAACATGCTCAGGTAGGATGATGTCACAAGAAGACAATATAGATTTGATTCTTCCTTAAGCTCTTTGGCCTAGATATTCTTTTCACATTCCATACATGCTTAAAACATGTTAGATGATCCTTTTTGAATTAGGGCTAGTCCTTAAATACAATAGTCTAATATGTAATTTGAAACATTAGTATTTTAGTTTTCTCATAATAGCTAATAGAATCGGAGGGGATAAGGCCCAATTTAAAATTTTGGATTTCAAAATTGTTGGAATGAAGCAAATGAAAAAATGTGGGGATTGAAATTAGTAATACCCCAAATTTTATATTAGGACAATAACAGAAAAAAAAATGGGCTACCAACTTTTTTTCTTTGTAATTGCAACATACACTTATTACAATGCATGCTCACATACTATGCTATTGTCAAGTAGAACAACATTACAACCGAAGGACAAGGCAACATTGCCTAATACATGATTGTAGAAGGTCTAAGAACTCAATTACATAATTACATCAATGGAAGACTTGCATAGTCATGAGGCAACCTCATCATGATGAGAGATAGGGAGATAGAGTCTCCCCTATATTGACAATAGAGTACTAGACACTCATCATCGATACAACAACTAGGCAAGTTTAAAGGAGAACAATTGCAAGGACTTGAAAAAGGAGTCATAAACCTTTGAACATTCTTCACTTTTAAAACAAGAATAAAATATACTCACATACATGTGCAAAGAATGAATTCAAAATACACAAAAAAAAAAAATGTCATAAATGTTTGGTTGCAATGTGAATACAACAACTCACCTAGGTCTCATGAAAGACTAACCATTCACACTCAAAAACACAAGAACAACTTAGTTTGGACAAAAGGTACAAAAAAACAAGAAAGAACATTAAACCAAGCATAAGGGAATGAGAGGTAGACCCAAAAGTACAAATATTCTTAAGGAATTTTTTTAAATATCATTTATTATGCACTCTCAAATATGCCCCTTTTGACCAAATCATCAATTTTACCATAATTGAATTCACCCTATCAAATCTAGTTCACCCTTGTAGATTCACCCATTTTGGACTAATCATACCTTTTACCATAATTGAGTTTACCCTAATAGATTTGGTTCACCCTTGTAGATTCATTCCTTTCGGAAGAAGGTCACCCTTGTGAAAAATTAGACAAATTGGACTAGAATGCATGTAAAATGTGAACCACTTTTCTCTATTTGTCTCCAAATTAATTCACAAGAAAGGTTAAGTTTTCCTCTATGTTTCTCTCATCAAAACTAATCCCCATGATCACGATTTTGAAATGTAGAAAAAGGGAACCCTAAGTTTTAATGTATAGAACCTAGGGTTGATTGCCTCCTTTTCTAGGGTTTCATCAAAATGGAGATCAACAAGGCATATAGATTGAATTTCAACCATGAAAGTAAGCCAATCAGACCTAGATGTCCATCTTATTGAGGATTCGAATGGATTGGAATTGATTGAGTATGATTAACCTAACTAGATTATGTACCCTAATACCAAAATTGCAAGAATCTGACAATTGATAAACATAAATAGTGAATTGTAGGTAGATTTGGGAAGTGCATAGGATTGTGTACCTTCCTAGAAAAGTTGATGTTGATTTGAATAGGAGTATAGAGTTGCCCAAGGGTGTATGAGTCTTTGTATGCCTCTCTTGCTATGTTTTTGTAGTCCTTTGATGTCAGATTTGAGACCTCTATCTCCGCTTGCAAAGTTGTTGGATCACTCTTAGATAATTATGTAGATGAGCTCCTATGAGTTGACAAGATATAGGGCTTCAAATGCAACAATGAACAATTTTTCTTCAAACTTACTTAAATCCTCTCTAAACCTTAAATCTACACATTCACAAAGAGAAGAAATGTTGTACCATTTAGGGGCTTGTCTTAATCAAACCTCGTGTTAGTGTTTCCACTTCCACAATGGAAATTTCAATGATGAAAAGGATAAATGATAGGAATAAATGATGAAATCACAAAGTGTTGCAACTCACCACCCTTTAATGGCTTTGTTGAAGGACTTAAGTCATACACATCACCTCAGAGTCTTGGATCTTGCTTGTTTGAATCCTTGAAATTTCTTGGAGACCTACAACAAGGGTTAGCCTTCACAAACAATGATAACATAAAAACACATGAACTCACATAGGATTTGACACAAATATTGGATCTTGAATTGCTGCAATTGGTATTTTAAATACTACTCTTGATAATAATGCTTGATCTCATAAATTCTCCAAATTGCTAGATAATTTCACTTAGATTTTAAATGATGCAATAATTAGGAATTTATGGGCATTTCTCTATTTTCTCGAAAATTAAATATTGATAGCCAACATTTGCAAGTTGAATTTCAAATGTTAAAATGTCAACATTTACATATTCAAAATTGGTCCCCAGCAAAATAAGGGGACCCATATGCCCTAGGGCATATGGGTCTTGGCCCTATTTTCCAAGACATTAAGTGCTAGGGGGAAAATATCAATTGGATGCATTTGTTTAATGCTTGAAATTTATTGAAAAATGGTACAAATGGGCTATAGAATGCATAATTTAGGAAATTAGGGACCCAATTAGGCTCAATAATTTATGGGGGATAAACCATAGTGCAAAATTTGTTATAAGGTTGAGGAAGTTTGTCATTGATGATGTTGCTTGGCAACATGAGCATGGATGGTATGAAAGGTACATAACAATGTGCTACAATGTTCTCATTGATGTCAAAATTGTTGTGAATCATTTTGATCAATCCTAATAGGTTTTGGATTTGTTAAGGAAGACATTTTTGCAAGTTGATTTGGTTCAAAAAGATCAATGTGTGGAAATTTGACTAAGTGTCAAATCTACCAGTTTAGTGTAACAGTGCATCAATTTTTGGGTCCACACCACTCCGCAAATGAAGATATAACTTTGAGCTTCTGAAATAATTTTTTTATATGTTAGATGTACCTAATTCCAAGATTTCATCATGTTTGAACAAGTAGATTGAGATATATGAGTAACAAAGTTCAGCCTGACGTATTACAGTTATTTTCTATACAATATAGTGTGGGAGATTCTACACTTCTTCATGGATGAGTTTTGGCCTTGTGAGGTTGAAGATAAGTTTTGAGATGTTAGTAGCACATGGATTCTAATTGGTATCAAGTTTTTAGGTCCACATGTCGAGATATGGATACACAGATGAAGTTTTTTGCTTTTAGGTCTTATATAGAGTTGACCTAATGCGTTTGATGTTGTGCAAAGGTTAAATATGTATTTCTATCTTATGTAGGATTTATTATATGTCCATGCCAACCTATCTTAAGATGTTTTAAAAAAATTTTGAGCCGAAAAGTTACATTTTTGAGTATTACATCTAGTTAGGTGAATCTGATGTTATACTTGATGCAAATTTGAGCTGAGCAGTTGAAAGTTAAGTTGAAGATTAGAATTGTGCAAATGAAGAGCAAGGTAGAGTGTTGAATCAGAATCAAATAAAGTTTGTTTATTGTGCTTCAAAGGAACTATAATTCATGCATATGTCAAATGCAATTGTAATAGTTCAAAATAGGTTGTGAGCCACCATCTACCTTCTATATTTTTCTTTATGAATAGTGAGTCCAACTGCAATGAGAATTTCCATAAATATACTATAACCAATTATAATATATTGTGAGTTGACCCTCACCAAGGTTTTTCCCATTTTGGATTTTCCACGTAAAAATCCTAGTGTTCATGTGTTATGTTATATTGTGAATGTTTCATGCTTTATTTCCTTACTCCTATTGAATATGCTTTGGTAATTGGATATTTAATGTTTGAATGGTTTAAGAGACTATTGATTCACCCCCCTCTCAGTATTCTAGGTGTTCAACAAAATTGTAAAGGGAGATAATTTATGATGGTACATTTAGCCCCCACTTCAGTGAGAGTATGAACTTACACTCAGACTCACACTAAAGTAGAAAATATATGTTAAGAGGGGTTCGATTGTCCAAATGTTGAAGAGATAAGATAACAATGAAACTAGGGGGGTGATCAAGCCCCCAGGATTTAAAGATCCTATGTAAAGACAACATAAGCACAAAGGAACACACATGTATGAAATGCAACAAGATAACATACACAAACATACATGTAAAAAAACACGAAGCATACACGAAAAAAACATGGCATGATGGAACATCAAGATGATGATGAAATTAAAAAAAACATGATGTAGACATGATGAAGACACACAAAAGACATACAAAAAACTCAAGGTTAGTACTAAAAGGGATTTGAGTCAGTAAGGAAAAGAGAACTTAGATTTAAATTGTCTCAAATATCAAACATCATCCAATGAATAAAGGAATGCTCCCATAGGAATTAGCATGTTGTGCTATACCACATCACTCATGAGCCACATGGATCTACTGGCTAGCAAGTTTTTTTATGCTAGGTGTCCATGAAATATGATGGTTTCATTAAGGTTAGCAAGGTTCATTATTATAAAAACTCATGAAACACATGGATTGACTTGCAAGCAAGTTATGTCATGCTAGGTGGCCATGTTAAAAGGGGTGCTCAAGTTCCTGACCCAACAAGCTCTATTATGTTGAATCCATTAACTATCTTGCACAATCTCACTTTATGGAGAACATAAAACTCACCTCAGGGGGTGCATAAAGTTTAAAATCATCGGGGATGAACAAAACTCACTTGTAGGGGTTCATAAACAATGCCAAGATAAGGCAAAAACCTCAAGGGGTGTTATAACAACACCACCACAAAAGGTAATTTACAAAAAAAACAAAGGTGCTTTTGTTCAATACATGAAGGGTCATGACTTAGGGAATATCACACATGACATCACCACCAAGAGAGGACTAGTCATGGAATAGAAAAATCACACCTTATGGAATACTATCCATAGCATTATCACCAAGGGGAATGCCATATGCCAAGAAAGGTCACTCACTTAGGGGACATCAAGCCCAATATCATCATAAATGAAACACTTCACATAAAGAAAGAAGGCCACACTTTTATTGACAAGGTCACACTTCCTTGGAGATGTATGCTACCATCACTAAGAAGGGACCATTCTTTATGCAAACAATGAGTGGGGGACTATATGCACCCCCTTAAAGTGTTAGTGTACTTTCTACACTAACGTTTATAGGAGACACAAAGGGATCCCTTTCTAGAAGGAATGCACCTAACACAAGGCTACCTAACCCCCTTTCCCCCCAAGTGTAGGGACAAAGATAAGCCCAAGATGGATGATGATGTGCTACTCCTTGCAAAAATGAAATATGATTGTATAAAGGCAAGTTTATACCCCCATGCATAGTAGTGACTATTGTGTGATACTATAATTACTACATGGCAAAGAGCAACAACTAATGCTATTTTTCTCTTTTATGATTAAGTGAAGGTCCTTTTGATGTTTTTGTTGTTTTCGAAGGATAATAGCCAATTGATACCTCTTATTTTTTCTTACGTGTTAGTCTCTATGGGGACAAAAATAACTTGTTCTTTTACACCACATACTTTTCCATTATAGCCAAGTTTTAAAAGTTTATAACCTCTTCCATAAATGGCTTACATTTATTTTAAAGAAGGTGGTGTTTCATAATAATTTTCATCATATGTGGATGTGTAACTTGTGTTTTCCTCTTTGCTAGAAGTTTAGGAATCATATTTTTTTGATTATTTAGTGAGATATTGTGTTGATATCATTGTGACTTCTTTTTATTTTCCTGGTTTTGATTGTGTAATGTTGTATTCCCCATGAATTTATGTGTGAAATCTAATGATACCAAATCATTGTCCAATAAATTTGTCATTGATGAAAGACAATCAGGATCATCATTGATTTGTAAAGGTTCCACTTTTGTAGTTGGTGTCAATATGCTAAGAGGATTCATCATTCTTATTTCAGTTTGTAAACAATTTTCAGACTTAGGATGAGATTTTATTGTGTAAACATTTTTGTTGTATATGTATTTCATTAAACTATGAAGCGTTGAAGGCACTCCTTTCATTTCATGAATTCCCCAAGAGAATATTGTATGAAATATCATGAGCATGGCATGGATGGGATTTTGCAACACAACCTTACCAA
The DNA here is from genome assembly GCA_007115665.2 of Sequoiadendron giganteum. Taxonomy (NCBI): domain Eukaryota; kingdom Viridiplantae; phylum Streptophyta; class Pinopsida; order Cupressales; family Cupressaceae; genus Sequoiadendron; species Sequoiadendron giganteum. Next base: position 248,250,211 of record CM021109.1, read on the forward strand.
CTTTGATAGGTAAGGGTATTACATCAAGTGGTTGTTTTCCCACATTATCAAAACCATGGATAAACAAATCAAGTGGTTGAATTTTAGCCTTTTCCACTCCAATTATGTCCAAAAGGTCAACACTAAAAACATTAATCCCTAAACTGGATTGAAAATAAGGGTACACCTAATCCCAATATTATTAATACTATTTGATATCATGAAGGCATCATTTTTTTTTGCATTTCTATTGAGGGGGTAATTCATTTTGATGAAACACAATATCCACATTACCTAAATCCATACCCTTAATTATGGTTTCTAAATCATTTGGTTGCTCACTAGGAGGGATAAAAAAAAATTACAAATAATTTTGAAGCATGCCATGATAAATTGGTGATGTTTGAATCAAATCCCATAAGGATATCTTAGCAGGAGTGTTATGAAGTTTCTAGACAAGATCATACTCCTTTCCACCATGTTGAGGTAAATGATGGGTACTAGGTAAAATAGGTTGTGGGAGTGGGATCGATGAAGGAATGGCTTGTGTTTTTCTTGGTTGCTTGTTATTCCTTGTGTTATATGTATGAGCAACTATGTGATAACTTGGTTGCTATAACACATGATTACTAGTAAGTTGTTTTGAAAAGTTTAGGACATGAGCATGAGGTTTAGGAATTCCTTATAATATAAGAAGTGATTTAGGAGGTCCAATAATTAGAGTTATTTTAGGAGGTCCAAAAGGAGTTTTAGGAGGTCCTATAATCAAAGGATATTTAGAAGTAAATTATGTTTTCATAACCTCAATGGCTTTGACTTCTTGTTGATGATCTTCTATCAAGAGGGGATCTAAGGAAACCTTAGTATCTTCATATATGTAATCCATCTTACTATATTTTGAAAGAAATGTATCAATGATTTCATGATCATCTGCCAAAATATCTTGCCAAGTAGGAGAGGCATTGGGAGAGAAGAAAACAAGATTCTCACGATGCTCAATGATTGGATCATTTAAGACCAAGATACCTTCTTCACAAGTAAGAGAGATATCAAGAGAAGAGAAACTATGATTTTCATTATTGTTCATGATTGCACTCTCTTGTACCAAAAAAATATCACAAGTGGGAGAGTTGTTGGGAGACGAATGAAGATTAGGCAAAGTGATATTAAGAAATGTGTCAATGATTTCATTCTCTTGTTCCAAGATACTCTCACAATTTAGGGGAGATATTGGGAGAGTGAGTAACATGCTTGTCAATGATTTCATTTTGTTTCCTTCGATTGTTCTCATAAGTACGGAGATTATAATGATACAAGCCATGTGTTACCATATCAAAACCACATATTTGAAAAGGAAACATGTTTCTACTTGCCTTATGTATCAAATGATCACAATTAGATAGCTCTGTAAACAAAATTAAGAAACATACATCAGATCTAGATAAAGGACACTGAGAGAGCTTTGTCATGGAAATTTAAGCCAAAAATAGTAGGATAGAGGCACCCAAGGGAATCTATGTCCTAGATAGGGTTTCTGAAATTTCAAAATTTGACTATGTAAGTTGTTGTTAAAGGATTCTAGGTCTACTTGCAAACTATTATATTAGAGAATATTTTTCTATAACTTTTTGAATTTATGCCAATGTGATGTAAAATTTAAGTATGCAACAATGTGGAAGATGTTTTGACAATTTTGAATGCAATTTCCAGATCTAAAATACAATAATTGACTAATTCTAAGTTGCCACAATTCAAAAATGACGATTTTGATGCAATTTTAAAATCAAATGATGGAATATTTTTCACTCTTTGAACTATATGAAAGATGCCTAAATACATGCAATTAAGAATTCCAATTTAGATATTTGTAAGCACAAACAAACTAAAGACTCAGAGACAACAATGTATGAAAAGGTTTGTTGATGCAAGTGTAGGAGGAAAGAGGCACCCAAAGGCATCTGAGCCCTTGATAGGGGTTTTGAAAATTCAAATGTTGAATATCTATTATAATGTCTAAAGGTTCTTCTTCTATGTGAAAATAAGTCTACAAGTGAATAAGTTTCTAGAATTTCCTCAATTGAAGACAATATGAATCAAATGCAAATATACAACAATAAGTGAAAAATGTGTGCAATTTTGAATCTAGATCTGACCTAAATGACTAAAAATAATCCTAATGCAACCTATGATGCAATATGTGATGGATTTTTTTTAATTTTTATACTTTTATGATGCAAAAATGAAACCATAAATGAGAAATGCAAAACAATGTAATGAAAAACTAGATCTAGGGTGAATTGCTTCATATTTTACAAGGTTTATAATGTCAACATGTCAAGTTCGCCAAAATGAAACATAGAAAAAGGGAACCCTAAGTTTTAATATATAGAACCTATGGTCAATTGCCTCCTTTTCTAGGGTTTCATTAATATGAAGATCAACAAGGCATGTAGATTGAATTTCAACCATGAAAATGAGCCAATCAAACCTAGATCTCCATTTTATTGAGGATTGGAATGGATTGGAATTGATTGACTATGATTAACCTAATTAGATTATGTACCCTAATACTAAAATTGTAAGAATCCAACAATTGATAAATTGAAATAATAATTATATATTATAAATTAATAATATATATGAAATAAAGGAAGGGTTAAATTTATTCAATCAAGAAGAAATGCAAAGCAAGAGCATCAAACAATAATATATTATATATTATATATCATATAATAATACTATACATTATACATTATATATTAATATAATATAATATGATATATATATATATATATTATATTAATTATTTAATATAATTCTAGCTTATTGATCCATAAAAAAGAAAAATAGTAAGATCCATCCCATACACATTTTTTATTCCCCTTTTCTTCTTTCACTGATCAAAACCCATACTCGACCCGAAATTGAAAGCATGAATTTTTGACATTGAAAGTCTTGTTGATGGTGAAAATGACACAAACAACATTAAAACAAAATATTTCTACTCTATTTCTCCTGAAAAAGAAAGATAACATATAGTAGCCTAACTCCCAAGGTCCTGGTAGTTGGTTCTCAACTATCTGGTGTCACTCAATCAGTTCATGCAACTGTAATGTTCAAGGGGCCTATGCCGGTAACGAAAGATTCAAGCAATGACTCATTTTATCAAACCGTTCTTGTAAATAAAGGGGGTTTCAAACAAAAGAAAAAGATAGATCAAAGGGTAAACCATTAAGTATGAATCAAATTTATCTAGTATCCAGACATATACCTTCAACAATGAACGTTTTTTAACATATCACAAAACCAAAGCATGACACAATTTACAGAATAAACTATACCATTGCATGCATATAAGGTGCCTAATTTAATACCACTATTCGCATATCACAACTATCTCCAAGATTTCAAAAGAACACACATCCATTCATTGCCAAGGTCATAGATCAACATACTTTAATAACTTCAATTCAATGATAATCTAACAAGATAATCCTTAAATCTGGTTTCTTCTAATGACTTTCATCACATAAGAAACTAGCATGCTTTAGCACAATCACTGGCATTCAAATAGATTATAACTTATCAGCCTTATCAAGTAAAACTCAATTCTAACACGATATTGTGTAAACTTGTAATTTTAATAACTGTAAAGTATCTAGTAACAATGTATCTCAGTAATCACTATAAAATTCTATCTCCTAATACCAGTTAAGCCAATTCTATTCTCAATTAGCCGACCCTTTTACAATATGATACCCAAAGGGTATTTATAGATATAAAAAATTCGAACTCCTGTTCTATTTTAAGTCATCCACCCTTTAAGGAACAAAATTTTCTTGGAAACTCAGATTGACTTGATCTTGAGTTCTTACATTAGACATTTAGTTAAACTAGAGAATAGAAAAGAAGAGAAAAAATATCATGCACTTCAAAACTATCAGTGTTGCATGCAACATGCAAGGAAGAAGAAATTCACGCATTAGGGAGATCTATGCATGTGAAGCTGGGTCTGCAATGAACTCATCATAACTGGTGAACACTTGCTATAATATATCTATTTCTGGCCCGTCAACCCAGTTGTCTTCAAATTTAATTTGCTCCAACTCTTCTATAGCAAACCCTCTCATACCTTTCATCTTTGCCAACTCTCTTCTAGCAGATTCTATTTCTTCCTTGACATCCATTAGTCGATCTATCATCAGATCTTCTCCATCATCTCCTTTCTACATGAGTCCTCTAAATCTTTCATCCCATTTCTCTTTGATCTAACTCAAAGGCATGCCTTCCTTGGTTAATACATTGACATCCACTATGATAGCAATAACTGCCTCCAGCTCTTCAAACTGTTCAATCAGATTATTAACAACATTTTGCACTTCATCCCTATGTTTACACTAGAAATCTGCTCTGAATTAGAGTATACGAGAGGTTTTCCCAAAAAAAACTTTATTATCTTCCTTAAGTATTGACTATTCAAGAAGAGTAGCCAAAGGCAATGTATTAAATTTCTCCAATTTTTGACTATATTCTTTATACTCTTCTTCTTCTTTCTCCGATGCTTCAATGTATTGATGCATTTCTCTTATTAACTCTTCCATGCCTTTGTAAACTTTAAAACCCTCAACCAAAACTTCACCTACTTCTCAATTCAACTTGTCTATCCATCTATCTACCATCTCCACTTTTCCTCTTACCTGCACCAAATCATCTACCTCCTTTTTGCTTAACAAAATTGGAGTCTCAATGGTCGTTACCTGCTGTGATCTCGGAGAGGAGACACTTTTCAAAAATTAATGTAATTGATCCAACTGATCCTTAAGCTCATCCTTCTTTTGTTTATCTTTTATCATTTTTGACTTGGTTGTTGAAGCCACCACATCAATTAGGTTCATCTGCTGATTCCTAGTGGGCCTTCCCAAGTTGACAGTACTCAAATGATAATTTGTTAGCTGCATGTCCTCTACCTCCTTTTCTTTCATTGGCATGGCACACTCAACAACAATCTCTCCTTTGTCTATGAATCTGGTAGAGTGTAGGATCTTGGCCTTCTTTTTAGGCCTCTCTTGCTCAATTTCTTTCATCATATCCTCCCATTTGAGAGGCCATGAAGGTGTTACTATTCTTTTCTACAGTTCTAGTTTTAGCCAAGTGGGAACACATGGAGCAGTAGTCATCATAGTAGAAGAGGAAGTAATGGTAGAAGGTGGCTGCATACTTACCTAGGGTTGAGAATCACCCCTTGATTTCTCTTGCTATTCTTGCACCACATGCATTTGCACAAGCTTTTAAGCCTCTTCCCTATCTTTCTTTTCTTGTATCTTCTTATCTTCCTCTTCTTTCTTCAACCTCTCTTCCTCCAACCGAACTCTCTCCACTTTTTCCCTTTCCAATCTTTCTTTTTCTAATTTTTCTTCCTCTAGAGCTTCCTTTTCCAGTTTCTCTTTCTCTAAAGCCTCTAGTCTTTCTCTCTCTAGTCTTTTTGCCTCCAAAGCCTTAAGCTTTTCTACCTTTGCTTCTTGTTATTGTTGTTTCTTAACCAGCTCTTCGACCTCTCTTTCCTTTCTTAATTGTTCTACTTCTCCTTCCTTTTGGTGAGCTTCCTCAACAAGTTTTAACTTGGCAACCAAGATTTCTTTTTCCCTCTGGTTTCTTTCCTTCTCTTCTTCAAGGTCATGAATCTTTTGTATTAGTTCCAACTTGTCATTCACTTCTTTAACTTTGAGTTCATATTCTTGTTGCCTTTTCTGTCTCTCTACTTCATCAGCTGCTACCTTAGCTTCAATTTGTTTGGCTTTTAATTGTTGTCGGTGCGGTATAGCATCAGCTCGTGCCTTGGCATCAATTTCCTTTTATTTCTCTAAGGCCGGAGCCCTTGCATCAGAATCCTTTTCGCCTCTTCAAACAACATCCATTGATCTTCTTGTGTCAAAACCTGCTCAGTATCCTCCTCTAGAGGCATATTTTCTTGTAAATCTTTCTCTGACATAGTTTCATCTGAATCTGTTCCAACATCCAAAATTTCCTTCTCCACTTCCTTTCCCTTTGTAGTTTCAACAATAGTATGAAGAGCCCCCTTTCGAACTTCTTCACTCTGCTGCTTCAAACACAATGTAAGAAGTCATAAAGAAGCATTTAGTCTGCCTGATATTGGTCAATTGATCATGAATTGCATTTCACACTATCATTGGCCAATCAAACTGCTAGACACCATTGAAGATTGTCTGGATGAAATGAAACATCCACTCCTTGAACCGAAATGTATCTCTCTTCCCAAAAACTCTAGACAACATCATTATTAAATCTGATACCTCCTTATAGAAATCTGCCCTCTTTGGCTGGTCTGCAAGCTTGTTTAAAGATTTCTTCTCCATTTTCAACCACTTTTTGTTCAAATGAGACTTATTGGATTTCTTATACTTACTATATTTCTCCAAGGCCTCTGCCTCATCCAACTGCACCCAATTCTTAGGATCCGGGACATTGAATATATTTTGAAATGCATGAGGAGTGAGATCAATTATCACATTGTTCTATGAATCCATGAATTGTCTAGTAACAAGATTATAGGCAGTGGCTTCCATTAAGATCAACTTTGGGTATTGGATTGATAAAGGAAACAAAGTGATATGAGCCAAACCAGACTCAACAATCCTCTTTGTTGTAGGCATCACATCCTCATTGAATTTTTCAGCATATGCCTCCTCAAATTTGTACTGGCCCAAGTTTGTGTCAATGATATTTGACCAATCTAACTCCACTTTGCTTACTTTCACGACAGGAATCCTGTGATTATACCTCAAGGTATAAGGCAATTATTCAGGCTTGATCTTCTTTGGTTTAGGCATTGTCTTTGATGTTTCTACAGGCCAATTCCTTTGAGCAGCTTCTCCTAATGTTCCTTACATTTTCTAGTTTTCTTGCCACAAAAACCTCTAATTAGATCTTTGAATATCATTATAAAACATGTTTCAAAACCATACCTTTCATGGATACATCAGAGGGAAAACCAGGCAAAAACATATTATAAACAGTCTCTTTTAACACACTACCAAGATTAGAGTTGAAAATGGAATGGTAATTCTACTAACAAGAAGCAGGCTCGGAGTCAAAATGAAAATGTGATTGAAACTGGAACCAGAATGGAAACGAACTTTGTTTTCTTCAGATTTTTCTATTTCATAATCTTATTTCGTTCTGATTTCGCTTCTGTCTAGATTATCGCTATTTTGAAGGAATGATTCTCACTATAAGCGGAGTCGGAGACGGGATGGAAATGGAATTGATACCTTTTTGAAAACATAACTTTTCAATTTCAAAATCGATTCCAATCCCGCTTCCGACCAAGTTGACCATGACTTCATAAATGACTTCATCAATTTTATGCAGAACTTCATGGTTTCAAACTAGGCGATTTTCAAAATGACATGGGGCTAACTTGGAACTCGATAGAACCATCCCCATATGACCAGGGGGAGGACTATATTTTAGGGCATCATATTTTAAACCTTTTAAATGTAATCACTGAGACACATGAAACCCTAATCTAGAAAACACGACAAAACTAGGGCACAAATTTAACCCCTTCTAATTTTCCAAATTGAATGCGCAACAAAACCCTAAGTAAAAACAAGATTCAACTAACCCTAACTCACTGTAAAGACATGAATTTAATCTACCTCACTGTGAAAAAAAACCCTAACTAAATCTATATTTAAAAACCTAACCCAACACGACGTGCTCACGATAAACGTGAAAGTAACCGTGCCCTAACTCTCTATAAAACAAGAAACTCAATCATAAAACAAGAACAACAAACAAAAAGAACACACACATGCAAAAATTCAAGAAAGCGATCCCGTTCGAAGATCCAAATCAAACAATACGAATGAAGAACACGAAAGAAAAATAAAGAAAAATGAGAGCAGAGCCCTACCTCGAACACAAGACCTGGCTAACCTTCTGAATTCATTCGCAACAATTATCTCCTTCTCCTTCAATTGATTTTCTCAGATGGACTCCGCAACAGCTCTATTTCACTCTTCAAGTTTTCAACAATGATAATAATGATAGGTTTAATCCTTAATGAAGGTAAAAATGAGAGTTCTTACCTACGCCAAGCTACTATCATTAATGCATTAAATGCAATCAAGTAGAGTCGGAACTAAAAGAGAATGGACACTTCTCTATAGTGCGACTTTAGTAAAAAATTCAATGACCCAGAAAACGACAGGGGTGTAATCGAAATGGAAACTGATTCGAAACTTAAGAAATTTCCTAACTTCATTCCCGTTCCGGGTTCGGGTTTGCTAACAAAGCACAAAATGAAACCAAACACAAAGAGTAAAACAAAAGACCGACATAATAAAACTTAACACAAGGACTTAGACTAAAACCAAAAGTTGAAATAGCGGAGGTGCAGACAAGATGGATTTTGATTTTGCAATTTTCAATAAACACCAACGTAACATCCACTCTGGTTCCGGCTCTGATAAAGACAAAATAAAAGGTCAACAAAGAAAGAATGTCAAGATGGGAATCAGAATGAGTTTTGAAAGAAGTTTCGAAACCCGATTTGGTTCTGGTTTTGATTCCAATAGACTAAAACAAAAATAAACAAAGTTTTGCAAGCAAAAAGACTCCAGACTTTGTTTGAAAAACAACAAGAGATAAAAATAAACAAAGGGGGACCCATCTTGACCAAGGAAAAATATGGGGTGGTTATGCAAGGCATAACAAATGATGACTCGGTTGGGAAAATGGTTTACCCATTTTCAAGATAACCAAATAAAATTTTAGTCACCCAAAAACTACTTGGCTTATAAACATTTTAAATTGAATAAGATAAGATATATTTAGGATAAGTTTGAGCTAGAATCTCAGATGTATGTGCTCATGAGTTATTTTTGAATTTGAGTGTGTGCAATATTGTCCATCATTCTTTGTAGATACTTTCTCTATTTATGAACAACTATACCTAAGATCCAAGCTATATGAGTTGAGTCTTTTAACTATCATGCAGTAAAATCTTGGGTATTGCTTCGCTACCAGACATGCATCCATAGCCCTAATGGAGATGCCTCTAGTTCTCACAAAGCATTTCTCTAATGCTAGCCAAGCATCCATAGCCCCGATAGAGATAATTGATTACCCATTTGATATTGAGCTTTCCTTTTCTTTCTTTCTTTTCATACTTCTTTTTTTTACTTCACTTGTGGAAATTATTTTATGCATCTTTCTCAATACTTAGATTCAATGAATCTAAAATGTGGGTTGAGAACTACAATGGATTTCATGATAGTCTTGGAATCAGATCTTTTCACTTGAATCAAAGGTAGAGTCATTCTAAAATATATAGGCATTTACTCATGCAGATGTTTTATCTAATTTGGTGACAGATTTTTGATGATAATTCATGAGATATTCACAATGTATCTTCTTATCTTTAAATAACTTCTCAAACCCAAACTAGAATGATTATAAGACATAAGTTTCAGAATGACATCCTTTTCAATGATGATGATGAAAATACCTAAACCAATTTCTCTCCTAGTACCAATAGTATACTTTGAATAACAACCCCAAGTCTTAAGATGGACAAAAAGAAAATCCCCAACGAAAAAAAGAAAACAAAAACAATAAGAAAACCTAACTAAAACAAAGAATTAATTACATATGATACAATATAGTACATTATTTTCCAAAACATCAGACTTTCTATGCATCAAAACAGTGCTTGAGAAATTGACCATTAACTGGTAATGGAACAAGCTCTCTTGTTAAGGTACTCAAATGAAAAGAATTCTCGCCTAATATTTCAGCCACTTGATAAAGACCTAACAAAAGTCTATCAAACTTCTAGTGATCTCCCTTCTTTTCTCTAGCCTTATCCCATAATGACACAAGATCTGATATTCTAAAGGCTTTTATCTTGGCTCTTTTGTCAAACCAGTGTTTGACAACAACCTGATGTTTAGAGAATTTTTGCAAAATAGCATCTCTTTGTTCTTCCATATTTAACAAATTAAGTAGTCTAACCTCAATCATATCATCCTTGTTATAAAAATCCTGCATAAAATTTAGAACACGTATTTGTAAATGAATGGGGAAAATTGGATCTTCGTCGTAAACTAACTTAAAAGGTGAATTCCCTAGGGTTGCTTTGATTCTGGTTCGATCTGCCCATAAGGTAAATCTCAACTGGGTGTGCCAGTCCCTAGGGTTACTTTCTAACAACTTTCTTATAACTTCCAACAAGTTCTTATTCGTGGACTCAACCACTCCATTCCCTTGAGGGTAATAATTGGAAGAATACTTCAACACAATCTTATGTTCATAGGCCCATGAAATGAACTGAGCAGAAGAAAAAGCAGGGCGATTATCACATACCAAAGCAAATGGAACTCCAAACCTGGTTGTGATGTTCTCGGTTAGAAACTTGATGACCACCTCTATGGTACTATTCTTGCAAGGTTGTACCTCAGTCCACCGTGTGCAGTAGTCAGTTGTAGTCAAGATGAATTTATGCCCTACAAAATAGTTTGGATTAATTACACCTACAAAATCAAGTGCCCATTGAGCAAATGGCCTTACCTCATATACTGGCTGTAGGGGCATTGCAAGATTTCTTTCTCTAGGTGCAAAAGTTTGACATACATGACAAGTCCTGTAGTGTTGATGTGCATCTCTAAACATATAAGGCCAATAATAGCCTGATCTTAGAATCTGATGAGCCAAAGCATCAACAGACCCATGTCCTATTCCATGCCTTCCATGAAATTCATTTATGGCATGCTTAGCTTCTTGCTGATCCAAATAGCGTAGATAAATTCCTTGAAAATTATTGTTGTAGATTGATCCCCCTTTGAGCATGTAATGGGAGCTCTTCATCCTCAATGCTCTCCTTTGAGTAGCATTCATTCCTTCTGGACATTTCTTATTGAGGAGGAAGAAAACTAAATCTGTATACTAGGGATCCTTAGTGAATGATTGAACCATATATTGTTGACAAGTAATACTTTTGTCCACTCCTGCCATCGCTTTTGACAAACCTTGGCCTCGAACAAGTTTCATTGGGTGAATCTCCAGGTCAAATTCTTGTAAAATTGCCATCCATTTTCCTCTTCATTCCCCTAATTCACTCTGCATCAGAAGAGATTTCACAGCTGGATCTGGAACTATGGCAATCACTTGACTTCGAATTATATAATGCCTGAACTTCTTCACTTCTCGTACCAATGCAAAGGCTTTTTTTTCTAATGGTGAATACCTTACTTCTGCATTCTTAAATGGAGAGCTCATAAAATCAATAGGTCTCTCCTCATTCTCTTCTCTTCTTTGTGTTAAAACTGCTGCACATGAATGTTTAGAAGAAAAAGAATAAATGTAGAAGGGTTTTAGATAATATGGGCTTCTCAAAATAGGTGCCTCAGATATAGATTGTTTAATCTAGATGAAATTAGACTTAGCCTCTTCACTCCACTCAATCTTTGCATCCTTCTTCATCATTTCATTGAGGGGTTTGACAATCTCTGCGAACCCTATTATAAATTTCCTAACAAAATTGATCCTCCCAAAGAAAGACCTTATTTCCTTCTTACTTCCTAGCTTTGTCAGTTTCAAGATGGCCTCCACTCAATTAGGATCTATGGATATCCCTTCCTCTGAAACAAATTGACCCAAGAGCTTCCCTTCAGATACTCCAAATACGCACTTCTTTGGGTTGAGAGAAACACCATAACTTATACATTTCTTTAGCACCTTTTCCAAGTCAACAACATGATCTTCTCTATTCTTAGAGAAGATGGTCAAATTATCAACATAGATGATTATACATTTCCCTATCAGATCTTTAAAAGTTACATCCATCACCCTTTGAAAAGTAGCACCAACATTGATGAGACCAAAAGGCATTCTTCTATAGGCAAATGTTCCCCATTTATTGGTGAAAGCAGTCTTCATCCTATCCTCATGACTTACAAGGACCTGATTGTATCCTGAATACCCATCCAAGAAAGGCATTATCTAAGATCCATTAACCTTTTGCAATCCTTCATCAAGGGAAGGTAATGGATAGTTGTCCTTCTCAGAGGCCTTGTTTAAATTCTTGAAATCCACACATAATCTAATTTCACCATTCTTCTTCCGTACAAGAACTAGATTAGCCACCCAAGTAGAGTGTCTAACTGGAAAGATTATTCTTGCAGCCAAAATTTTTTGCACTTCTTTATGAATTAGAGGCTCAATTAATGCATTGACCAGGCGGTTCTTTTGGTGAAATGGCTTAGCTTCTAGCTTAAGAGGAATTGTATGTGTGATCACAGATGTATCAAAAATTTTCAAGTAATCATAGCTCCAAGCAATAGCTTCAATATTCTACTTCAAGAATTTGATTATTTCATCCTTAATTTCCTGAGGACAAGTCTTCCCTATAAGAACGTTCCTTTCTGAACCTGAGTGAGTCAAATTAACAGATTCATACTTAGCTCCCGCACTCTTTGTAAGCACTCTTTGATAAGCTTGTGGATCTGAATCAAATATTATTTCTAATGCTATCATCCCTTTGGGGATGTTATTGCTCTTTAAATCCAATATCCCTTCTGGACTGTTATTTTCCAAATCCCAATCTCCCTGATCTCTATCAGATTCATCAATTATTTTCCCTTCAAAAACATCAGAATTTGCCAAAAATGCCAATATATGTTGATCATCATTAAATACCTGAAAGTGTTTGACATTATTAGGAACAGCTAGGACTGAAATCAACTCAACTGAAAACCTCTTAAGATTTGAGTCTTGCATAGGCTCTAATGTACTAGCAGAAACATCAAGAGCATCTACAATTTGATTAGCTTCCCTTGGAATGAGAGTAATCCCAAAGGCATCAAAATCTTCAATTAAATTCCAAACCCTGTTTCTATATGCAGCCAATCTTTTATTATGGCATGTGTATTGGCTACGTACTTGTTTCACAATCACCTCAGAATCTCCCATCAGTGTAAGAGCAGTAACCTTCTTCTTATGAGCTAACATAAGCCCATGAGAAAGTGTTTCATACTCTACCACATTATTCGTGCATCCAAACTGCAATTTGTAAGAAGCAAAATAAGTCTTTCCTTTTGGATTAGTTAGTTCAATCCCTGCTCCACTTCCTGCTTTAGATTTAGAACCATAAAATTTAAGAGTCCATAACTGGTCTTTGGCTAGAAGTTATTTCTTTTTAGAAGTAACAGGGAATGACTCACTTGAGACGTGTGGCGGCTCGGACTTTAGCTGTTTATCAGAATGCAACTCGGGACAAAACTGAGTTGAGGATTTTTCTATGTTTTCAGCCTGCCCAGGAATTACTTCCTGAACACCCTCTTGGGTCAAATTACCATCCAACTCACTTCTTATCAATTCCTTGGGTATTGGAAAAGTATGTGGGGAAGGTGTATCAAATAGAAACTAGGACATCTCAACTTCCTTTTGAACTTCAGAACAAACAACTTGACTTTGTTCTTCTGGTGAAAGACCTTCCTGTTGAGAAAGACTAGCCCGTGCAAGAATAGTTGCATCCTTAATGTGGAAGGAAAACTCATTGATGGGGGTCTGGGCTTGTTCCTCTTGACATATTTTTTGATGTTGATCTACATGAATTAGAATATCTAAGCATGATTGACATGTTAACTCTGAATGGTTATGATAATGTATCCTACACCAATTAGGAAGCAACAAACTACTCAAATTAGTTTCTACTCCTAAAACCAACTTATCTTGTTGTAATTTTCTTATCAGAATCAGCTAGTTGATGCAAATCATTGTGTCATTATGTTCTAAGGATAATGTATCATCAAGACTAGCTACAAAGAAAGTAAGAACTTCCTCTTGTTTGTAAACACCTATCTCAGTCTCAAAGAATGCTACTTGATTTGAATCATTATATTCTATGATCATGTGTTTGAGCCTAGGTTCACCTTCAATTCTTATCTGTGTGGCAACTCCTTTCCATGGTAACCACATGTGCGAGAAATCCAAGGATAGATACCACCCTATGCTTTTCATTAACTCCCGACTTAGAAGCATACCATATGTTTCTGGGATATTGGCTACTTGGATATCTATATAGGTTTGGATCGTTGGGTCTAATCCAACCTGCACATGCATGTTCTTTAATTCACCCACAACATTGACTTCGGTTTTATCCAACTGAATCACCTTTTTATTGGTTGGGATAGTACTCAATCCTAACTTCTTACAAATCAAAAAAAGCATGAAATTCCTTGATGCTCCAGAATCTAATAAATAATTGTGTAGATTCTTTCCAAAGATTCTCAAACTTGACAAGAAAGGTGGGGTACTGGTCTTACCTTTATAAATGGCTGCATTTATCTCCTTTGCGGGAGTCACTTTACCTTTCCTTTTTAGGCAGTCTGCCTCTTCCAAATATTTTAATACCACCTCCCGTTGAGTTGGGCACCAATTCATGATGTCTTCTACCTATGTAATTCTGCAATGAAATCAAACTCTGTATCATTCCTAACTTGATATTTAGGAAAAGGAGGTAGATTACCTCTATTCTAAGAATCAGAAGGTCCCTTTTGTGGTGGTGGATTGTTATCTGCATTCTGGTTAGGTGGGACCATGTTATTTGGGGGTGCAGATGTAGTGAATGGCCCCTTATTCTGATTCCTTAGAAAGTGACCACCCTTAGATTGGAAAGCTTGAGCATCATAGACATCTTCCTCTAGCTCATTATCCCCTTGCATGGGAAATTGGTATTTCTCTTCGACTATTTCATATGTCATGGCCGTACTGACTGGCCCATTATCCTGATTGGAATTTCCTACTGGAGGATGGGCATCAGCCTGTGCAATTTTCACAATTTTCTCCATTTCCGGGCAATTGACCTCAGAATGTGCTGCTCTATCATGCAATCTACACCAATTGGTCATAAAATTTAAATCAACAACATTAGCAGTATGTGGTCTTTCCTCACCTGATTGATAATTATGAGGAACTCCCCCATTGTTAGGTCCAGTATTCCACTGCCTATTATTGTTGTTGTTGTTGAACCTTTGATTATATCCTCTATTCTAATTTTGATAATTTTGGTTTGAGGAGTTTTGATTTTGGAAGTTCCTATTAGTGTTCTGATTTTGGTTCTGATTAGAGTAATTGCCCTGATAGTTATAACCTCCCTGATTGTTGAAATTCTAGCTTTGATTATGGGGAGGGTTTTGCCTGAGCTATTCCATGTCATTTGACATCTGAGAGAGAGTCTTCTTGAGAGTCTCTAGCTCAGATGTGGGTTGAATAGTTTGTTCATTCTGCACATTTTGGACTATGGATGGGGAATGGACATGGGTTGATCCTTGTTGTGGTTGATTTTGAAGTTGTTGTTGTTGAGGTTGATGAGAGGAATCTTACATGCAATTTCCAAAGAAGGGCATAGTGGGTGGAGCTTGCAACTCGGATATAGGTCCATATAGGGAATAAGACATCCTTGGGACAGTGTTGTATAACGGTAGATTAGACATCTAATCATTCATGGGAGGAAGAGCTGCTCCTAAACCTCCAAATTGTAGACTTCTCTGTTGTTGCAATTTGATAGCCAGATGATAAATTTTAGACAGAGAGTCAATCTCACCAGGTTGATAAGTTCTTTGTAAGAACAGGCCAATCAAAGGATCAACAACTCTCAAATATGCCTGTATGGCCATGCCCTCTGGCACTAAGTAAGGCTCTTGTAGCCGAAGATACATCCTTTGGAACCTAGTGTTGAACAAGGGCAATGTTCATGATGTTACTTTCTTATGGTGGAAAACTGGTGATATAATATTGTAGGGTCTACATAAACCCTGAATTGATTAATAAAAGCATTTTCTAAATCTGTCCAACCCAGAATAGATCCCCGAGGCAGATTTAGATACCAATTATATGCCATATCTCCTAAATAGTAAGGAACAATCTACATACCACATATTGATGAGCAACTTGAGCTCATGTGCAAGCATCTTTGAATGCTTGCATATGTTCCTCCACACTTCTCAATTATCCATGCATGTATTTCAGATAAAACCTCTCTGGGTTCTTTGGTAAATCATGGAATCCCCCAGGAATAGTCCCTAATGGGAAGGGATTATTCACAAAGTAATCCATTGGTGGGATTGGTTGGGCAAGTGGTGATATAGGCCGAATTGGTGGTGACAAAGGCCTAATTGGAGGTGGTGATGTAGGTCGAACTGATGGTGGTGTAGGTGGATTTGGAGGAAATCTAAGTGGAGTAAGTGGTGGTGGCAACGTAGGTATCAAAACCCTATGAGTATGAGGTCTTGGTCTACACAGGGTTTGCAATTCTTGTAATGGTACAAGATCAGTAGAAGATTTGAGAATCCTTCCATATTTCTCCGGTGAGAATGACCCTATGCAAGCCAGCTTATTTTTTTAGGCCCTCCTTCTAGCACCAACTTTTGTTGATGCTGAAAATGACACAAACAACGTTAAAATAGAATATTTCTACTCTATTTCTCTTGAAAAAGAAAGACAACATATAGTAGCCTAACTCCCAAGGTCCTGGTAGTTGGTTCTCAACTATCTGGTGTCACTCAATCAATTCATGCAACTGTAATGTTCAAGGGGCCTATGTCGGTAACAAAAGATTCAAGCAATGACTCATTTTATCAAACTGTTCTTGTAAATAAAGGGGGTTTCAAACAAAAGAAAAAGATAGATCAAAGGGTAAACCAGTAAGTATGAATCAAATTTATCTAGTATCCAGACATATACCTTCAACAATGAATGTTTTCTAATAGATCACAAAACCAAAGCATGACACAATTTACAGAATAAACTATACCATTGCATGCATCTAAGGTGCTTAATTTAATACCACTATTCACATATCACAACTATCTCCAAGATTTCAAAAGAACACACATCCATTCATTGCCAAGGTCATAGATCAACAGACTTTAATAACTTCAATTCAATGATAATCTAACAAGATAATCCTTAAATATGGTTTCTTCTAATGACTTTCATCACATAAGAAACTAGCATGCTTCAGCACAATCATTGGCATTCAGATAGATTATAACTTATCAGCCTTATCAAGTAAAACTCAATTCTAACACCATATTGCATAAACTTGTAATTTTATTAACTGTAAAGTATCTAGTAACAATGTATCTTAGTAATCACTATAAAATTCTATCTCCTAATATTAGGTAAGCCAATTCTATTCTCAATTAGCCGACCCTTTTACAATATGATACCCAATGGGTATTTATAGATATACAAAATTCGAACTCCACTTCTATTTTAAGTCATCCACCCTTTTAGGAACAAAATTTTCTTGGAAACTCAGATCGACTTGATCTTGAGTTCTTACATTAGACATTTAGTTAAACTAGAGAATAGAAAAGAAGAGAAAAAATATCATGCACTTCAAAACTGTTAGTGTTGCATGCAACATGCAAGGAAGTAGAAAGTCATGCATGCAGGAGATCTATGCATGTGAAGATGGGTCTGCAATGAACTCATCATAACTGGCAAACACTTGCTGTAATATATCTATTTCTGGCCTGTCAGCCCAGTTGTCCTCAAATTTAATTCGCTCCAACTCTTCTGTAGTAAACCCTCTCATACCTTTCATCTTTGCCAACTCTCTTCTAGCAGCGTTTATTTCTTCTTTGACATCCATTAGTCGATCTATCATCAGATCTTCTCCATCATCTCCTTTCTGCATGAGTCCTCTAAATATTTCATCCCATTTCTCTTTATCTGACTCAAAGGCATGCCTTCCTTGGTTAATACATTGACATCCACTATGATAGCAATAATCACCTCCATCTCTTCAAACTGTTCAATCATATTATTAACAACATTTTGGACCTCATCCCTATGTTTACGCAAGAAATCTGCTCTGAATCGGAGTATACAAGAGGTTTTCCCAACAAAATCTTTATTATCTTCCTCAAGTATTGACTTTTCAAAAAGAGTAGTCAAAGGCAATGTATTAACTTTCTCCAATTTTTGACTATATTCTTTATACTCTTCTTCTTCTTTCTCCGATGCTTCAATGTATTGATGCATTTCTCTTATTAACTCTTTCGTGCCTTTGTAAACTTCAAAACCCTCAACCAAAACTTCACCTTCTTCTCAATTCAACTTGTCTATCCATCTATCTACCATCTCCGCTTTGCCTCTTACCTGCACCAAATCATCTACCTCATTTTTGCTTAACAAAATTGGAGTCTCAATGGCCATTACCTATTGTGATCTTGGAGAGGAGACTCTTTTCAGAAATGAATGTAATTGATCCAACTAAGCCTTAAGCTCATCCTTCTTTCATTTATCTTTTATCATTCTTGACTTGGTTGTTGAAGCCACCACATCACTTAGGTTCATCTACTGATTCCTAGTGGGCCTTCCCAAGTTGACAGTACTCAATTCATAATCTATTAGCTACATGTCCTCTACCTCCTTTTCTTTCATTGGCATGGCACACTCAGCAACAATCTCTCCTTTGTCCATGATTCTGGTAGAGTGTAGGATCTTGGCCTTCTTTTTAGGCCTCTCTTGCTCAATTTCTTTCATCATATCCACCCAATTGAGAGGTTGTGAAGGTGTTACTATTTTTTTCTGTAGGTCTAGTTTTAGCCAAGTGGGAACACATGGAGCAGTAGTCATCATATTAGAAGAGGAAGTAATGGTAGAAGGTGGCTGCATATTTACCTGGGGTTGAGAATCACCCCTTGATTTCTCTTGTTGTTCTTGCACCACATGCATATGCACAAGCTTTTAAGCCTCTTCCCTATTTTTCTGTTCTTGTATCTTCTTATCTTCCTCTTCTTTCTTCAACCTCTCTTCCTCCAACCGATCTCTCTCCACTTTTTCCCTTTCCAATCTTTCTTTTTCTAATTTTTCTTTCTCTAGAGCTTCCTTTTCTAGCTTCTCTTTCTCTAAATCCTCTAGTCTTTCTCTCTTTAATCTTTCTGCCTCCAAAGCTTTAAGATTTTCTGCCTTTGCTTCCTCTTCTTCTTGTTTCTTAACCAGTTCTTCAGCCTCTCTTTCCTTTCATAATTGTTTTGCTTCTCCTTCCTTTTGGCGAGCTTCCTCAACAAGTTTTAACTTGGCAACCAAGATTTCTTTCTCCCTCCATTTTCTTGCCTTCTCTTCTTCAAGGCCATGGATCTTTTGTATTAGTTCCAACTTGTCATTCTCTTCTTTAACCTTGAGTCCATATTCTTGTTTCCTATTCTGTGTCTCTACTTCATCAGTTGTTGCCTTAGCTTCAATTTGTTTAGCTTTTAATTGTTGTTGGTGCAATATAGCATCAGCTCGTGCCTTGGCATCAATTTCCTTTTGTTTCTCTAAGGCCACAACCCTTGCATCAAAATCCTTTTTTGCCTCTTCAAACAATGTCCATTGATGTTCTTGTGTCAAAACCTGCTCAGTATCCTCCTCTAGAGGCATATTTTCTTGTAAATCTTTCTCTGACACAGTTTCATCTGAATTCATTCCGACATCTAGAATTTCCTTCTCCACTTCCTTTCCCTTTGTAGTTTCAGCCATACTATGAAGAGCCCCCTTTCGAACTTCTTCACTCTACTACTTTGCAAGTGGGACTTGTGTGGAAGATTCACCTAATGTAGGTGTTGAAACAACCGATCCTATTTGAACATCTCCCTCTTATGTTTCCTCTTCATCCCCTGCTGCTTCAAGTTCTATCTCTTCAATATATGAGGAAAAGAACTCCAAAGGCTCCTTGGGAGGTGTCTTCATTTTAAGCCTCTTATACCCTTTTCCCTTCTTAGGAGCTGGTCCTTGAGGAGCTTGAGTTCTCAACATCAACCACTGCACACTCCTATCCAATACTGTCCTTCCAATCTGCTTAATATCAATAGTCTCTTCACTGTTCCAGTCAATTGGATCCAATCTCTTGGTTCCTATGTTCACAGCCTCATAAGATGGATCTAATACAATTCCATCATGCACCAAAGTGTCAGGAGTGTCATTTCTAACTCCAATTTCTTCCATGAGTGAGATAGATAACCTCTCATAATTCTTTTTCCTTAAGTCATACTCATCTTGTCGATCACTCCAGAAATCTTCTAACAAATTGAAATGCTTGTCAAACATAGAAGGTAACAAGGCATGCATCTTACCCTTTGGGTCAAAATACTTATGGGTTGTGTATAAACCCAAATTCAACTGTATCAGCTCCCTACAGACCACCTTTGCTCCTACAAAATGCTGACAGCCATACTCACCCAACTCATGGGAAACTTATGACATCCTATCTTATGTTTTATTTCCAAGCCGAGCATTAACTTCAAGAGCTTGGTATACAAACTCCATCAACACTATCCTATTATTACAACATCTTGGAAGCAAATGTGGATGGCCTTCAAAACCAGCTAACTTGAAATATGTGAATTTATGGTATTGAATGTAGCAACATCCCCATTAAGCAATGAATGCCATGGCTTCTTGGTTGAGCTTGTACCATGCAGCTCCATTTAGTTGGTTGATGACTACATATATGAATGCATCATTGACTCTTCTGAACTAAGTCTCAACAACCTAAAGAGACAACTAGTCATAATGCTCCCACACTTTCTTCTATCCATCCAAGACTCCCATTATTGCTACTCTATATAAACCCGAAAAGATACCCAACCTTGCTGCTGCACACACAATGTAAGAAGTCGTAAAGAAGCATTTAATCTGCCTGATATTGGTCAGTTGATCATGAATAGCATTTAAAACTATCATCATCCAATCAAACTGCTGGGCTCCATTTAAGATTATCTAGATGAAAGGAAACATCCACTCCTTGAACCGAAATGTATCTCTCTTCCCTAAAACTCTAAGCAACATCATTATTATCTGATACCTCCTTATAGAAATCTTCCCTCTTTGGCTAGTCTGCAAGCTTGCTTAAATATTTCTTCTCCGTCTTCAACCACTTTTTGTTCAAATGAGACTTATTGGATTCCTTATACTTACTATATTTCTCCAAGGCCTTTGCCTCATCCAACTGCACCAAATTCTTAGGATTCGGGACATTGAATATATTTTGAAATGCTTGAGGAGTGAGATCAATGATCACAATGTTGTGTGAATCCATGCATTGTCTGGTAACAGGATTGTAGGCACTGGCTACCATTAAGATCAACTCTAGGCATTTTATTGATAAAGGAAACAAAGTGATATGAGCCAGACCAGACTCAACAATCCTCTTTGTTCTAGGCATCGCATCCTCATTGAAAGTTTCAGCATATGCCTCCTCAAAGTTGTACTGAACCAAGTTTGTCTCAGTGATATCTGACCAGTCTGACTCCACTTTGCTTACTTTCACGAATGGAATCCTGTGATTATACCTCAAGGTATAAGGCAATTGTTCAGGCTTGATCTTCTTTGGTTTAGGCGCTGCCTTTGATGTTCCTGTAGGCCGATTCCTTTGAGCATCTTCTCCTGATGTTCGTGACATTTTCTAGCTTTCCTGCCACAAAAACGTCGAATTAGATATTTGAATATCATTATAAAACATGTTTCAAAACCATACCTTTCATGTATACATCAAAGTCAGAACCAGGCAGAAACATATTCTAAATAGTCTCTTTTAACACACTGCTGAGATCGGAGTCAAAAATGAAATGGTAATTCTACTAACAAGAAGCAGGCTTGGAGTTGAAGTGAAAATGTGATCGGAACCGAAACCGGAATAGGAATGGAAACGAACTTGGTTTTCCTTAGATTTTTTTATTTCATATTCTTATTTTGTTTCGATTCCGCTTTCGTCTAGATTATCGCTATTTTGAAGGAAGGCTTCTCACTACAAGCAGAGCCGGAGACGAGATGGAAATGGAATTGATACCTTTTGGAAAACATAATTTTTCAATTTCAAAATCGATTCCAATCCTGCTTCCGGCCAGGTTGACCATGACCTCATAAACAACTTCATCAATTTTATGCAGAACTTCATGGTTTCAAACTAGGCGATTTTAAAAATGACATGGGGCTAACCTGGAACTCGATAAAACCATCCCCATATGACCAAGGGGACAACTATATTTTAGGGTATCATATTTTAAACCTTTTAAATACAATCACCGAAACACACGAAACCCTAATCTAGAAAACACGAAAAAAACTAGGGCACAGATTTAACCCATCCTAATTTAGCAGATTGAATGTGCGACAAAAAACTAAGTTAAAAAAAGATTCAACTAACCCAAACTCACTATAAAGACATGAATTTAATCTACCTCACTGTGAAAAAAAACCCTAACTAAATCTATATTTAAAAACCAAACCCAACATGACGCGATCACAAAAAAACATGAAAGCGACCATGCCCTAACTCATTATAAAACCAGAAACTCAATCATAAAACAAGAACAACAAACAAAAATAACATACACACGCAAAACTTCAAGAAAGCGATCCCGTTCGAAATCCAAATCAAACAATACGGACGAAGAACATGAAAGAAAAATAAAGAAAAACAGGAGCAGAACCCTACCTCGAACACAAGACCTGGCTAACCTTTTGAATTGATTCACAAAAATTATCTCCTTCTCCTTCAATTGATTCGCTCATATGGACTCCGCAACAACTCTATTTCACTCTTCAAGTTTTCAACAATGATAATAATGATAGGTTTAATCCTTAATGAAGGTAAAAATAAGAGTTCTTACCTATGCCAAGCTGCTATCATTAACGCATTAAATGCAATCGGGCAGAGTCAGAACTGAAAGAGAACGAACACTTCCCTACAGTGCGAGTTCAGTCAAAAAGTCAACGACCCAGAAAACGGCAGGGGCATAATCGAAATGGAAATTGATTGGAAACTTAAGAAATTTCCTAACTTCATTCCCGTTCTAAGTCCGGGTCCACTAACAAAGCACAAAATGAAACCAAACACAGAGTAAAACAAAAGACTGACATAATAAAACTTAACACAAGGACTTAGACTAAAACCAAAAGTTGAAATAGCAAAGGCAGATACAAGAAGGATTTTGATTTCTCAATTTTTAATAAACACCAACTTAACATCCACTCCGGTTTTGGCTCCGATAAAGACAAAACAAAAGTTCAACAAATAAAGACTATCGGGATGGGAATCAGAATAAGTTTTGAAAGAATTTTCAGAACCCGATTTGGTTCTGGTTCCAATTCCGATAGACTAAAACAAAAATAAACAAAGTTTTGCAAGCAAAAAGACTCTAGACTTTGTTTGAAAAACAACAAGAGATAAAAATAAACAAAGGGGGACCCATTTTGACCAAGGCAAAAGATGGGGTGGTTATGCAAGGCA
Organism: Sequoiadendron giganteum; assembly: GCA_007115665.2. Classification (NCBI taxonomy): domain Eukaryota; kingdom Viridiplantae; phylum Streptophyta; class Pinopsida; order Cupressales; family Cupressaceae; genus Sequoiadendron; species Sequoiadendron giganteum. Next base: position 248,273,498 of record CM021109.1, read on the forward strand.
TAACAAGTCTCTTTTCTCTTCATTATGAGTAATTTACATTGGTTAACAATAATTGTTATTTTGTCCATATTTGTGGGGTTATTAATCCCATTATTTCCCCATAAAGGAAATAAAATGATTTGATCATATACTCTAGGTATTTGCTTATTATATCTACTTTTAATGACCTATATATTTCATTATCATTATCATTTTGATAATTCATTAATCCAATTGGAAGAGGATTATAACTGGATAAATCTTATCCATTTTCATTGGAAACTAGGAATTGATGGATTTTCCATCAGACTTATTTTATTAATGGGTTTTCTAACTACTTTAGCTACTTTAGTTGCTTGGCCAGTTACTCGAAATCCATGATTATTGCATTTCTTGGTGTTGGCAATGTATAGTGGCCAATTGGGATTATTTTCTTATGGGTCTCTATGGATCTCATGGGCCAACATTCAATTTTGAACTATTAGCTAAAAATGATTATCCCATCACACTTGAAATACTATTATATTTAGGGTTTTGATCGCTTATGCAATAAAATTTCCAATCTTTCCTTTACATACCTGGTTACTAGATACTCACAGGGAAACACATTATAGTACATATTTTCTTTGGCTGGAGTTCTATTAAAAATGAGAGGATATGGGTTGATTCAAATCAATATGAAATTGCTACCTCATGCCCATTCTTTGTTTTCATCATGGTTGATAATAATAAGAGCAATACAATTTATCTATGCATCTCTAAATTCTATGGGTCAAGACAATTTGAAAAGAAGGATAACCTATTCATCAATATCTCATATGGGCTTTGTAACTATAGAAATTGGTTCAATGACATCTATAGGTCTCAATGGAGCCATTTTAAAATGATTTCTCATGGATTAATTGTTGCTACACTTTTTCTCTTGGTAGGAAAAAGTTATGATAGGATATGTACTCTTTTCCTTGATGAAATTAAAGGAATCGCTATACCAATGCATAGAATATTTATTATGTTTAGTAGATTTTTAATGACTTCTCTTGCATTGCTCGGAATGAGTGGTTTTGTAGAAGAAATTATGATAATTTTTGAAATAATTACCAATCAAAAATATTCTTCAACCTTTCGGATCATTATTACTACAATAATGACAATTGGAATGATATTCACTCCCATTTATTTGTTATCTATGTTACATTGAATGTTAAGGATTCAAATGTCCTAAAACCTTATTTTAAGGATCAAAACCACACAATTTTTTTATTTTGATATGTCTCTTTCTACCAATCATAAGTATTGGTCTTTATCCTGATCTATTTCTATTTTTACATAATGCTTTAAGGTAGAAGCTACTTTATCTCAATCTTTCTATTAATTGTAATCAATTTTTTTTAGATTTTAGATGAATTGGAAACTATCTAATAGGCCTATTAATAGCCTTTTCTTTATGATATATAAATAGAATGAAATAGAGAAAATTGCTCTCTAGTTTGAGTTATTTCAAGTAGTTATTACTCTACAACACCCTTTAAAATAAATTGGATGAACTCCTTATTAATTCAATACCATAGAATATTTAATGATTATTCTAAATAACTAATAATAGATATAGTAGAATAAGGTCTACTAATCCTTTTTCATACTTATAAAAGTATACATGCTAGGAACCAGATTTGAACTAGTGACACAAGGATTTTCAATCTCTTGCTCTACCAACTGAGCTATCCCAATTGTTCCCCTATGCATCATACTAGCACAATAACCAAACTCTTGCCAACTAAAAAAAAGGTAAAAGACAACATTTGAAAGAGTAGAAGCAAAGATGCAAATAAAAACATACATATATTTTATATACAGTTATATACATACACATATACAAATATGTATATATACATAAGTAGACACAAATTGATCATACAATTAAAACTTCTTATGTGATTAATTTTTCTTATGTTATTATTAACACATCTAAAAACTAATAAAAAAAGGAAAATAAAACAAACCTCTTTGATAAGAGGCCTAAAGATAGAGGGACTCAAACCATTATGATCTATAAAACTAATGAATTTTCCTCCTACTCCAATTTTCAATGTTGTTGACATTGATAGGTAGAATTGGACTCTATCTTTATCCTCATCCAATTATTACTTTCAAAAATATAAGTAAACATGAATCTCTTTCTAGATAAGCTCTTAATTGGAAAGCTTAATCAATCCTTCAATTTCAATTTGAAACTAGGTATATTATTTTTTAAATAAAACCTAGAACAATTCAAGCTCTAATCATTATTTTTGTTTATTGGTGATATACAATGCTTTTTCAAGCGTTAAATAAAATATAAAAGACATTCTGTAAATAAAGTGTTGTATCCAATTCAAATTATGTTGATTCGTTAGAATAGCTTATGTTGAGTCTCTACACCTATCCCTTTCTCAAAAGGGAAACTATTGTCTCTATAAATCATATTTGGATCAAGATTTTCCATTCAAAATATCTTGGGGTTCTCTCAATGATTTGGATGCCATCACTTGGTAAATTTCCATACCAAGGCTCAAAAATTTTAAGTCCGTAGCCTCTACTGGTTCCACCATATCCCCTTCTTATAGAACGAAATCATAAAATAATAATTGCATCCCATTAATTATTTTATTTTCATTAGAATTATATTCTTTCTACACTTTTTATACAATGTTCTTATCTGTATTCCCATCCTACACCACAAAATATCCCTTTCTCTATTTAGATCTTATTGAAATCATATTTTCGTTCTATAAGTATAGTTTATGAAAGGATGAGTCTAAATCAAAAAGAATTTTCTTCTTTTTTTTCTATTTTTTTTGGAATAATACTATTCCACCTAGGACGAAAGGATTTGAATCTTCACAATAACATGACCAAAACTTTTCACCTTCTTGGCCATGCCCCATTGTCATTTTTTTATTTTAAACAATTAATAGAAATTGAAGCAATGTTTTTATTGTAATCTGAATTGCATAATATAATTCAATTTTCTATAATTCCAGTGATTTTGAAGAGATATTTTAATTTCACACCAATAAGTATGTGATTGCATACTACATGCATATGAACTTGCTTAGCTTAGAGGTTAGAGCATTAAACTTGTAATGCGATGGTCATCGGTTTGATCCTGATAGTTGGCTTGTTTTTGTTTGTTTCATTTCTTCCATTATCAACCATAGATTGTTAAAACCTATGAAATAGGGAGAATAATATTCCTTTTTTTATCGTCGGTATGTCGGGTCTGTCGTGGCATGATCCGTTTCAACTAGAAACAAAATGAATGATTGAAAGATTTATTTTTTTCTCTCGATGATCTAAACAAAATTGAAAATAATTTGTCTCTCTATCTCTATAGAAAATAATTCCAATATTTTTACTGTTTATATTATTCCTCCTTCCAACATTATTTGTTCATTTCTTGAAACAAGGATTTTTTTATGTCCTATTATCGTGGACCTCGTTTAAAAATAATAAATTGTCTCAAAAATTTACCAAGACTAAGTAAGAAAACACCCAATAGAAGTGAACAACCTAGTAAAAAAAAATATTCTAAACCTCCTAAACCTTCTAAATATCTTGTTCATCTAAAATTAAAAAAAAGATTAAATTTTCATTATGGACTTACAAAGTGTAAATTACTTCAATATGTTCATATTGCTAGAAGAGACAAGGGGTCAATAGGTCAAGTTCTACTATAATTACTTGAAATGTGTTTGGATGATATCCTTTTTTTGATTAGGCATGGCACTTAGCATTCTTGAAGCCAAACAATTAATCAACCATAGGTATATCTTAATCATTGATCGTATAGTAGATATATCAAGTTATCATTGCAAACCCCAAGATTTAATCTCTATAAAAGATAAATAAAGATTAAGAAATATAATTAATAAAAATATAGATATTTTCTAGAAGGATAAAATGAGTGCCACTCCATTTAAATATTATTAAAAAAAACACAATATAGTGGATTAGTTAAAAAATAATAGATAATAACCAGATCGGTTTGAAGATTAATGAATTATTGGTCATAGAATACTATTCCTATCAAGTTTAAATGGAGAATGAAACTAAATGATTTCTACATAGAGGGATAATATAATCTATATTATATATTATATATAATGCATATGATACATTATATATTATATAATATAATAATATATTATATACATCATATAATATAATAATATATTATACATTATATAATATAATAATATTATATATTATATTAATATTATAATATATAATACATATTATTATAACATATATATAATAATGGATTGAATTTGTTGGTGAATTATGAGCGAGAGCAACAACAGGCAGAGGAATTTGAATTCCTCAGGGTTTGAGGAGGACGGGGAAGCTGAAGCGGAGGATGATGATGTGTTTGCTTGGCTTCTCTCTCTAGCGCTCGACCTGCCTGTTGTTTGGTGTGTTTAGTTGTGGGCTCATGTGGGGAGTGGGGCCTTGGTAGTCAGTGGTTGGAATGGAGGAGGACCTCTTCGTGCGTTTCCTACTGTGGGTGCGCGCTTGCTTGCCACCAGTGTTGGTTTTGACCTTGTACATGGTTTCATTGTCAATGTTTTAGATTTTGTGTTGGCTGCCAGTGCTGGTGCTAACATTGTGTTGGTTTGGAGACTATGGTTGGACAATGCATTTCAGGTAGTGTTTGGCTCCCCTTTTTTGGGGCTGTTGTGGCTCAGTTCTAGTTCTCATGGGCCTGACGGTGGGAGCTATCTCTTGGGTTTTGTGCCTTGGGTGGTGTTGTCCTCCCAGCATGGCAGAGCTACTTGGTTGGTGATGGTGAACAGTTCTATGGAAACCATGTCTCTTCAACGTGTCTTCTTGAATGAAGACTTTGATCTGTGGCATCATTTTCTTTCTTGTGTGGTACCATTTGCTAGTTTGTGGTGTTTATGTGGCTCCTTGCCTTATTGCTTGGTGTCCTTCGATGGGTTCATGGCCTTGCGTGGACTACAGTTTTGTATGATGGTTTGGCTTGCAGAAGTGGGTTCAGCTATTGTTTGAGCTTTTTGCTAGGTAGGAATGGGTTTGGCTCCCATTGTTTATTCCTTGTGTTTGGAGGTGTTGACAGAGTTGTTGGGCTGGCTTCGGGCATTGTGCTTTCCCGTAGTGCTTGTTGGTGCTGCTTTGTTTTCCCTCTTGGTGATGGGTTCTGGTGGAGTCTTTGGGTAGTTTCTTGCCTCCTTCCCCACATCCTTTATTGGTTTGGGGTTTGTCAATGTGTGGGTGGTCTTGTCACCATTTGGGCTCGGTTAGTTCCCAGGCTTTCTTTCTTGGTTGTGCTTGTGTTTTGCTGCGTTTGTTTGCACTGCCCAATGTTGGGTCCTCTCTGAGTGGGGGTCTCAGTGGTGGTTTAGAGTTAAACCTTTTGTAGAAGTTTGGGGTTTGGTTCTGTATCCCCTTGATTTCCTTTCCTTTGGTGTTTGTGTTAAGTTGGAGGTACTTTGATATTGCTTCTGGAGTGTCTTATTCCTCTGTTTTTCTTTGGTCTTTGGGCTTTTGGTTTCGAAGATCCTGCACTGGTCTGTTGTGGTGGGGTTTGGGCTTCAGGAGGAATGGTTTGTTGTGGGTTCTGTGCTTTTGGGGGTCTGATGCCTATGGGGTGCATATTGGCCTGAGCTAGTGGGTTGGAGATGATGGTTTCTTGCTGCAGTTGTGTTTGATGGGGAGCAACTTTAGTGTTCCTCTGGAATTTTTGTTCTCTCTCACAACCTTGGTGGGGTTGAGGCATAAGAGCATTGTTGATGCTAGTTCTGTTCTCACTTTCTTTCTAGTTCCTTGTGTTTTTCCTACTGAGGTGGAGGCGGGGGTTCTGGCTGAAAGTCTTGTTCTCCTTTTGAGTCCTTTTTTTTTGGCTCCTTTAGAGGTGGAGTTTCCTCCTGTTCGAGGTGGAGATTGTGGACTTGGAGAGGTGGAGTACGGTTTAGTTGTTGGAGTTTGTTATTGTTGTAAGGGGTTGTTGCTATCTATGGTTCTGGTTTTCCTTCAAACTTTTCTATTGTGGTGGAGTGTGTTTGGGGTGCTGGAATGGTGGCCTTGCTACTTAAACTTTTACTCACTCTTCATGTCACCTATTGAGGTGGAGATAGGGGTTGTTGTGAGGGTTGCCTTCGTGGGTGATTGGCAAAATATTTTCTACAGAACTTCTGATGCTGGTGGGGTGTGGCCTAGTCCTATAGAGGTGGATTTGGTGTGTTTCTTGGCTCTTATTTGTGTTTCTGGAAGTTTAACTACAATTCGTCTATTGCAGGTTTATGGAAGGTTGGTTGCAGTCCATCTGTTGTAGGTGGCTAGTGGCTTTGCCTCTACTAGTCTTTTTGAAATTATTGTGTTATGGATTGTTTATTGGCTCAGGGCCTTTACTGTTTCTAACATAGGACTATTTTTTGTTCTAAGGGTTCTATTGATCCTGGCTCTTGTACCAAGAATGAGTCATTTAGCTGGTCTTAGATGTGGGACTGTTGTTGGTTCTAAGTGTGTTGTCACTCCTAGTTATCTGATGACCAGGTGTTGTTAGGTTCTATTGTATCTCTACAGTGTGTTTGCTGGTGTTGTCTTAGCTCTGTAAAAGGTTCCTGGTCCTTTCAAAACCTTGCTTGTCCTTCTTGGCCCTAGCGGCTCGTTGTGTAAAGGGTACGATGCCCTATAAATGTTGCTTAACTTCTCAAAAACATATATATAATATATTATAGTAATATATATTATATATATTATTATTATATATTATAATAATATATAAGATATATTATATTGTATATAATAATATAATATTTATTTTTTGGGTATGATTTCATTAGAAATGAATATCTATTTGAAACAAATATTCATTTAGCTCCAGTTCATACCATCTAACATGTATTTTTCACCCAACCCTAGTAAAAGGTCAAAGCAAAATTTCATATTTTTGGGCAAATGAAAATACCTTTTTTGTCATATCACCACTTTTTGGACCCCCATGATCTTGCAAAGATGCAAGACATGATGTGTTACCAGATATATAACTTGAGGATCCAACATCTAGTTCCATAAGACCTAATTTCCCCATAAAATGTAACTTTCAATTTTAACTATTTCAAGTACATTCATAGGTGAAATTATCATAACTTTGGGATTTTCTCAATCTTTCTAACAAAGCATGGTATAATCTATATTATGCTATGAATGGATCCCATTATTTTTAGTCCAACCCATGCCTTTTAGTCCCATGCTCCGATTCTTATCATCTAACATGTACTTTTCACCCAACCTTAGTAAAAAGTAAAAGCAAAATTTCACATTTTTGGGCAAATGAAAATGCCTTTTTTGTCATATCACCACTTTTTGGAACCTCATGATCCTACACAGACCCAACACATAATGTGTTAACAAATATATAACTCGAGGATCCAACATCTAGTTCCATAAGACCTTATTTTCCTAAAAAACAAAACTTTCTATTTTAAGTATTTCAAGTATTTTCATAGGTGAGATTATCATAAATTTTGGATTTTCTCAATCCTACTAACATAGGATGATGCATGCTCTAGTTCTTACCATCTAACATGTACTTTTCACCCAACCCTAGTAAAAATGCAAAGCAAAATTTTATATTTTTGGGCAAATGAAAATGCCTTTTTTGTCATATCACCACTTTTTGGACCCCCATGATCCTGCACAGACCCAACACATGATGTGTTACCAGATATATAACTTGATGATCCAACATCTAGCTCCATAATACCTTATTTTCCCAAAAATCGTAACTTTCAATTTTAACCATTTCAAGTACTTTTATAGGTGAAATTATCATAACTTTGGGATTTTCTCAATCTTGCTAGCATAGGATGAAGTTAAGCTATATTATTCTATGAATGGGTCCCATGCTTTTTAGTCTAGATATATTATATATTAATTTTATAATATAATGATATAATATAAATATATTATATAATAAATATCATATATTATATTATACTAAATATTGTATATATATATAATATTATATTATATTAATATTAATATTATAATATTATAATATGTTATAATAATATATAATGATATAATTGTATAGGAGTGAATTTGCACCCCTTATGCAAATTTTGCTTTTACCCTTCCTCACTTTAGGAAAACCAAATTCAAAGGGTAAATTCAACATAAGCACATTGCTTTCATTCCACTTGGCACCCGTTTTGAGCATCGACAGAGGAATAACTATCAAGGACACCCACATAGTGCGCAAACCTCTATGCGGTGCGCTTACATCCTTGGCAGATTCTTGCGGCTGGAGCCTGTAGAGGCATTACACTTCCCATTGGAAGTCAACTTGTAATGCCCTCTTTGGTTGACTAACCCAAATATGGTCATTTTATTCACTCTTTCCTTCAAATCCACTATTGATTCATTCATTTCATGGCTAGATGATCTCTTGGAATTTCACAATCTCTAAACATTCGCTTCAAGCAGTCAAGCAACACTCTTTCACTCCATAGCAACAACTCCATCACTCTATCAACTCAGTAGAGAACGTGTAGAACAACACTATCACATTAAAGGCTTGATTCCTCTCATTTTCTCCCCCATTAGCCTTGTGTGCTCTTGGTGGAGGTGGTAAGCTTTCTACTCCTCTCCTCTATTATTTGGTTGAGTAAGTGCATTTACTATTTTGTAGTGTTTTAGTGTTATTTGCTTCACTTCCTTCTTTATCATAATATTTCTCTATCATTGAAAACTTGGTTGTTCATGGAGATGGAAACACCAATACAGGGGTATGGCTAAGGTAGACCCCTATACAAGCTCCCAACAATTTTCCTCTTTATTGTGTGTAGGTGGGCATGCTTCTCCAAGCTAGATGACGAAGAATAGTTTTTGTGTGAGATCATTCTTGTCACTCTAGTGTTAAATCTATTTTTTTTATCATGTTCGTTTATATTTTTCCTATTTCATAGTGTTATTTTGTTCTCCTAGAAACCATAAACTAGGTTGTTAGTCTATTTACTTATGTTCGACCTTGTCTTTCTAGTCCTCTAGTCGTACATATGCTAGTGCACCCGAGAGATGCCAACGCGCCACATTGTCATGTTAGAACCACACTTTTTTCCTCTGATAAAGAGCTATCTAAGACAAAGGAATCCAAAAACTGACTCGCCTAGCCCCCTTTCAAATCTCGAGCCTACAGAGTGATTGAAGGAACTTATAGTCCTCATCATTCTCATCTCACATTTCCTAACACTCCCTTAAGATGAGGTAAGTTAGGGAAGCCTGGTGCTCTTGGCCCTCCACGACCTAGGGCCTTGATGTGGTTGGTACCCCTCTCTTACATTTTTGGTGAACCCAATGTGAAACAACATCTACTCCTTTGTTGGTGTTTGATATTTTCCCCTTGTACCCTCTGATCATGGTACCCCTACGTGTTGTGAAGGTTTATGAGAATCACAACCTCGTCCACAAACTCTGTGTATATTGTTAGGATAAGTCTACGAAACCTTTTCATGGAGAAGATGATGGTCACTTCTAATTTCTCTACAGGTCTTTTCTCCAGTTTCGTAGTTCGCCTTTCTAGTCAGGAGTAGGTGTCATAGGGTGAGTCAACATTCTTTGATGAAACTAGCCGTGTCCCTACTCTTCCTGTGTCACATACATCATCATCCATATATGAGCATGAATATGTCCATATCACTTTCAATTATGTTGCTAGTCTTAGCAAAGGGTTGGGTGCTTTGGAGAATCATTTGGAGAAAAACCCAAAGCTGGCTAGGGCCGCTAAGGTTATTAGTAGAATAAAATATATGGTAGGAAAATTATGAACGTGCATAGAACTCTTGGCTAGTCTCACTAGTCTGGATGAAGCGTGCACCCCTTTGAACCATAGTAACATGATACAAGGTGTCCCCTTCAAGTAACATGAGAGATAGTTAAGAGTGTCAATGCCTCCCACATCCATGTACATGGACAAAACGGTCCCTTCGATTAATATCCCTACTGCTTCCAAAAGTTTTGAAACTTTCAAAGTAAAAAAAAACCCTCTAGGTTTTCACTTCACCCCTCCTATTGCTTCCAGAGGTGGAGGATTTGGAAGGATGATTGGTGAAGGCTTTAGTGGTGCTAGCTTTGGTGGCGAAGGTGGCACTAGCGGAAGTGGTTCCAATGAAGGTCATGGTAGTGGTAGTGGCTCTGGTGAAGGTCACACTGGTGGCGGTGGCATTGACAGTGGCTCTAGAGGAAGTCACAATGGTGGTTCTGGTGGTGGCTGTGGTGGAAATTCCATTGGTCCTATATCTTCTAATGACCCAATTCTGAACACTCTTCTTCAGAATATGGGGAAGATGCATAACTAGCTTGCAAATCTCTCCTAAGCTTTTTCCCAACCTATCTTCCAACCCTTCTTCTGACATAGCCCATTTCTGGTAGCAATCCTCAACACTCTTTTCCCACAAGGGATGGAGACTACTAAATTTGAGAAATATGATGACAAAGGGGACCCACAAATGCATGTTTCCGCCTTTAATGCATTATATACATACTTCTTCCATCATGATGCATTGATGAAAACACAATTCCCTTAATCTCTCAAGGATACGACAATCGAGTGGTATTATTCCTTGCCCGACAATTCTATCTTCATGTTTGATCAACTTGTGAACCAGTTCCTACAACAGTTCCAAGCCAACATCAGAGCTAAGATGACCTTCTCTAAACTTGTTTGATGTAAATAAGGAGATAATGAGAAGATTACCTATTTTATAGCACGATATCAAATGCTCTTTTCACAAATCTCATACCCAATACCTAATTGTGATGTGCAAAAGGTGTTCATAGGGAACTTACAAAGGCCTTGGTAAGAGAAGTTTTCCCTTATGAAATACCCTTCTTTCACACATTTGTGTGCAGCCCTACGAGAGTATCAATAGAAAGTGGTGCAGTTTAGGGGACCTTCCTCACACTCCTGTTCTGAAGGGAATTCCATTGTGTCGATCTCTAGAAAAGGAAAATCCGTTGTGAATATAGTATTTGTTGTGGATGAAAATTGCCTTAGGCGCAACTGAAAGTTCACAAAGCTATCAAAATCTTATTCCTCCATCTTGCAAATGTTGTTGAAGGATAAGATCATTAACTTTCCAAGCCCTAAACCCATTAGGGAACCTTACCCTAGCTGGTACGAAGAGAATACCTATTTTCAATACCATCAAGTTAACAGACACAATACCGAATGTTGCATGCACCTGCATCATGAGATACAGGATCACATTGAGAGTGGTACCATTCGTCTCAATGGAAGCAAAAAAAATATGAACAAATCAGTGGCGAAAGCTAATAGTAAGTTGCAGATATACACAGACTAGTTTGCGTCGCATTCCTCTAACATGATTATCGATCCCTCTAATTATGTTACTCAGCCTGAATCATATGTTAACATGGTTACTGCTACTCCTTCTCCTCATCTTGTGACCGGTTCATCAGACATAACATTCACTTCGCAAGATATACCAGCAAGTGACAAACCTTCTCCGCTTTACATTCTCGCTTGCCTCAATGGAAATATTATGACAGGGGTCTTATTTGACCCCATGAGTAGAGTGAATTCCATCACATAGGAGACCCTATTGTTGAGCTCCTTGCAAAGGGAAAAATATGAAAAAGACAAATTCCATCATCTGAACACATGATGACACCATATGGATCAATAATCCCATCCATCTTGGATGGACCTAGGAAGGTAGACATGATCTTTGATGTTATTCCTGAGTCAGACCTATTCAGGGTGAAGCTAGGTATACCATGGCTAGCTTCCATGAATGGGATTGCCTCTGTAATTCATAGAATTTTAAAATTATCCCATGAAGGTGTTGTGCACATGGTACATGATACTAGCTATCAACCCTTGGTGTCTCATGGGGGATATTCATTACATCACTTTTGGCCCACTCCAGTTGGTCCACTTCCCTTGAGAATGGACCTAATTTACAAGAACTACACAAAGTATAAAACTAGGGGCAAGGGACAACCGAAACTAACCCCCATGATAGAGTAGCCAATTGCCTCCTCTTCCTGAAATGGAAATGAGAAACTTGCTCCTTCTTGAGTGGCCTCGTCCAACCCCCTCTCAAGGGAGGAGCATTGGATGAGTAAGCTTGATCTTTATCCACTGATTCTGATGGTGCCTGCTTGGTGTAGACCCAAGATCGAGATATCAGATCTCCCTACCAAGCCTCCTAGACCTTGGTACTACTTGTATGATAGGAATGAAACTCCCCATGGGGAATCCTCTACGTCTCGGCCTTCGCGACCTCCTACCATTTCCTCTCCTAAAGTAGTGAATAGGAAGAGGCCCTCCCTCGAGGCATTAGAGCTAACTCCCCCAATATTTTTGAACCTATCCCTCCTACTCTGATATAAGAGTCTATCCCTCCACTGAAAACAACTATGGAGGACATTCCCATGATTGAGCGAGAGCCTTCCGCTCCTTCGCAATCTCCAGCCTCTAGTCCTACGAGTCACAAGAATTGCCTTGTGCAAAAATGCAAGTGCCAATGAAAGGCTCTCTTGGCTGAGTAGGCCGCCTCATAGAGGAAGGAAGAGGAGATGACCACTCCTGCATTAGGATCTCTTGTTGGGTCCTCTCTCCTGCCCTATGTTTCTATTCAAACTCTCTTTGCATCACTTCTGGATTCTGTTGCAAGTGCAAATTCATCTGACCCTAGAAAGGTGCAGGTGTTCCTTGCTCCTTTAGTGTAGCCACCTTTGTTGACATTCATTCCAGATGTCTCAGCTTTCCCAAATCCCATAAATATGATTAACACCTTAGTCATATCTACTATGATTCTTTCCTCCTACTCTTCCTTTGTCCTTATTTCCTTATCTATGGGGAGTTCACCTCCTCCAAAGAAGAAGGTAGAGAGTGGTCCTTCTATCAATGAAGGATGTAAGAGCAACCCACCTTCTCTAAGAGGTGGTCTCATGTTGACTTGTTCTGCTCTAGTAACAAAACCAGTCTTAGCTTCCCCTAAATTTGTCACTGCTCCCAAATCTCTTGGAGAGCTTAGCAGTGAGTCTCGGGCACAACCTTCTTTGTCCGTTGAAGTGAAACATCACACTCCTGTTAAGTGCATGTTTAATTAGGTGGATGAGGTTCTGACCTTGTTAGTGATTTTTAGAAAGTTGTTGACCTTAGACCCATAAGAGTTGAGTGACAGAGACCTTCAAGGACTATCTTCCTTAGCTCTTGTTGCGAGAGGGTCAAAATCTCCTCTCCCTAACATTCCACCACAATAGGCTCATCCTCCTTCCCCCTATGATGATCTAGAGTGGTAAACTAATGACCTTTTGGTTGATCAGTGTTAAGGTGAGACCTCTTCTTTATCTTTAGATTAGATGTGTGTGTGTTGTGATGTGTTTCCATGTAACTATGCTATGTTTTCTTAGATGTAGGGGGTTGATGATAGTTCATTTATATACTATTATTATACTTATATATATTTATGAGCAGTTCTGACCCTGAAATATTAGGATATCCTTTTGCCCTTTGTTTGTGTTCTCTTTCCTTTTGCTTTCTCTTTATCTTTCTCTCTTCTTTGCTTGAGTTGTTCCTCTCATGTGTGACAATATTTCCTCTACATTACCTTGGTCTTCAAAAAATGTATTCATTGCCAATGAATCTTTTCTCAAGAATCTCCACACACTTCTTTGTAAGAATTGCATTCTCAATTTGAAACCTTAACGAAACATGTTTACTTCATTAGGGGTTCGTAAAGAAAGGACTTGGAAACCTTCCTCTGAAGTGGGAACAACTTCGATCTTTCCCTTGTGTGAGGGCACATTCTTCCTTTCAAATTCCTTCATGAAGTGAACATCTTTCAAAATGATTCATTGATGATGAGTCAATTCGAGAAAGAAGAAACCAACTTTCGAACAGTGCATTCCTTGAGTGGACCCTTTGTTACACCGGTTCCCGAGGGACCCTTTTGAAAGTTTTTAATTTTGAGTGAGTTCTATGGAATCTAGCTTGGGGGAAACCTGACTAGACTTGTTTCCTATCTTTGTGTCTAGCTCGGGGGTAGCCCGACTAAACCTATTTCACATCTTTGCCTCTAGCTCAGGGGTAGCTCGACTAGACCTATTCACATCTTTGTGTCTAGCTTGGGGGCTACCTAACTAGACCTTCACATCTTTGTGTTTAGCTTGGGGGAAGCCTAACTAGACCTCGCTTTTCAAATAGTGCATCCCTTGAGTGGACCCCTCTTCCTTTTGAAGGGTTCCCGAGGGACCCCTTTGAAAATTTTCCAACTTGTCGATGAACTGTGTGACTATCCACTTGCTTTCCTACATGAACACTTCTTGACATGTTCTATCTGTGGGTAAACATTTCACTTCATGGGTGCACCCGTGAAGCTGCTTTTTGACTCTATTGAGTCTGATTTTCTCAAGTTCCTTCATGTGAGAGTTCTTGGAGGATACCTTCCTTCCAGTTCTACGGGCTTGTAAGGTGCTTCCTTCATGCAAGAGATCTTGGGGGTTTCCTCCTTTTAGGTCTATGGGCCTATAAGATTCTTTCTTTCTTTAGCTTCATAGTTCTCCAGAGCTATGAAGTATTTTGCTTGACCTACACTCTCAGGTTCACGAAATTGCGGTATGCTTCCTCGACAGTCCAGGTATACATTTCTAGTCCTCCTAATTTTTTCATCTACCTTACCAAATCACTCATCAGTATTTGTGCTCGCTAAAGTGGGGGAAAAATGTATAGGAGCGAATTTGCACCCCTTACACAAATTCCCCTTTTACGCTTCCTCACTTTAGGAAAACCAAATTCAGAGGCTAAATTCCACATAAGCATATTGCCTTCATTCCACTTGGTGCATGTTTTGAGCGTGAGAAAAGGAATAACTATCGAGGATTCCTGCACAGCGTGCACACATTCACACAGTGTGTTTACCTCCTTGATAGATTCCTACGACTGGAGCCTGCAAAGGCGTTACATTTCTCATTGGAAGTTGACTTGTAATGCCCTCTTCGGCTGATTGACCCAAATATGGCCGTTTTCTTTACTCTTTCCTTCAAATCCACTATTCCTTCATTCATTTCATGGCTAGATGATCTCTCTTGGAAATTCACAAGCTCTAAACATTCACTTTAAGTAGTCAAGAAACACTCTTGTAATTCATAGCAGCAACTCCATAACTCCATCAACTCAGTAGAGAAAGTGTAGAACAAAACCATCACAACAAAGGCTTGAGTCCTCTCTTTTTCTCCCCCATTAGCCTTGAGTTCTCTTGGTGGAGGTGGTAATTTTTCTACTCCTCTCCTCTATTATTTGGTTGATTAAGAACATTTATTGTTTTGTAGTGTTTTAGTGTTCTTTACATCACTTCCTTCTTTATCATATTGTTTCTCTATCATTGCAAACTTGGTTGTCCATGGAGGTGGAAACACCAAAACGGGGGTCTGAATGAGGCAAACCCCTATATAGTCCCCAAACAATTTTTCTCTTTATTGTGTGTAGGTGGACTTGCTTCTCTGAGCTAGCTAGTGAAAAATATTTTTTGTGTGAGATCATTCTTGTCACCCTAGCATTAAATATATTTGTTTTATCGCGTTCATTTATATGTTTCCTATTTCATAGTGTTATTTTGTTCTTCTAGAAACCATTAACTAGACTGTTAGTCCATTTTACTATGTTCGACCTTGTCTTTCTAGTCTTGTAGCCGTATGGACGATAGCACACCTGAGAGATGCCAGCAGACCATGTTGTCATGCCAGAACCATTCTTTTGTCTTCTGACAAAGAGCTATCTAAGACATAGAGTTGAATCTGAAAACTGACTCGCCTGGCCCCCTTTCAAATCTCGGGTCTATAGAGTGATCGACGGACCTTATAGTCCTCATCATTCTCATCCTGCATTTCCTAACACTCCCTTAAGTTGAGGTAAGTTAGGGCAGCCTATTTCTCTCTTCCCTCTGTCACCTAGGGCCTTGACGTGGTTGGTCCCCCTCTCTTACAATAATTTAAATGTATTATATAATATATATCATATATTATAGAATTTCACATTTTTGGGCAAATGAAAATTTTTTTTTTATCATATCACCACTTTTTGGACACCCATGATCTTGCATAGACCCAATACATGATGTGTTACCAGATATATATCTCGAGGATCCAACATCTAGTTCCATAAGGCCTTATTTCCCCATAAAATCTAACTTTCAAGTTTAACTATTTCAAGTACTTTCATAGGTGAAATTATCATATCTTTTGGCTTTTCTCAATCTTGCTAAGAAAGGATGGCATAAGATATATTATGCTATGAATAGGTCCCATGATTTTTAGTCCAACCCATGCCTATTCGTCCCATGCTCCAGTTCTTGCCATCTAACATGTACTTTTCACCCAACCCTAGTAAAAATTCAAAGAAAATTTTCACATTTTTGGGCAAATGAAAATGCCTTTTTTGTCATATCACCAATTTTTGGACCTCATGATCTTGCAAAGACCCAACACATGAAGTGTTATGAGATATATAACTTGAGGATCCAACATCTAGTTCCATAAGACCTTATTTTCCCAAAAAGAGTAACTTTCAATTTTAACTATTTCAAGTACTTTCATAGGTGAAATTATCATAACTTTGGGCTTTTCTCAATCTTGATAACATAGGATGATGTAAGCTATATTATGCTATGAATGGGTCCCATGATTTTTAGTCTGGATATATTATATATTAATTATATAATATAATGATATAATATAAATATATTATATTATATTATATATATTGTACAATTTATATATATATTAAATATTATATTATATTAATATTAATATATGAATATTATAATATATAATACATATTATTAAATGGAGCAAGCTAACTCGTAGAAAAAATTCACCTATGTATATAACATGGGATATGCCCGCATACCGCATGGAGAAAAGAGTCGCGACAAAAGAGGTGGGACCCGCGATGGGAAAGGTTGTCAGACAGAAGGAAATACTTGATGGCCGGATGTCTCATCCCGTCTTCCATTTCCTGTCTCGTCACTGGGAAATCATGTTAGTTCTGACAGGTTTTCAAAATAATTGTTCGACATGGATGGACAAAAAGCCAAAAACGTGGCATTCGAAACCATTATTAGCAAATATAAAAAAGCCTGGACAAGGTCCCATTTTCTCCATTTTTGGAGAGCGACGTTTTGGTGGATAGCAAGGGAAAGAGTTTTAGGCATGCAGAGATACTAAAGGTATGTATATTCACTCTATGTACGTGCCATTTTTTCATTCTGCCATGAACACTGAAGAAACAAACGGCTATTCATTGCTGGGTTTTCATTTTGTGATTTTCTATTGAGGGTTTTTTAATTTTGTCTCCTCCCGTTTACTGGTTTTGAAAATTTTGGGTTGCCGAATGAAATAGATGACAACCCATCATGGAAATATGATTGAAATAACTAAATAAGGTTTATAGAGACCATAAAGCATTGTGAAAATCAAAATAAGTGAATAAGGTTTACAAGAACCACAAACTATTGTGAAAATCACATAAAGCCCAAAACGTCGCCATTGTTCACATTTTTATTTTGAATGTTGCAGGTTTTTCATTGGGAAAAGGGCTATTTAGTTGAAATGTAGGTCTGATAATTTTTTTTGTGTTGAGGGTTTTCAAAATTTTATTTGGTTTCCTCCCCATATGTTGGTTTTCGAATTTTTCCATTTCCGAATGAAATAAGCAACAACCCACTGTGGAAATATGAGTGAAATTACCGAATAATGTTTATAGAAAGTGGAATCTGTGGGTTTTGCAATGAAATGCTATATTTTGAAAACCACGTAAAACCCAGAATGTTGCCATTGTTCACATTGTTATTTAGAATGGATAAAAAAGCGCAAAACGTGGCATTCGAAATCATAATTCGGAAATAGAAAAAATCCCACATGACATCCCATTTTTGTTGCCATTTTATACATCGTTGTTTTGAAAAACACACTATCTCCTAAAAATCGGACTATTTTAAAACCCTTTAGAAGTAACTACCTAATTGGTTACTCACCCCTGACCTCAATTTGGTATGTTTTGTGATTGTGTGGAGAACTATTTGTGATTTTGATAGTAGGAATATAATGAAATTGGAAAACAACAGGTATCATGAAACCAACAAGGCACAGTGTGATAGATTGTTTGTTGTGTTGGAAAACACATTGTCCTATGTTTGTCATAGTTCACATTGTTATTCAGAATGGAGAAAAAAGCAGAAAACGTGGCGTTCGAAATAATAATTTACAAATAGGAAAAATCCTAGATGACATCCCATCTTTGCAGCCATTTTATACACTGTCATTTTGGAAAACATAGTGTTTCATAAAATTGTGAGTGTTGTAAGGGCCTTTAGAAGTAACAACCCAATTGGTTACTCACCCTTGGACTCAATTTGGTATGTTTTGTGATTGTGTGGAGAACCTTTTGGGATTTTGATAGTAGGAATGTAATGATACTCTTTGCATTTCATTTGAGCCTGCGGAGAAAGCAAACTCTTGGACATAATTCACCAATGTATATAACATATTATATATGTTATGTCGCTCCCCATACCAAATGGACAAAAGAGCCATGACAGAAAAGGTGTGCGGATGGAAGGAACCCACGATGGAAAGGAGGCCAAATGGAAGGAAAGACTTAATGACTAGACATCTCATCCCATCTGCCATTTCCTGCCCCATCGCTGGGACAACCTTTTAGCGCTGATGGGTTTTCAAAATAATTGTTCGACATGGATGGAAAAAAATCCCAAAATATGTTATTGAAAACCATTATTTTCAAATAGCAAAATGAGGTGCCAAGAATTTAATTAAATTGGAAAATAGAAGGTATTATGATACTTGCAAGACACAGTGTTGTTATAGATGGTTTGCAGTGTTGGAAAACACAATGTCCCATTTTAGTTAGTTCGTTATGAAGAGTTTTATTTTGTTACTCCAAGAATGTAATGCAGTCCACTTTCAAATTGTGGAACAACTCTTTGATACAGTCCAAATGTATTTTCGGTTTCTCTATCTGATTGGAACAAATAAAATGCTTGCATTATTTGCAATGTTGGAAAACACACTATCTCTTCTCACTTGCAGAGGGTTTTAGAACAATATATGCATTTCTTATTTCTTAACACCTAGGGTTTTCCAACATGCATTATTACTAAACAAAAACAATGTCTTGAAGATCTTTCGTAATATAAATCGTTTCAATGTATTCAAAATCCCTTTCAAAATTTCTAAGGACTTTTAATTTGGGAAAAAATTGCATTTAAATTTTGCATGACTGAAAAAAAAAATTGCACAAAATAATTGCAATTTGGAGAACTTAGTGTTGGGTTTTAGTTATTTGAATGTCCTTGTTTAAATGTAAAGGGTTGTCTCATGGTGGGTTTCTTGATTCTTAACAACCATGGTTTTGCAACACGGAATGTTACAAGACAGTACGAATGTCTTTGAAATCACACATACGATTGTTGTGTTTAAATTTCGAACCATTGAAAAAAAAAGTGCACAAAATAATTCTAAGTGGGAAACACAGTGTTGGGTTTCAGTTATTTCAATCTCCTTGTTTAAATGTAAAGGGTCATCTCATGTTGGGTTACTTGCTTCTTAACACCCACGGTTTTGCAAGATGGAATGTTACAAAACAATATGAATATCTTCCAAATCACACATTCCATTGTTGTGTTTAAATTTTAGTTGATTGAAAAAAATTGCATAAAATAATTTTGAATGGGAAACACAGTGTTGGGTTTTAGTTATTTGAATCTCCTTGTTTAAATTTAAATGGAAATATGAAGGTCTGAGTGCATGTGGATGACTTGGAGGAGAATATCAACCAAATCAAGGTTGTAAGCTGAAGTGTGGAGTGCACGTGGAGGAGTTGGAGGAGACTACCGACCAAATCGAGGTGAGGGGTAATTCTGTTGCAAGCAAAGGGTTTTACAAGATCTGTTAATTTGAAATTTTGGAAAAATAATGTGGAGTATTTAAGTTTCTTGAATTTCTTCCAAATCACACATTCCATTGTTGTGTTTAAATTTCAGTCAATTGAAAAACAAACTGCACAAAATAACTGTGAATGGGAAACACAGTGTTGGTTTTCAGTTATTTGAATCTCCTTGTTTAAATGTAAAGGGTTGTCTCATGCTAGTTTTCTTGCTTCTTAACACCCATGATTTTGCAACATGGAATGTTACAAAACAATATGAATGTCTTCAAAATCACACATTCCATTGTTGTGCTTAAATTTCGCACGATTAAAAAAAAAAGTGCAGAAAATAACTCTAAATGGGAAACAGAGTGTTGGGTTTCAGTTATTTGAATCTCCCTCTTTAAATGTAAAGGGTCATCTCATGCTGGGTTGATTGCTTCTTAACACCCATGGTTTTGCAAGATGGAATGTTACAAAATAGTATGAAATTCTTCCAAATCACACCTTCCATTGTTGTGTTTAATTTTCAAGTATATAAAAAATTGCATGCTTCATAACACACTGCATTTTTCAACCTCCACATCACAACATACCCAAGCCCCTTTTGGTTTTTAAACTAGTATATCTAGTTGTGCATATTGTGTAGTGCATGTTGGAAAACACAATGTGTTTTGAAGCCTACCTTTACTTATACCTAACCTTTATCTTGTAATAAAAATATACAAATGTATAGATGGTGTTTTATGTTATCAAATAAAACATCTATCATTTAAGGGGGACTCTATTAACCCTCAACACATAGTGTGATTCATAGCACACACTTCATTCTATTTTGCAACAATTCATGTTGGAAAACCCTAGGTGTTACGAAAGAAGCAACCCAAATATTGTTGTAAAACCCTTTGCAACACTATTGGATAGTACCTGTCACCTCAATTTGGTATTTTTTCTCCTCCAACTTGTCCACGTGCACTGAAACCTTCAGCTTTCCCTTTCAATGTGCAGACTGGGAACAAATAGTATTTTCACCTTTCTTTCTCAAAATAGAAAAAGCCCAATACTTGCAACCATCACTAGGAAAACGTGTCAGTGTTGGCGGGTTTTGAAAATAATTTTTTCAACATGGATAAAAAGCCTAAAACGTGGCATTCAAAACCATTATTTGCAAATATCAAAAATCCCATAAAAGCTCCCATTTTCTCCATTTTTGGACAACGATTTTTTGGTGGATAGCAATGGGAAGAGTTGCAGGTGTTCGGAGCTCCCTAAGGTATGTATTATGTATGTGCCATTTTTCCATTCTTTCATGAACGTTGAAGAAACGAATGACTATTTGTTGCTAGAAAATAGTATTTTCACCTTTCTTTCTTGAAATAGAAAAGGCCCAATAGCAGGAAACAAATAGTATTTTCACATTTCTTTCTCGAAACAAAAAAATTGCATGTCATTCCCTTCCACTTTTCCTGTGCTATAAAAAATAAACTTGTCGAAAAAGCTATGACACTTGCCTTTTTCTCTCGGCAACAGGTGAGAAAACCCACCTAATGACGTCGTTAATTCCTACCTAACCATCACTCAAACGTTTCATCTCGTCTGTCGGTTTCGCATTGATCGTCGGTCTGGTGGGCCCCGCACTATTGCGTCCCATCATGTTATGTATGTTTCCATGTATGCTTTCATTAATGTTTTTCATGCATTTTTGAACAACTCTTTGCTACAGTCCAAATGCCATTTCACTTTCTTTATATGATCAGAACAAATTAATTGCTTGCATTACTTGTAGAGTTGGAAAACACATTGTCTCCTCTCAATTGCAGAGGGTCTTACAACACTATATGGGTTGCTTGTTTCTTAACACCTTATATCGACACAGTGTGATTTCCAATATTACAAATAATGTGAGCACTTATTTGGTCGAATCAGACGAGGAAAATGAAAATGCCATTTTGATGTCGTGTTACATACATAGGTGCTTTTTTTTTACAAGTTAGCTTTGTCCTGATTGGAGTAAATAAATTGCTTGCATTATTTGCACAGTTCGGAAACACGTTTTCTCCTCTCAGTTGTAGAGGGTTTTACAACAGTATATATGGAGACAGTGTGTTTTCTAGGTTTGCAAATAATTTGACTAGTTATTTGGTCAAATTATATGAGGAAAGTGAAATGCCATTTTGATGTCATGTTACATACACAGGTTCTTTTTTGTCTAAAGTCAAAAAGCTAGACAAAATGCACCTAACATTTCCATTTTCCACATTTTTAATTTCTCGAGTTGGGTGGGTGGGAGGGATGCTCTGGTGAGGAAAATGGAGTTGCAAGGGATTGAACCACTAGAAACCCCTCAAACATATTGCTTGATGTGGTGCATAGGAATTTTCCACATTTTGATTTTCAGTTTGCTGGCTGAGGAGGGACTTGCAGTCAAGGATGGAAATAGTGTTTTTTTCAACACTACAAATAATGTGAGCATTTATTTGGTCGAATAAGATGATTGCACAGTTGGAAAACATGTAGTCTCATCTGAGTTGTAGAGGGTTTTACAACACTATATGGGTTTTTTGTTTCTTAACACCTTATATGGAGATAGTGTGTCTTCCAACACTGCAAATAATGCGAGCATTTATTTGGTCGAATTAGATGAGGAAAATGAAATTCCATTTTTATCTCATGTTACATACTTAGGTGCTTTTTGTTTACGGACCTGCTTTCTCTTGATTGGAAAAAATGAATTGCTCGCATTATTTGCACAGTTGGAAAACACATTGTCTCCTCTCTGTTGTAGAGGGTTTTACAACACTATATGGGTTGGTTTTTTCTTAACATCTTATATGGAGACAGTGTGTTTTCCAACTGTGTAGATGATGCGAGCATTTATTTCATTGAATCAAATGAGGAAATTGAAATGCCATTTTGATCTCATGTTACATAATTAGGTGCTTTTTATTTATGAGTTAGCTTTCTCCTGATTGGAACAAATGAATTGCTCACATTATTTGCAAAATTGGGAAACACACTATCTCCTCTCTGTTGTAGAGGGTTTTACAACACTATATGGGTTGCTCGTTTCTTAACACCTTATATCGAGATAGTGTGTTTTTCAACACTGCAAATAATGAGCATTTATTTGGTTGAATCAGATGAGGAAAATGAAATGCCATGTTTATCTCATGGTACATACTTAGGCACTTTTTGTTTATGGACCTGCTTTCTCTTGATTGGAACAAATGAATTGCTCGCATTATTTACACACTTGGAAAACACACGGTCTACTCTCTGTTGCAAAGGGTTTTACAACACTATATGGGTTGCTTGTTTCTTAACACCTTATATCAAGATAATGTGTTTTCCAACTGTGTAGATAATGTGAGCATTTATTTGGTTGAATCAGATGAGGAAAATGAAATTTCATTTTGATCTCATGTTACATAAATATGTGCTTTTTGCTTATGAGTTAGCTTTCTCTTGATTGGAACAAATGAATTGCTCTCATTATTTGCACAGTTGGAAAACACACTGTCTCCTATATGTTACAAAGGGTTTTACAACACTATTTGGGTTTCTTGTTTCTTAACACCTTATATGGAGACATTGTATTTTCTAGCACTACAAATAGTGCGAGCATTTATTTGGTCGAATCGGATGAGGAAAATGAAATGCCATTTTTATCTCATGTTACATACATAGGTGTTTTTTGTTTAGGAGTTAGCTTTCTCCTGATTCCTGATTGGAACAAATGAATTGATCCAACAAAATGAATGTTCATTGCTTCACAGTTCCAACAATATGGAAAAATGGTAGATATGATTGTTGATATATATACTAGTGTTAGCAATAGGTTAAATTGGAAATTAAATTCCCAATGTACAATTTAATATGTTTGTTTATTTTTTGTGCAAGCTGGAACTTTGTACTCAAAAAAACATATAAATTATATATTGGGGAGATTTGGAATATAAATTAATATTTCTAGCACCAATTGTCTTTAATTTTTCAATTTAATCTATTGCTAACACTTGTCTTTCTTCTAGGTGGTTGATATAGGCTAGGAAATAAAATTGAACAAAACAGGGCAGGTGGATTGAGAAGGATTCTTTAGGAGATGTGAACCTTCTACAGTAAATACAAGTGATTTTGGCTGTCATAGCTTGAATCGCAAGTGTAGTGGACAATTAAATTTCCAAAATTTATTATGCATTTAGAAGTGTCAATTTGTTTGAATTGTGAAATGTTGGGGTTTTCAATCAGTTGTCATTTTCAACTTTTTGTTTATGAGTTAACTTTCTCCTGATTGGAACAAATGAATTGCTCTCATTATTTGCATAGTTGGAAAACACATTTTCTCCTCTCTGTTGCAGAGGGTTTTACAACACTATATGGGTTGCTTGTTTCTTAACACCTTATATGGAGACATTGTATTTTCCAGCACTACAAATAGTGCAAGCATTTATTTGGTTGAATCGGATGAGGAAAATGAAATGCCATTTTTATCTCATGTTACATACATAGGTGCTTTTTGTTTACGAGTTAGCTTTCTCCTGATTCCTGATTGGAATAAATGAATTGATCCAACAGAATGAACGTTCATTGCTTCACAGTTCCAATAGAATGGAAAAATGACATATATGATTGTTGAATCACTGATATATATACTAGTGTTAGTGATAGGTTAAATTAGAAATTAAATTCCCAATGTATAGTTTAATATGTTTTTTTATTGTCTGTGCAAGCTTGCATTTTGCACTCAGAAGAACATATAAATTGTATATTGGGGAAATTTGGAATAAATAAATTTATTTCTAACACCAATTTTCTTTAATTTTCCAATTAAAACTATCACTAACACTTGTCTTTCTTCCAAGAAGTTGATATAGGCCAGGAAAGAAAATTGAACAAAACAAGGGTACGTGGATTGAGAAGGATGCTTCAAGAGATGTGAACCTTCTGCAGTAAATACAGGTGATTCTAGCTGCCATAGCTTGAATCACAAGTGTAGTGGACAGTTAAATTTCCAAAATTTATTATGCATTTAGAAGTGCCGATTTGTTTAAAATTATGAAATGTTGGGGTTTTCAATCAGCTTCCATTTTCATGTGATTCTTAAGTGTTTTGCGCTAATTTAAAATCTTTCACCAAAAGAGTTTATATGTGGTTCGTAAGTTTTTATTAATAGTTCTTTTTAAAAATTTTGCTATTTGTCTAGAATATTTAGTAAGTTATAAATAGTTCATTTTTAACATCTGATGGCAATTTTGTAGAGTGCTATTTATATATCCTATTTTTTCTCTTTTTCAATATGTTTTGATCTGACCACCACATTGCAAAAAGATGTGCAGATATAACAAGTGATTACTTGAAATAGTTCTATGCACTGTATTAAATAGAACTCGTGAAGCCAATGGGTAGGAATAACTTAATTGAGAATTTGGCCTAGATTACTTGGCCCTAAATATTATAGACAAATAGACAAATTGTAAAAGAGTTATTAGAATAAAAACATACATGGAAAGAAAAAGTGACGAAACTGACAGATGAGACCAAACGGCTAGGCAATGGTTAGGTAGGATTTAATGGTGTTATCAGGTGGGTTTTCCCACCTATTTCTGAGCGAAAAAGTGGGTGGGTTAGCTTTATCGACAAGTTTTTTTGTCTGGCACGCGAAAAGTGGAAGGGAATGACGTGGGCCTTTTCTATTTCGAGAAAGAAAGGTGAAAATACTATTTATTTTGTTTCCAGTCTGCACGTTGAAAGGGAAAGTTGAAGGCTTGAGTGCATGTGGATGACTTGGAGGAGAATACCGACCAAATTGAGGTGATAGGTACTATCCAATAGTGTTGTAGAGGGTTTTACAACACTCTTTGGGTTGCTTTTTTCTTAACACCTAGGGTTTTCCAACATGAATTATTGCAAAACATAATGAAGTGTGTGCTATGAATCACACTATGTGTTGAGGGTTAATATATTCCCCCTTAAATGAGAGATGTTTTATTTGATAAAATACAACACCATCTAGATACGTTTGTATATTTGCATTACAAGAAAAAGGTTGGGCATAAGTAAAGGAAGGCTTCAAATCACATCGTATTTTCCAACATGCACTATACAATGTGCACACCTTGATATACTGGTTTAAAAACTAGAAATGGCTTGGGTATGTTGTGATGTGGAGGTTGAAAAATGCAGTGTGTTATGAAGCATGCAATTTTTTATATACTTGAAACTTAAACACAACAATAGAAGGTGTGATTTGGAAGACTTTTGTATTGTTTTGTAACATTCCATCTTGCAAAACCGTAGGTGTTAAGAAGAAAGAAACCCAAAATGAGATGACCCTTTACATTTAAACATGGAGATTCAAATAACGAAAAACCCAACACTGTGTTTCACATTCACAATTATCTTGTGCAGTTTTTTTTTTAATCGACTGGAATTTAAACACAACAATGGAATGTGTGATTTGGAAGACATTCATATTGTTTTGGAACATTCCATGTTGCAATACCATGGGTTTTAAGAAGAAATCGACCCACCATGAGACAACCCTTTACATTTAAACAAGGACATTCAAATAACTGGAACCCAACATTGGGTTTTCCAAATTGCAATTATTTTGTGCACTTTGTTTTTAAGTCATGTGAAATTTAAATGCAATTTTTGTCCAAATTAAAAGTCCTTAAAATTTTTGAAAGGGTTTTTGAATACATTGAAATTGTCTCTATTAAAAAGATCTTGAAGATATTTTTTCTATTTAGTAAGAATGCATGTTGGAAAACCCTAGGTGTTAAGAAACAAGCAATGCATATACTATTCTAAAACCCTCTGCAAGTGAGAAGAGATAGTGTGTTTTCCAACACATCAAATAATGCAAGCATTTTATTTGTTCCAATCAGATAGAAAAACCGAAAGGAAATTTGGACTGTATCAAAGAGTTGTTCCACAATTTGAAAGTAGACTACATTACATTCTTGGTACCTCTTTTTGCTATTTGCAAATAATGGTTTCGAACGCCATCTTTTTCTAGGTTTTTCTCCATTCCAAAATATGATTTGGAAAAACCACTGGTGCTGACACATTTTTTCGGCTATGGGACATGCCACAGAGTTAATGTCTAACCATCAAGTCTTTTCGTCGGTGGCATTTTTCCATCCGACCACCTTTTCTATCAGGGTGTTTTGTTCCAATCAGATGAAGAAAGTGAAATCAGATTTTGACTGTAGCAAAGTGAAATTTGAAAGTGGAATTCATTACATTCTTGGAGCATACCGAAATAAAACTCTTACATATTGTGCATGGTTTTTGATTTCTCTAAACATTATTCAGTAATTTTAGTCATATTTCCACAATGGATTGTCAATTATTTCATTAGGAAATTGCAAAATTTCATATTTCTTGTTGCTCTCTACCAACCTACAAAATGTAGTTGTGGATGGCAAAAATGAGACCTCATCTGGGATTTTTGCTATTTTCAAATAATGGTTTTCGATGACATGTTTTGGGCTTTTTTTCCATCCATGTCGAACAATTATTTTGAAAACAAGATGACTGTTATGATGCATGCGCTATGTGTTTTGTAGGGAGAATAGCCTGCTCCCGATTGTAGAAGGTGATCTCCTTGTGACATGGCTTACACATGATAACGTATTGCCCTTCTTCAGGGATAAGACACATCTGCTTATCATTTCTAGTTGATTTGTGGATTCGATTGTGTAATATTTTTTGCATCAACGTTGCAGATGAGACTCTGTGATCCAACATCATGATGACTGATGCTATCTTTTTCATCCTGATGTTCGATCATGGAGTGTGATCCAAAAATTTGATGCAAGAATTCTCACACAATCGAATCCAAAAATCAACTACCAATAATCAATATGGATTATGGAAAATTGATATCATTTATGTTTGATTATGTTATCATTTCAAACACATATTTTTCAGGGATAATAGCTTGTTTTTTACTATATTTTATAGGGAGATTAGCTTTTTCCTTGCAATTGGACATCTCTATTAACCCCAGAAGAATGCATGTTAGAGGCATCATAACATGCAAAAACCCTATAATGGGACAATGTAATGTGGAAAATAATTGGCAGTTGGAAAACATTGTGTGTTGTGAGTTCTTTCATTTTGTACATTGAAATCTAAAGGTTTGAGAGCATGGGGTGGACTTGCAAGTGTGGGATATATAAAAGAATCCAAATTCAAATAAGGGGTGATTAATGAATTGGGTTGTTACTTGTGAATGGTTTATAAATGGTATTTGGTTTGTAGGTATAATAACACCTAGTGTTTTCCAACCTGAAATTACACATTGTTGGCCTTGGAATTCTATGAAAACGTCGACGTATGCATGCCCCATACAAGTATTAGATAAAATACATGTCAAAATTTCATGACAACTGGGCATCTTTCGAGCTACTTTGTAATATTTGTAAAACAATATCTTCTCTCCAGCACACATCACCACCTCTTCCACAATCTCATCCACTTAGCTCCGTGTTGTTGGAAGGTGTCATCCATGTATGATGGAGAGAAGTGCATGCTTTGTAAATGAGAAAGGTATGCTTGAATGTTTCCCATTTGTCATGAAATTTTGTTGTGCTAGGGGGGTGGGGGGACAACCCTCTGTGTTTTCCATCCTATAACTTGTTTTGTACATGTTGTGTTCAAAATGTATAACGATATTGAAATGTAATCTTTGGTGCAAGTAAGGGTTGTTATAAAATATGAAGGTGAACTTTAATACACTATGTTCTTACAGTGTGCATAATAGAAAGTGTTGTCTTTTGAGAAGAATTGAGAAGCGAGGGACAACCCTTTGGGTTTTCCATCTTGCAAATTTTTTATTTTTTTTTGTGTGCAACTTTTGTTGCAAGCAAGGGAAGTTATAAAATATGAAGGTGAACTTCAATAAATTATCTTCTTATGGTGTGCATAACACTAACTATTGTCATTGAACAAGATTTGAAAATTGTGAGACAACCCAATGTGTTTTCCATCCTGCAAATTGTTTGTCAATCTTCTCTTTGAAACATATTATGATATTCAAATGGATGTTTTCTGCATGTAATGGTCTATTATAAAATATGAATGTGAACTTCAATACAGTGTTTTGTTATAGTTTGCATAACAGAAAGGGTTGTCTTTGAATAAATTAAAGTGAGATTTCGACTATAGCAAAGTGAAATTTGAAAGTGGACTTCATTTCATTCTTGGAGCATACCGAAACAAAACTCTTACATATTGTGCATGGTTTCTGATTTCTCTAAACATTATTTGGAAATTTCAGTCATATTTCCACATTGTCTTGTTATTTATTTCATTAGGCAATTACAAATTTCATATTTCCTGTTTCTCTCTACCAACCTACAAAACGTAGCTATGGAAAATGGGACCTCGTTTGGGATTTATGCTATTTGCAAATAATGGTTTTCAATGAAATGTTTTGGGATTTTTGTCCATCAATGTTGAACAATTATTTTAAAAACCCGCTGGCACTTGCATGTTTTCCTGGTGATGGGATAGGAAATGGTAGATGGGATGAGACATCTAGTCGTCAAGTCTTTTCTTTCTTCCGACAACCTTTTCCGTCGCAAGTTCCTTCTATAAACCTTATTCACTTATTTTGATTTTTGCAATGCTTTGTGGTCTTTGTAAACCTTATTTAGTTAATTCACTCATATTTCCATGATGGGTTGTCATCTATTTCATTTGACAATGGAAAATTTCCAAAGCCAATAGATGGGAGGAACAAAATTAAAAAATCCTCAACAAAGAATCACAAAAAGAAAACCCCGCAATGAATAGCCGTTTGTTTCTTCAGTGTTCATGGAAGAATGGAAAAATGGCACATACACAAAGTGGATATGCATACCTTAAGGTTCTCCGCATACCTGTAAATCTTGCCCTTGCTATTCACCAAAATTTTGTTGTCCAAAAATGGAGAAAATGGGACCTCGTCTGGGATTTTTGATATTTGCTAATAATGGTTTCGAATGCCACATTTTTGGCTTTTTTTCCATCCACGTCAAACAATTATTCTGAAAACCCATCAGCACTGACATGTTTTCTCGGTGACAGGACATGAAACAACATATGGGATGAGACGTCCGACCATCAAGTCTTTTCTTCCGTCCGACAACCTTTTCCGTCGCGAGTCTTTTCTCCATGTGGTATGGGGGGCATATCCTATGTTGTATACATATGTGAATTTTGTCCAAGATTTAGTTTGCTCCCATTATATATAACCTAAATGATCCTAAATATTTTTAATAACCATAATTATTTAAGCTTTTGAGAAGTGAGGGACAACCCTCTGGGTTTTCCATACTGCAACTTCTTTTTTTTTGTGTGTGCAACTTTTGCTGCAAGCAAGAGAAGTTATAAAATATCAAAGTAACCTTCAATACATTATTTTCTTATGGTGTGCATAACACTAACTCTTTTCATTCAACAATATTTGAAAAGTGTGGGACAAACCAGTGTGTTTTCCATCCTGCAAAATGTTTTGTGCATCTTCTCTTCGAAACGTATTACGATATTCAAATGGAATGTTTGTTGCATGTGATGGGTTGTTATAAAATATGAATGTGAACTTCAATACAGTGTTTTTTTACAGTCTGCATAACATAAAGTGTTGTCTCTGAAGAAGAATAGAGAAGCGAGGGAAAACCATGTTACCAAATTGAGGTGGGGGGAGTAACCAATAGGGTTGTTTCTTGTAGAAGGTTTTAGAAATGTTTGTGGGTTGCATGGTTTATAACACCATGTGCTTTCCAACTTGAAAATTCAGATAACAGTTTGAGTGTCTTGAAAATATTTTCTTATTTATATTGTATGAATGTAAAAAAGGCACAGGTCCAAAAATTACAACTGTTAGTTATGGTATAAATTGAAATTCAGTATCTTTATGTGATTGAGAATAATAACTGGACAAAATAATTGCATTTTGTAAAACACAGTGGGTTACTTGTATAACATTTTACAATAGTGTGGGTTGTGCGTTTCAAATTCTTCTTTTCATTGAAAAAATATATGCTTGATTACTACAAAATGGTGCAATAAATTTTGGAACTTTAACTGTCCATATGTTCACTTGCAAAAAATTTTAAGTTTACAGGAAACCAAGGATGTGTGTTGTAAAAGGGAAATTGCTTCCTACAGTGAAGAATGTCATTGATGTGGAAAACACACCTGAAAGGGTTTATAGTAGCACATCTTCTTCAGGGCAGTCACATTCACGAAACATGCAGGTAAGATCTAGTAATTACAAGATGCAATCAAATGTATAATTTTAATCTCTCATAAGTGGTTATGATGTTGATTAGAAAGTGAGAATGTTTAATCAGGAGGCAACAACCACGGTACGGAGGAAGTCCCCTCGGGTTACAAAAACGGTGAACCCTTAGGCAATGACATGTTTGGTAACTGATTGTGAACTTGCAATTTCCCTTCCCTTCCTATATGTCAATCATAATTCTTGTTAATTTCAGTTAGAAAATATCATGTATGTTACAAATATTCTGATTTTGGTAGTATATCATTCCTTTGATTCAGGAAAATAATCAGGGAGATCATCTCACTCTTTCCATAGTCGATGACCATAAGGAAAAGCATGCAAAGGGAGACCCTAAGGATGGAGAGGGATCTAATGAATCATAGGGTGATGTGGTGGACGGGAAGGTAGATATAATAACTGAATTATTGCATCATTTGGCTATGTGTATATGTTGTGCATTCAATTTGTTTGAATATCAAATATATTAAGTGATTTTCTTTTCCAAATTTGTTGTGCAGGTTGCTACTGAATACAAAAGAGAAGTGGTGAATGGTAGATATATATATTATTGTATTGTAGAAGAATGTACAATAAATTATTATGATTGGAGAGTATTCAACATGCATAGGTCTCAACATCACCACCTTCCTATTCTAGAGGCACCAAAGCGTGGCCGAGTTGTGTTGGGGGGGGGGAACCGAAAAAACTCACTCCTCCCCTTGATAAATTGAAAGAGTACCTTCTAAAGAAGGTGGAAAATATAGAGTACCAAATGAATCTATGACAATAGCTACAGAAAAAGTGTGTTATTAGAATATTACAATTGCAGAAGAGAAAGAGATGGGAAGGAATGTTAATGTCAAACTGAACTGTTAAACGTGAATTTTCCTTGCTTCATATTTTCTATTTTGATGCATACAAGGTTCACTTAATGTTAAATTACATGACATGACAAGGTGATGGTCGAGAAGCGATTTCTTCCCCCCAGTAGAGTAGGGTTCATTTTCTAGAGTAAGTTGTGCCCACAAAATGAAAAGACGATGTTGTTCCTCCCAACCCTCTGTCTAACATTCAGAATAAGCATCCTAGATGGTTGAAAGTTTCAAGGCACCCTCTGAAGAAGAAATGAAAAATAAATGGTGATCTCAAAATATTTTGTTTAATCTAATGTTTGTTTTCATTATTTGAATGAATTGGTTGCACGCATTTGAGTCTGGTGCAACGTTTCAATTCCTCCTATTACAGAACAACGATGAACAATCAACTGCTGCACAAGAGCAGGTTTTTGTGATTTTTGATGGTGAACCATTGCCCATGGAAGCACAAGATGATGTTGTTCCTCCCAACCCATTGTCTAACAATGTTAAGAAGAAGAAGAAGAAGGAGCATATGGCATCAAATGTGTCAAGGTGCCTTGACATGGAGGAACTAGAAGAAATGATGAATTGCAATTATTTATTTTAATGTTTGTTTTGACTATTTCAATGAATTGGTTGCATGTAGCTGAATTTGAAATGACCTTTGAATTCATGCTATTACAAGTCAAGGATGAACAATGAAGTGCTAGCCTTGACCTAATTGGCGATTTCATTGCAATTGAAATGAGAGAGGCTAATAGAGATGGACATGTGGATGGGGAGAGCACTAGCCTCGAAGTGGGACAGGGTAACACAAATGGTCATCAAGATGGGGAGAACACTGGCTTGAATGTGGAATTGGGTAACAAAGATGGACATGGGGACGAGGAGAGCACTGGCTTGCAAGTGGGAGAGGGTGATGAAGATGGACATGGGGATGAGGATAGTGCTGGTCTGCAACAAAGATGGACATGGGGATGAGGAGAGCGCTGGCTTGCAAGTGGGAGAGGGTAATCAAGATGGACACGAGGATAAGGAGAGCACTAGAGTGCAAGGGGGAGATGGAAATAAAGATCGAAATGGGGATGAGTAGAGATATGTCATGCCATCTATATTGGTATGAGACCTAACACACTTCCATGATTCTTTTCTTATTTATTTAGGAATCTTTTAATATGCCTTCAATTGTTCTTCACGTCAATGACATTTCCATTGCAAGAAAATCTAGTGGATGAACAAATGATAGAATTCAACGACATAAATTTTAAGATCGGTGATCACGTCGACCTTTGGAGGATGCATAAACGGTTTTCCAAAGGAATTGTACATGTTATTGACAAAAATGCTCACACCCACTGCTTGAAGCACCCAAAAAATTGTGTGAGAGTCAGCATTGTTGAGGCCATTGATGGTCAATGCTACATGCCTTTTCCCATGCTTGGAAAAGAGACCATCGTGTTGGGGAAAGAAACGAGTCATCTTAGAACAAAACATATAAAACAATAGTTCCTTAGTGACTTAAATTTCTTCAAATCACCTCAAAGACACAAAAGTACTACGCCATAAAGAGGAAAATGGCATAGTTGTTTCCCTCATTAATCCTTCTAAGAAAAGTACATGTAGACAAATAATAGATTCAACACATACACAGATTCAAAAAACATAGAATCTAACAGCATGAAAGAAAAACTAATGAACACACAAATTTACGTGGGGAAAACCCTTTCGGGTAAAAAAAAGCCCCACCCTCCAAAAGATCCAACCATTGTATTATTCAGCAACAAATAGAGTTACAATACAATCTCAGGCTCATAGCCTTTACAGGAGTTACATCTTATTCATCTGGAGAATACAGGCAACAACATAGATCTAAAACCTTGCAATGTTACAATGTCCTCACACAACATATAGTTTAGATTCATTTCATCTCACCAGCCCACACGCATAGCCAACCTTTTGGTTGGCACAACCTCACGACCTCTCAAGTTCACATCTTCTCAGTTCTGTGTGTCTCAATGTTCACGGTTACAATGTTCAGAGCATACCATTTGAACACACACACTCTACCCTACTTGATCTGATCTCATATCACAATATAACCATCAAGGTAATTAATTACCCCACCGAAAATCTTCCACCATTCTCTAGCAACACTTTCCTATAGCACGTATCGAGCCACCCAACATTGAATTGGATTAAAGAGACATACCAAAAAACTACACTCTGTCAACTCCCGTAATTAATCACCACCAAAGAATAAAGCTTCTAACCAATCAGCATTGATTTACAATAGCGATGTAAAATTAACGAATAATATCGAGCCACATGTCCTAACACAATTCATCCATTGCCTTGGTTGTCGCTCCAAACAATCAGTTTAGTTCAACATCTACAGCAGATCGACCATCAAAAATTTCCTAGGCGTTCAAATAGCCTCTGAGCACTTTCCCTTTATATACCGCGTGTCATGGCTAGGACCCACCATAACACGCATACACCACTAGTGCACTTTTGGGGAATCAGACAATCATCTACAATATTATTGATAAGTTTCCCCGAAATAGAGACATGTGTTCGAAGCCGACACACCCCACATGATTCACTCGAGACCCACCACATGAGGCACATGACTAGAGAACACCATTGATCAAGCAGCCAATTGTTAACCACTCAATAAATTCTGCTCACTTCACAAGATTCCATTAGTACTCACCACAACTGAGTGTGGAATAAATCGAGCACCATTGGATTAATCTCATCACAACCGCACCTCAAGATTACCTTTAACAAGCATCAATGCATCAACGTAGCCTGGTGAAGAGTTCTACTGATGACCCCAAGTCACACAGATACTTCTGCTACTGTCCCCACTGCCATCAGTCCATCAGTGTAGCCCGGTGAAGAGTTCCACTGATGACTCCAAGTTACACCAATGCAAGATTAATTGCATATCGACATATTGGTGAGACAACACATTGTCACTCACTGATATGCGATCATTTTTCCCATGAAGGAAAGGAAGGACTCCATGGTATGGAGGGAAAATTCGTCAAGTCCTTAACAGAGGCTCAAGCTAGCAAGTTGAGGCACATTTTCCAATAAGCTCCTACTTGACAAAGACTTACTGGCTTCCTCCAAAATCGAACTAAAGAATCTAAAACAATGCTTTCATTCTCCAACCAAGACACCTACAACGACATCCAAGATGTCTACCAACCTAGGCAACAACTCCAACCATCCACCACAGGAAAAAAGGAACGAGCCAAGGCATATATGCACTAGTCTCAAGAACACAAGCATCAGATCCTATATATGGCAAAGGCACCACACTTCCACCACTCCATCATGCTCACTAGCCATACAAAAGCAATGTGCAATAGCTTCAAAGATCTCAATCGCAAACACAACCATGAATTCATTCTCTAGAAACAAGATAAAACATCAGCTAGAACAACAACCAAAGAACTGACTATTCCCATCCAACTGATCAAACCCATGCGACTGAAAATAGCACTCACAGCTCGTGCTATTCCGTCCAATCACCCATACCTTCAATGTATCCATATTAGTAAACTCATTCAAGAAACACAACTAACCCATCAACCAAAGATACAAGCACCATGTGCCAACCAGTCAAAGAAGACCAAACACATACAAGTACTCCCACTACATGGGTAATGCCAACTCTGAAAGATCAACAGCATAACAAGTCCACCAATCATAGCACATAGAAAAACATAACCATGTAGTACCAAGGAACATCCACAATGAAGTGTATAACCTAAAACCAGCTTCTACAAGAACCATTTCTCTCAATAGTCTTCCATAGTTCTTCACACCCAACGTAGGATGAAAAAAAACTTCCAAGAAGGCAACCGAGACCAAAGAGAGAAATAGTGCACAAGATATACTTGTAGAACCTCCTTCTACATACAACTCTAATAGCCAATTCTATCAAGTATGATCTCCTTCACATCCCAAAAGAAAATCCATAACAACACCCAACCGTTCAAACTTAACAAATCATGGATGTAAGCCTTGTTGGGTCTCAAAAACGTAGGTTTGAACCATGAGAGGTTACCAAGCTCTCACAATGCTTTTGGCAAACTAACAAGGCCAATTGATGCAATTGTACCTTCTACTCTTTAGGCTCTACAAAACCTAGGCGGGTGCACCTACGTGTATGTTGCAGATTTAAGTTGTGTTTCCTAGTTGATCAATCTATCCACAATGGAAAAGGGAAGTGGACAGATAAAATTAATACACCTACTCCTACTCCTATTGCACAAATGAAGGTTTTTTGAATAAATTGTTTGGTATGGATTTGTATCTCTAGGTTGTGGCAGATCAGTGCCTTCTATCCACATGTGCAATGGAGTCAAAAATGATACATGTTTCCTCTTATTGGCTTAACTCTAGTTGTTAGGCACTCTGAAAATTCTATGGTTGGCATAAAACATTACTAAGTCTGTGACTCACATAAACAGTGCTGAAATGTTTCTCTATCAAGTTCTACTTCAACTATCCAAAATAAATCTTAAAATCACTGTGACTTACTTGAAGGAATTTAATTCTGACTTGCAGACACCAACTAGTTAAATCACACAAAATGAGAGTGCACTTTGATAAATCAGAAATATACATGATATACCAATTTAAATGATAGAAATATCTCAAGTTGGAGACAACCAAAAATAAAGAAATTAAATTATTTTATCACAAAAACTGAACACCAAAAAGAAATTCACCAATTTAAAACATTTTCTCCATTGATTTTGCTTCAAGAAAGATACTGTCATTATTTACATTCCTCGTCCCTTCTCGGGAAAAATCTAACTCATACTCTAACTACCTACCTCTTTTCTATCTACCTTTTATAACTAATTTTTTTAAAATTATTTATACATTACATCTCAAGGATTGTGACCCTTCAATTTTCTGGTTATGGCCGTTTACATTCCATGGCTGAAACAAAATATTTAATTAGTTGCCTATCAGCAAACTAAATATTTTAAACTATACTCGGGTTTTTAATTTTACATTATACCTTTCCCGCCCTTTAAAATTCATTTTATATGCTCGTGGCCTTATTATCTTCTCATGGCCTTATTATCTTTATTGTTACCACTCTACCGCGGGCTTGACTTTTCTTCATGTGGTATCGCGGTGTCCTTTTTACTCCCTACGTGTATTGCCTCAATGACCCTTTACCATGCTACCACGGTCACTGGCATGACTACTAGCGGTACTACGGTAGCCACCCTTAACCGCCAGTGCCAACCATTAACCACTCCCTGTTGTCTTCCATTGACTGCCTTCGCTGACCACTAACGTTACCGTGGCCACCACGGTCTATGAGATGACCCCATGCGGTACCGTGGTAACCGCTTTGACCGACACCACTATGAATTTCTCACTGCCACCGTGATACCACAGTTAATGGATTGACTGCGTGTGGTGTGGCGGCAACTGTTCCCTAGCCGCTTACCTTCACTATCACCGGTTGCCTCCCTGTTTACCTCATTACTTTGGGTATAGATTTTATTGCACGCGGCATAGCGATAGTTGCTTGATAATCGCCAGGCTGACCCTCTACTGCGCAACAGCGGATTTTTTGAAAGCTATGCACGGTAAAGTGGTAGGGAGAGAATTTTAAAGGGTTTAAGGCAGCGGTATATGATATTTTATCCTTTTAAAAGGTGGTAAATGAATTTTAATGAAAAATATAGAAAAATGATAGGTTCAAATAAGAATAAAACCTTAGGATTTTTATGGAAAATTGTTAAAAAAACTTAGCATTTTAAATGGAAATTTTTAGTTCTAACAGTGGCTACTATTGGGGATGAGTGATTTTTCAAATTAATGCAAGAATCCAAAATATCTTTGGTAGAGTAGACCGAGCAAAAGATATGAAAAATGAAAGCCATGGTAGATAAAGAGAATGAAAAGTGAAGGACATGAAAATGGAGCGAATGGAGGTAATAAAAAGGATCCTAAACTACTATACATGGAAAAAAAAATCAACAAGGGAACCTCTGAGAATGTCCATGTACTGGAAAACTCAGATCCTCAAAAATTATTGTGCATGGAAGTGAATGATTAAAGAGGTTTGTTAGGAATTTTCCATGCACTGGCAATCCCTAATCCTATGTACTTGCCATGGTTCCAAAATTTAAACCACAAAGGATGGCCCCAAGCCACCCAAAAGAAAAACCTATGTTTTCCTCTATCATAGACCTTATTTTGTTTTGAGCTCACCAGAACTTTCTTGAAACTATCCATTCCACCTTTCTTGCAACATGCATTGTCATTAACAACCTTCAATAAAGCATTGTATTCAGCCTGATTCATTTTCCTTTCACCACTCTGCATTTCATCATTCTTATTATCACATGAAAAATATTTATCACTCTCAGCATACAAAGTGTATCCATATTCAACAAAAATTTCATAGGCATGCTCACAGTCATATGTTGTTGAATGTGCCTACAATTGCACTGGGCCCTGAAAATCTGAATATTCCTTATGGCACCAATAAATTATATCTCATCAATATTTTTTGAAACAATCAAATTACTTTCCATTTCTTTCCTATCACCAATTGGCATCGACACACACTTTTTATTCATACAGTGATCCTCATACATATTTGAATCAAAAAATGTTGGGCACTCATCATCAATTACATGTAAACCAATATCTTCCTTTTGCAGGCAAAAATTATTTAAATCACATACCTCCTTTTGGACACAAACAGACTTTTGATCATCTTCAAAGAAATCCTCATCATTGTTATCGATGAACATGGGATCACATGAATTTTTACTTTCACTGTCAAAAGAAATGTAGGCTGGAGCCAAAACTTTGGACTCATCTTTAAGTGCACACTTTTGGTATTCAAGAGTTAACAAATCTGAAACTTGCTCACTGCTGAGTGAACATGTTTCAACCAAATCTCCTAATATTTCTACAACTTCTTGATCTCCATATGAACTGCAACAATCATCCTTTTGTAGATCAACATCCACCATTTCATCTTCACAATTTGAGTATTCAATGGATCCCTCATAACACACACTGTCACAATCTGTTATGCAGGAGATATCTTCTATATCTTCATCATCCTCATGCAAGATTTCTCCCATGAATTTTTCCTTATCATCAATTGTGCCATCATGGTGTTGGTTTGAGAATAAGGGCTCAATTTGTTCATTTTTTCTTGCTTTGTCACCAATATATTCCTTATGAATTGTATCTTCAGGAACATCTTCATCATTGTAGTCCTCATCTAATATGTATGATTGACCACCCATATCATCACCATCTTCCAAATCTGAAATAATTTCATTAGAAATACCAGTAGCACATGCTTCCTTTGTGTGTTGCATTGCTTGAGCATCCATGATATCACAACTAGATTTAGTATTTCCAGTATCCATGTGTTTTGTCCCAAGCATAGAATCAAGAAATTTATTTACTGCATCAAAGGCATGTTGTTTTGATGACTCTGACCAATGAACTAATTCAAGCTCCCATGCTCTTGCAAATTGTGTAACAAATGTGGGTCTTGTAGGCCTATGATGAGGAGGTAATTGCATACAGATGTCTACCATCCTGTTGTATAGAGATTTTTCATCCTCTCCTTCATATTTCCTTATGTCAAAAAATGTATCTAAGGGGGAAATTGCACATTTTGATTTTATAATGAAGTCTTGGTTTTGAGTATGTACATCATCATATTCTTCTTGATCATCATCTTTTTGCCCATACTGGCTCAAGAATATTTCTTTCAGATCCTCCCATGAAGATATACTTTGCACAGGAAAATTTTTAAACCATTCCCTTGCACTATCCCTCATAGATCTTGAAAAACATTTCATAATGACATTCTCTAGATAAACTTCAAAGCTGACAATGACATTCCAGAATCATTCCATATGCTCATAAGTTGATTCATTCCATTCTCCATGAAATTTAGGGATCTCCATAAATAGTTTTGTCTCATTGCAAGGGTAAGGATTTGGTAACCTTGGATATTACTAAAGTTAAATGGTTTATCAATAATTAAGACAAAATCTGGAGGGCCATATGGGTTTTGGTAGATCATTGATCTTTTTTCAGGAAATGGAAGATGATTCATATGAGGTAATGGCTGTGGTGTATAAGTGTTCTGCTGTGAATAGCACATATTACCTTCATTGTCGAATTCAAGTCCCAATTGCAGCATTTGTTGTCTCAATTGTATTTTTTTTTGCTTCCAGTATAACACTTGTTGTTTCATTTCTTCTAGTTATTTCATTGTCCAATGTCTTCTTTGTTCTTCTACCATCTAGAGAAAATCTTACTATTCCACAATATTTATGCATTATATATCAAATCAAAATAGAGTCGCCACCTACTTTTCCAAAAGTAGGAAAATGAAATAGATTATGATATTGCTTTGGTTTGCCCCCAGTGGAATCTCCAAACAAAATGTGAATTTTTTTTTCACTCTATAAATGGAAAGGCTAAAAATCTTCTTGAGTAATTCCCCAATAGAGTCGCCAATTTGTTGGGTCTCAAAAATGCAGGTTTGAACAACGAGAGGTTGCCAAGCTCTCACAACACTTTTGGCCAACTAACAAGGCCAATTGATGTAATTGTACCTTCTACTCTTCAGGCTTAGCAAAACCTAGGTGGGTGCACCTATGTGTATGTTGCAGATTTAAGATGTGTTTCCTAGTTGATCAATCTATCCACAATGGCAAAGGGAAGTGGACAGATAAAATTACTTCACCTACTCCTACTCCTATTACACAAATGAAGTTTTTTTGAATAAATTGTTTGGTATGAATTTGTATCTCTGGGTTGTGGCAGATTAGTGCCTTTTATCCACATGGGCAATGGAGTCAAAAATGATATGTGTTTCCTCTTATTGGCTTAACTCTAGTTGTTAGGCACTCTAAAAATTCTATGGCTAGCATAAAACATTACTAAGTCTATGACTCGCATAAACAGTGTTGGAATGTTTCTCTATCAGGTTCTACTTCAACTATCCAAAAGAAATCTTAAAATCACTGTGACTTACTTGAAGGAATTTAATTTTGACTTGCAAACACCAACTAGTTAAATCACACAAAATGAGAGTGCACTTTGATAAATCAGAAATATACTTGATATACCGATTTAAATGATAAAAGATCTCAAGTTGGAGACAACCAAAAATAAAGAAATTAAATTATTTTATCACAACAACTGAACACCAAAAATAAATTCACCAATTTAAAACATTTTCTCCATTGATTCTACTTCAAGAAAGATACTATCATTATTTACATTCCCCATCCCTTCTCGGGAAAAATCTAACTCCTACTCTAACTACCTGCTTCTTTTTTATCTACCTTTTACAACTGATTTTTTTTTAATTATTTATACATTACATCTCAAGGGTCATGACCCTTCAATTTTCTGGTTATGGCCATTTACATTCCATGGCTAAAACAAAATATTTAATTAGTTGCCTATCGGCAAACTAAATATTTTAAACTATACTCGGGCTTTTAATTTTACATTATGCCTTTCTCGCCCTTTAAAATTCATTTTATCCACTCCTTTACTTTTATCTTCTCGTGGCCTTATTATCTTTATTGTTACCACTCTACCACAGGCTTGACTTTTCTTCATGTGGTATCACAGTGTCCTTTTTACTCCCTATGTTTATTGCCTCAATGAGCCTTTACCATGCTACCGCAGTCACTAGCATGAGTACCAGCGGTACCGCGGTAGCCACCCTTAATCGCTAGTGCCAACCATTAACCGCTCCCTGCTATCTTCCATTGATTGCCTTCATCGTATGCTACCATTACCACGACCACCATGGTCTATGAGATGACCCCCTGCGGCACCGCGGTAACCGCTTTGACTGACGCCACTACGGATTTCTCACCGCCACCGTGATACCGCGGTTAATGGATTGACCACACATGGTGTCGTAGTAACTGTTCCCTACTCGCTTACCTCCACTATCATCATTTGCCTTCCTATTTACTGCGTTACCTCAGGTATAGATTTTACTACGCGCGGTATAGTGGTAGTTGCTTGATAACTTCCAGGCTGACCCTCTACCATACAACCATGGACTATTTGAAAGCTATCCATGGTAAAGCAGTAGGGAGAGAATTTTAAAGTGTTTAAGGCAGCGGTATATGATAT
Source organism: Sequoiadendron giganteum (assembly GCA_007115665.2). Classification (NCBI taxonomy): domain Eukaryota; kingdom Viridiplantae; phylum Streptophyta; class Pinopsida; order Cupressales; family Cupressaceae; genus Sequoiadendron; species Sequoiadendron giganteum. The sequence continues at coordinate 248,315,775 of CM021109.1, forward strand.
TTTAGCCTTTTAAAAGGTGGTAAATGAATTTTTATGAAAAAGATAGAAAAATGATAGGTTCAAATGAGAATAAAACCTTAGGATTTTTATGGAAAATTGTAAAAAAATATTAGGGTTTTAAATGGAAATTTTTAGTTCTAACAAGCCTCATGAAGAAGATCAATCTGGCCCATATAACTATCTCCTATTAGTTCTCATCAAAAGATGATATAACACTGAATCTCAAGGAGATAAACTATGTTGTCCATCTTCCACTATGAATCCTCCAGAACCTTAAAAAATCAATTCAAGATCCATATCTATGAAAGATAAAGCATATCACACATTTGAAAGATACAATGGGAAAATACCTCTCATATAAACTTCACCGCTGAGTAGAGCAAGAGTGAAGAAGAAAATGCTCCTCCAAGATACACAAGCCACCATGACTCAGCCAAGAGCAATCTCCTCATTGATCTCTATTGAACTCACGTCCAACCAAGGTGTAGGCTACTCAGAATTTCAACTATGATTAACACCTTTCTCAAAGGAATTTCAGCCTCACCTTATTCTCCATGTACCCATGAACACTTACAACTAATCATCTCATGCTAAAATCCAATCCTGCATCACTACACTTAACATGAAGTTCTCAAGCATATGACCAAAGTACTCAAAACATAGAGAATTACCAAACCACTATCAAAGCTCCAAACATCTGAAACATGAATTTATCATGACAAAATGATCTACACATTCCCCTTAGGAGATACCATGCTTCAAGTGAAAAAATTATGGTTTCGAGAGAAACGTAACATGCCAAAACTCTAATGCTCAAGAAAGAGTATACATTTCATCAAGCAAACAGAATCTAAACTAACATCACCTGTCAAGCTCCACCAACATCTCAGAAAAAGACTCCAAACATCCTCCATGGTTCCAAAATGTTACACATTTTCAAATAGTGTCCATGTAAATGCGAAAGAACCCTTCTGCATAACATGATCTAAGAGTCCCTCCTAGTAACATCTGCAACACTAAAGAATATCATTCACCACCAAGTGATGAATGCACAGTCACTACTAAAGCTCCCACTAAATCGTGACATCCAAGAATTCCAAGAATCATGACTGAACATCTGTTGATCTGCAAAACCACTAGGTATAATCGACAACATGTCCATTTGACAACAATGCAAAACAACACGAAGATCTCAAAACCACACAAACCACACTATCACTGTCAAAAGCTTACACTAACTAGTGTACTCAAGCCTTCCATGACATCATGATACACACACTACAAGTCCCCAAAATTGACTATTTAGGTACTCAATGCTATCCTTCCTCTCATCTCAAAGCAGCCACACCAATGCACAAGTGACCACAGACAAGGCCAGCTAACATATCTGTATCAACATTGAAACAACCTCGTGGATATTGATAGTCCACTTCTAAGTTGTCCCATAGAAATCATGTAGGTAAAGACAACCCAAAACATTCCCAACCTATATATTTAATCAATGAATCCTACAAATCTATCATTGCACTGGAAACTGCAAAATTGAGATCTCAAAGAGAACAACAATGTAGACAAACTTGACTCAAACACCAGATAAAAACCAAATCCAATTTACCAATCATGTACACAAATCAAGCACCATAGTATTGGAAACCAACAAGCTATACCACAATAATTCTAAGTGACAAATCACATACCAACACTCCCATGCAGAGAAGACATCACACCTCCTCAAACCATGTCGAACTGCAACTATCTCATCCAATCACACCCCAAAAACTAGGGTCTAGTAAATAGCTTAACAACAACTCCACATAGCCACAAGTTTTCCTTGACCATGCAAAACCTACAAAATCACCATGTTTATAAGACACCCATGCACATCCATATCCACTGCTCATCTAGATAACCCAAAATTCTACACACAGCCATCATGGTTAACTATAACAATGAAAAATAACATGAATATGATCATAGAATTTTTAGGAAAATCTATAGAAAACCTTCAGAGCCAAAGAACATGAAACTGAAACATGCTAGTACAAGATATAGGTAATATAGGAACTCTAGGATCATTTCATACCAATTCCAAAACCGCACTCATGCACAAGCATACGAGAGATCCAGGCTATTCAAAAAATTTCAGACCACCCAGAGATCAATTTCATAGCCTTTATGCAATCAGGGTATCAAAGAACAATGCCTTCAATGCTAAGTGAAAACACCCAACACAAGCAAAATACTCCATGGCTAAATAGAAGCCCAATAATTTCCATCCCAATAGGGAGACTCTCACACAAAGACCTAGTATGAAGCACACTCTGCTACAACACAACCATAAAAAACTCGCACCCCTTGCATCAGGATCATTTTCTGCCAACCAGGAGCCTCATACCACATCATCACAATTTGTTCAACTCCAATATTCTCCATCTTCAATGTATTTCACACTACATGTTGTCTCAAGAGAGCAGAGACTTTTAATCATCAAAGGATCAAACATCAGGAAATTCCTCCAAATTTCCTCAAGCCTAACAGACAAAGAAATATTCACAACAGAAATACCCAGAACCAGCATCTAGAAGAAGGCTCTGATACCAATTGTTGGTATCAAGGAAGACCTTGACCTCCCTTAATGGGTCATCTTAGAATAAAATATCTAAAACAACAATGCCTTAGTGACTTTAATTTCTTCAAATCACCTCAAAGACACAAAACCACTATGCGATAAAGTGGAAATAGGCATAGTTGTTTCCCCCATTAATCCTTCTAAGAAAATTACATGCAGACAAATAACATATTCAACACATACACAAATTGAAAAAACATAGAATCTAATAGCATTGAAGAAAAAATAATGAGCACACAAATTTACATGGGGAAAACCCTTTCGGGTAAAAAAAACCCCCACCCTCCAAAAGATCTAGCCATTGTATTATTTAGCAACAAACAAAGTTACAATACAATCTTAGGCTCATAGCCTTTATAGGAGTTACATATTTTTCATATCGAGAATACAGGAAACAACATAGATCTAAAACCTTCCACTATTACAATGTCCTCACACATCATATAGTAAAGATTCATTTCATCTCACCAGCCCACACGCACAGCCAGCCTTTTAGCCGACACAGCCTCACGACCTCTCAGGTTCACATCTTCTCAGTTATGTATGTCTCAGTGTTCACGGTTACACACACAATCTACCCTACTTGATCTGATCTCATATCATGATCAATCTCTCTTTATTTCCTATCCAACCAACAACTATCAAGGTAATTAATTACCCCACCGACAATCTTCCATCATTCTCTGGCAACACTACCCTGCAGCACGCATTGAGCCACCCATAATTGAACTACAACACTCTATCAACTCCCCTAATTAATCACTACAAATAATAAAGCTTCTGGCCAATCAGCGTTGATTTACAACAACAATGTAAAATCAATGAATAATATCATGCCATGTGTCAGAACACTATTCATCCATTTCCTTGGCTGTCACTCCAAATAGTCGGTTCGGTTCAACATCCACAACAAACCAACCATCGAAAACTACCTAGGCATTCAAATGGCCTTTGAGAACTTTCCCTTCATATACCATTTGTCATGGCTAGGACCCACCAAGACATGCGTACATTGCTAGTGCACTTTCGGGGAATCAAACAAGCATCTACAATATTCCCGATAAGTTTCCCCAAAATAGCGACACGTGTTCGAAGTCATCACACCACTCATGAGTCACTCGAGACCTACCACACAAGGCACATGACTAGCGAACACTGTTGATCAAGCCACCAAGTGTCAACTGCTTAGGCAATTCCGCTCGCTTCACAAGATTCCATCGATACTCACCATAACTTAGCACAAAATAAAGCAAGTGTCGTTGGATTAATCTCATCGCAACCGTAGATCAAGATTACCTTTAACAATCATCAGTGCATTGGTGTAGCCCGGTGAAGAGTTCCACCAATGACCCCAAGTCACACCGATACTTTTGTTGTGGTCCCCACTGCCATCGAAATTTGAGTCACTTCCATCTACCATCGGTCCATCGACATAGCCTGGTGAAGAGTTCCACTAACAATTCCAAGTCACACCGATAAAATTTTAATCGCATATCAGCATATCGATGAGACAATACATTGTCACTCACTGATATGCGATTTTTTTGCCAATGAAGGAAAGGACCAACACACTCTCACAAAAGGGAAGGAAGGAGTCCATGGTATGGAGGGTAAATTTTCCATGTCCTTAATAGAGGCTCAAGCCAACAAGTTGAGGCACATTTTCCAACAAGCTCCCAGTTGACGAAGACTTACTGGCTTCCTACAAACTCGAACTCAAGAATCTAACAAAATTCTTTCATGCCCCAACCAAGACACCTACAATAACATCCAAGATGTCTACCAACTTAGGCAACAACTCCAACCATCCACCATAGGAAAAAAGGAATGAGCCAAGGCATATATGCACTAGTCTCAAGAACACAAGCATCAAATCCTACATACGAAAAAGGCACCACACTGCCACCACTCCATCGTGCTCACCATCTATATGGAAGCAACATGTAATAGCTTCAAAGCTCTCAATCATGAACACAACCATGAAGTCATTCTCTAGAAACAAGATAAAACATCATCTAGAACAACAACCAGAAAACTAATTGTTCCCATCCAATAGATCAAACCCACACGACTGAAAATGGCACTCACAACTCATGCTATTTCATCCAATCACCCATACCTTCAAGGTATCCACATTAGTAAACTCATTCCAGTAGCACAACTAACCCATCAACTATAGATACAAGCACCATGTACCAACCAATCCAAGAAGACCAAACACATAAGGCACTCCCACTACATGGGTAATGCCAAATTTTAAAGATCAATGGCATAACAAGTCTACCAATCACAACACATAGAAAAAAATAACCATGTAGTACCAAGGAACATCCACAACAAAGTGTATAACTTGCAACCAGCTGCTACAAGGACCATTTCTCTCAATAGTCTTCCATAGTTCTTCCAAGCTCTTCACACCCAACATAGGATGGAAACAAATATCCAAGAAGGCAACCAAGACCAAAGAGAGAAATGGTGCACAACATATACTTGTAGAACCTCCTTCTACATACACCTCTAAAAGCCAGTTGTGTCAAGTATGATCTCCTTCACATCCCAAAGGAAAATCCATAACAACACCCAACCATTCAAACTTAACAAATCATGGATGTAAGCCTCACAAAGAAGATCAAACTAGACCATATAACTATCTCTTACCAGTTCTCATCAAAAGATGATATAACACAGAAGCTCAAGGAGATAAACTATGTTGTCCATCTTCCACTATGAATCCTCCAAAACCTTAAAATAGAAATTCAAGATCCGTATCTATGAAAGATAAAGCATATCACACATTTGAAATATATAATGGGAAAATACCTCTCAAATAAACTTCATCGCCGAGCACACCAAGAGTGAAGAAGAAAATGATCCTCCAAGATATACAAGCCACCATGACTCATCCAAGAGAAATATCCTCATTGACCTTTGTTGAACTCATGTTCAACCAAGGTGTAGGGTACTTGAACTTTCAACTGTGATCAAAACCTTTCTCAAAGGAATTTCAGCCTCACCTTATTCTCCATGTACCCATGAACACCTACAACTGATCATCTCATGCTAAAATCCAATCTTGCATTATTGTACTTAACATGAAGTTCTCAAGCATATGACCAAAGTAATCAAAACATAGGGAATTACCAGACCATTGTCAAAGCTCCAAACATCTAAAATAGGAACTTATCATGACATCATGATCTACTCATCCCCCTTAGGAGATACCATGCTTCAAGTGAAAAAATGATGGTTTCAAGAGCAATGCAACATGCCAAAACTCTAATTCTCAAGTAAGAGTATACATGCCATCAAGCAGACAGACTCTAAACCAACATCACCTGTCAAGCTCCACCAACATCTCAGCCAAAGACTCCAAATGTCGTCCATGGTTCCAAGATGTTGCAAATCCTCAAATAGTGTCCATGCAAATGCGAAAGAACCCTTCTACAGCAAAAGGATCTAAGAGTCCCTCCTAGTAACATTTGCAACACTAAAGAAGATCATTCACCACCAAGTGATGAATCCATAGTCACTGCTAAATCTCCCACTAAACAATGACACTGAGATTTCCAAGCATCATGACCGATCATCTACTGATCTTAAAAACCTCTAGGTACAATCGACAACATGTCCATCTGACAACAATGCCAAACAACACAAAGATCTCAAAACCACATAGAACACACCATCACTATAAAAATCTTACACTAGCTAGTCTACTCAAGCCTTCCATGACATCATGATATATACGCTATAGGTCCCCAAAATTGACTATTCAGGTACTCAATTCTATCCTTCCTCTCATCTCAAAGCAGCTACGCCAATACACAAGTGACCACAAACAAGGCCAGCTAACAGATTTGCATCAACACTGAAACAACCTCGTGGATATTGACAGTCTACTTCTGAGTTGTCCCATAGAAATCATGTAGGTAAAGACAACCCACAAAATTCTCAACCCATAGATCCAATCAATGAAGCCTGCAAATCTATCACTACACTAGACACTGCAAAACTGAGATGTCAAAGAGAACAACAATGTAGATAAACTTGACACAAACACCAGATCGAAACCAAATCTGATTTTCCAATCATGTCCACAACTCAAGTACCATAGTCTAGGAAACCAGGAAGCAACACCACAAGAATTTTGAGTGACAAATCATATACCCACACTCCCATGCAGAGAAGACATCACACCTCCTCAAACCATGTCAAACTGCAACTATCTCATCTAATCACACCCCAAAAGCTAAGGTCTAGGAAATAGCATAACAACAACTCCACATAGCCACAAGTTTTTCTTGACTCTACAAAACCTGCAAAACCACTGTGTTTATAAAACACCCATGAACATCCATATCCACTACTCATCTGGATGACCCAAAAGTCCACACATAACCATCATGGTCAACCAGAACAATGAAAAATAACATGAATATGCATCATAGAATTTTTAAGAAAATCTATAGAAAACCTTCAGAGCCAAAGAACATGAAATTGAAACATGCTAGTACAAGATACAAGTAATATAGGAACTCTAGGCCCATTTCAAACCAATTCCAAAACCATACTCATGCACAAGCATACGAGAGAGCCAAGATATTCATAAGTTTTCAAACCACCCAGAGATCAACTTCATAGCCTTTATGCAATCAAGGTAACAAAGAAAAATGCCTTCAATGCTAAGTAAAAATACCCAGCACAAGCACAATACTCCATGGTTGAATAGCAACCCAAGCATTTCCATACCAATAGGGAGCTTTTCACATAGACACCCAGTATGAAGCACACTTTTCTGCAACACAACCATAGAAAACTCACACCCCTTGCATCAAGATCATTTTCTACCAACTAGGAGCCTCATACCACATCATCACAATTTGATCAACTCTAATATTCTCCATCTTTGATGTCTTTCACACTGCATGTTGTCTCAAGAGAGCAGCAAATTTTACTCATCAAAGGATCAAACATCAGTTGATTCCTCCAAATTTCGTCAAGCTTGACAGACTAAGAAATCTTCACAGGAGAAATAGCCAAAACCAGCATCCAAAAGAAGGCTTTGATACCAATTTTTGGTATCAAGAAAGACCTTGACCTCCCTTAACTAGCTCTGATACCACTTTTTGGGGAAAGAAACGGGTCATCTTAGAATGAAACATCTAAAACAACAGTGCCTTAGTGACTTTAATTTCTTCAAATCACCTCAAAGACACAAAACCACTATGCCATAAAGCGGAAATAGGCACAGTTGTTTCCCCCATTAATCCTTCTAAGAAAAGTACATGTAGACAAATAACAGATTCAACACATACACAAATTCAAAAAACACAAATCTAATAGCATGGAAGACAAGCTAATGAACACACAGATTTATATGGGGAAAACCCTTCTAGGTAAAAAAATCCCCACCCTCCAAAAGATCTAGCCATTGTATTATTCAACAAAAAATAGAGTTACAATACAGTCTCAGGTTCATAGCCTTTATAGGAGTTACATCTTGTTCATCTGGAGAATACATGCAACAACATAGATCTGAAACCTTGCACTGTTACAATTTCCTCACACAACATATAGTGAAGATTCATTTCATCTCACCAGCCCACACACACAGCCAACCTTTTGGCCAACATAGCCTCACAATCTCTCAGGTTCATATCTTCTTTGTTATGTGTGTCTTAGTGTTCATGGTTACAATGCTCAAAGCATACCGTTCAAACACACACACTCTACCCCACTTGATTTGATCTCATATCATGATCAATCTCTCTCTCTTGCCTATCCAACCAACAAGCATCAAGGTAATTAATTACCCCACTAACAAGCTTCCACCATTCTCTAGAAACATCGCCCTGTAGCATGCATCGAGTCGTCCAACATTGAATTGGATTATAGAGACATACCAAAAAAATTGCACTCTCTCAACTCCCAGAATTAATCACTACCAAAGATTAAAGCTTTCAACCAATCAGCGTTGATTTACAATAGTGATGTAAAATCAACGAATAATATCGCACCACGTGTCATAACGCTATTTGTCCATCGCCTTAGCTGTCACTCCAAATAGTCGATTTGGTTCAATATCCACAACAGACCAACCGTCAAAAACTACCCAATTGTTCAAATGGCTTATGAGCACTCTCCCTTCATTTATCGCTTGTCGTCACTAGGACCCAACAAGACACGCATACACCACTATTCCACTTTCAGGGAATCAAAAAAGCATCTACAATATTCTTGATAAGTTTCCCCAAAATAGTGACACATGTTCGAAGCTGACACACCCTGCATGAGTCACTTGGCACCCACCACATGAGGCACAATACTAGCGAATGTCATTGATCAAGCCACCAAGTGTCAACTCCTTAGGCAATTATGCTCTCTTCAAAATATTTCATCAGTACTCACCACAAATGAGCATGGAATAAAGTGAGCATCATTAGATTAATCTTATCACAACCGTAGATCAAGATTACCTTTAACAAGCATCGGTGCATTGATGTAGCTTGGTGAAGAGTTCCACCGATGACCCCAAGTCACACTGATACTTCTATTGTGGTCCCCACTACCATCGGAATCTAAGTCACTTCCATCTGCCATCGGTCCATCGGTGTAGCCCGGTGAAGAGTTCCACCAATGACTCCAAGTCACACTGATACAAGTTTAATCACATATCGACATATCGACAAGACAACACATTGTCACTCACTGATATGCAATTTTTCTGTCGATGAGGGCAAGGACCAATGCGCTCCCACAAAAGGGAAGGAAGGACTCTTCGGTATGGAGGGTAAATTTTTCAAGTCCTTAACAGAGGCTTAAGCCAACAAGTTGAGGCACATTTTCCAACACATTAGAGAGTGTGTGGGTGGTATTTTCATATGGCATCTCATCGAGATGAAGCATTTTTTTCCAGAGGTACACATAAATGATATGTTGCTATATATATATATATATATATATCATACTACACATATTGTTTCCATGCATATGTTAATTCTCATTAATTTTTTGCTATAGGGTGAAGATGTTAAACCTGACACATACAAAGCATAAACTACAAAGAAATATGTTGTTTCACATTCATCATCTGTGAGGCTTCGTGGATTTGGAATCACCCCTCCTGAAATACACAAGGACCCTAAGAAACGTGTCATATATTACTTAGGCCTAAACTCGATTGCAAGGAATAGGCAATGTAGGAATTGATGAGATAGGCTTCGAATATTTATTTTGCTCTATGGGTTTCATTATTGGAATATTGAACAATTGTGGTGTAGAGATACACCATTTGCATATGTTTCAACACTATGGTGTTATACATTTCATATGAGACTTTTCACAGGTTTCTCTAATTATTTTATTATTTAACAATTATACTAAACATATATAGTAATTTCATGTCATTGGAACACATAATTGTTATCCATTTCATATTAGACTTTTCACTTTCTTTTTTTATGACACCCCTTACTTTAAGAAAAACAGTCTTGTTCACTATCTGTTCATATGTTTCAAACACAAATTTTACATAACTCTTGTGTTGTCCCCTTTGGCATGTGTTGGCATTAATGTCAAATCAATAAGACAATAATATGTTCTTGATTGGTAAACAAGTCAGTAGTATTGGTTTGGTAATTTAGTTGATGGTCCCTTCATTTTAGTTCTTTGACAATCACTTGACTTGGCATACAAGTGTTTTTCAAGTCTAGTACATTGCATATTGTGATAAGGACCTAAAATTGTGACTATATGTAAATACAATTATATGAGTTGAAACAGTAATGAAGAATATTCTCTTTCTATTAAAAAATAGAGAACAATATTTATGCATGTTGTTGAAGGAATTTAGTATGGAGAGTGTGATTGCATCAAAAAGAGACACCATTCTTGATATAAGAGTTATTGTCTTATAGTGATTCAAATTTTATGATTATTTGATTTGTATATCTGATACATTGAGAAGAATCTGTAAAGCATATGCAGAGAATTGATTTCATTGTATGATGTATCATTGTTTATAATCACAATATATACAATGATATATTGTATGTGAAATTGTACTTTCCTTCTGAATCTCAAGTGATATGAGATCAGGAGATGCTGAGTAGAGAAACAAAGATGATACTCTATATGTGAATTCAAAAATATTTGAAAAGTGATAATGTATAAGCTAGTGAGGCACTCTATCAGAGACACACATTGTAAGCAAAACACATTTCTAGTGAGGCACATTGCTTTGCTAGTGAGACAGTTTAAATCTATCAGTGAAATAGTATTGTTAGTGAGACACATTGTAGCTAGTCAGGCATTTTTTTTACTAAGCCAGTGAGGCAATTTTACGAGTGGTTTTTATACCCCATGAGGGTTTTCTAGTCAAGTTAATTTTTTTGTTATGACTTGTCATTATCACTTTTAGTGTTTTTGTCCTCATGTTCATTTATTTATCATATGTCATTCAGTTTTAAAGTTGTCGTAAGATTTTGTTATCTTGTAAATATTTCAGCTTTTGGGTTTCTATAATGTTCTCAGTCGTTGTGATCTGGCTATGGTCTTTATAGTCATTCATGTTAAAAATCATCAAACATGCTTGATAACTAAATTTATCTAGAGCTTGCACTTTACATTTGGTTTTTAATGCTAAAGTGGTTGGTATCGGAACAATTGATGTCACCATTTATCAAGAAATTTGAGAAATTATTTTTAAAAATAATCCATCAGGTATGGGATTTGAAACCCATTAAGTGTCGCTAATATAGTTTTGGATTGTGATAATCCATACAAGTGGATAGAATAATTCTCTCATAGACTAGTTTAAAGTTTTAAAGTGGGTTGAATTTCGTAGTTTACCTTTTCTTTGCTAGCCATTTCTAAATTGTATTCTTTGGACTCTCTATGGATGGTGGTGTATGTTGAAATAGACAATATCTATTTGGCCTAATCAAAACACATGGTCAATAAGAAATAGACATATCTTAGTACCCAAAGGAAACCAATGATATACTAATTTTTGGAATGCACCATTTGTAATGCATATTATATATAAAACTACCTTAAAAATATGTTGGGTCTTAATCCTCGAAACAGAAAAATAAGGACTATCCATGAGTCACTCACAAGATCAAATCAACTTCTGAATGAACAAGTAAAATGCCTCAAGAAAAGAATGATGAAAATCAGACTAATGTCAACAATTGCAAAGGTGATTACAATAGGCCCATCAAAATATCTCAATCTAGTAATGCACCCTTCATTCTCAATATGTACCTTCAACCATATGCTAATGACAACAATGTGATTCATAAAGTATTCATTTTCATGGTGTACCCTTACCCAAATTCCAATGACAAAGCAAAGCATATATCAAGGTGGATTAGAAAACCCTATTCATCCTTCTAGAAAACCTTTAAAATAAGGTTTTAAGTCTCAATATTCTAAAACACCACTCTCTATGAGTGGTTTATCCTCAACAAAACTAGTTGTTCAAACCTCTTCTCCATTTAAGGAGGGTAATTTTCTTCTAAAAAAATATTTATCTTGGAGTATTTTCTCCATATAACCTGAATTGGTTTGTGTATAATAGTTTGTCTACATAACTGTTGCGGGATGGAAAATACACTGGGTTGTCCCAAACTTTGCAAATCTTGTTCAAAGACAACAATTAGTGTTATGCACATCGTAAGAAGAATTTTTTTTGAAGTTGAGATTCATAATTTTCAACAACCCTTACTTTGAGAAAAACACTCTTCTTCAATATGTACCCATATGTTTCCAACACACTATTTACATAACAATTGCATCATGGAAAACATAGTGGGTTGTGGCTCACTTCTTATTTTTTGCAAGCTGTGAGAAATGAATGTTTTGAAGTTCACGTTGTTGTTTGTTCACAACCCTTACTTTAAGCAAAACACTCTTTTTCAATATATGCTCATATGTTTCCAACAAAATATTTACATAACAGTAGCATCAAGGAAAACACAATGGGTTCTGGCTCACTTCTTATTTTTTCTAGACTGTAACAAAATAATGTTTTCAACTTCACTTTCCTATTTTATGACACCCCTTATTTTAAGAAAAATAGTCTTGTTCACTATCTATTCATATGTTTCGAACACAAATTTTACATAACAGTTGTAGGATGGAAAACAAACTGGGTTGTCCCAGACTTTTCAAATCTTGTTCAAAGAGAATAGTTAGTCTTATAAAAACTGTAAGAGGTCAATGTATTTAATTTCACCTTCATATTATATAACTTCCCTTGCTTGCATCAAACTTTCCACACCGAAAAAACATAAGAAGTTGTAAGATGGAAAACATAAAGGGCTTCCCAATTCTTCTTGAAAGACAACACTTTTTGTTATGTAGACTATAACAACATAGTGTATTGAAGTTAACCTTCATATTTTATAATAACCCTTACTTTCAGAAAACATTCCCTTTCAATATCATTATACATTTGGAAGACAAGATGCACAAAAAATGTTGCAGGATGGAAAACACACAGGGTTGTCCCACAGTTTTCATATCTTGTTCAAAGACAACAAGTAGTGTTATGCACACTATAAGAAGACAATGTATTGAATTTCATGTTCATATTTTATAACTACCCTTTCTTACAGGAAATTTTTGATGACATTGCAAGGGTCAAACAACTCAACTCGCTATGCTATTGGAAACAAGTCAGATGACTAAATTAGAAAACTCCACCTTTCAGCCAACTTTCCTTCAAAAAATCCTTGTTTGAAAATACCCAAACTATAAGCCAGGCCCAAAAACCTCTGGTAGATTCCTCAAAACACTTTAACCAACAACAAATAACTGACAAAAATAAATTCCCAACTTAAACATCTTGATATGTGAAATTTAAAAATAGACCATCCTTAACCAGCCTAATTAGGCTTCCTTTAATCATTCAATTTGACAAACAACAACAAAAGACTCTCTTACACTCTTAAATTAGTTCCATGGCATGTAAAATACTTTGTTTGAATGAATCTTCAATGTCTTTTTAGCCTTTCAAGGAAGGAAATTCCAAACACTCCAAATACTATTCAATCTACGCCTTTTGACAATTCTATCTTGACAGGACAGTCAATTAATGGTCTCCAAATACTCATAAATTTACCAATCCCTATCTTGGAATGGAGTCACCTATGCCCAAAAACCTCTACAAAATAAAATTACACAACAAGGACTCACATTCCACAAATAAAACTCATCAAGTCACCAATGTACAAAGACATCTACAAATTTTGAATTTCCATTTCAATTTCAACATTCCATTTGAACATTCCATTTCCAATTGAACATTCCATTTCCCTTTCAACATTCCATTTCAATTTCCTTATACGTTTGCAACACACTATGCTGAGAAAATGTTACAAAATGGAAAACATGGAGGGTTGTCCCTCATTTCTGAAATCTTGTTCTAAGAGAATAGTTTTTGTTATGTAGACTGTAACAAAATAGTGTATTAAAGTTCACCTTCCTATTTTCTAACAACCCATTACTTGCAGAAACATCCCATTTCAATATCCTTATAAGTTTCCAAGAAAAGTTGCAGAATGGAAAACACGGACTATAACATAATAGTGTATTCAAGTTCATTGTCAAATTTTATAAGAACAATGTGCATCACATAATGAAATGTAAAAAAAATTTGATTCAATATTATACAATCTGAAGAAAATTATAATCCACATTCAATATTGGTAAGACTAAGGACTATGTCAACCATTTACGAACAAGTATAATCTTTGTGTTCTTAGCATGTGGAAGCATTTTCTACACTCTGATTGTCAAGGTAGAATTGACAGCATACAATGTTGGCACCCCGTAATTCTCATGTAGTAGCCTGAAGGAGGGCTTGACACGGTGGAACTCAAACCTAACAATGTGGTTGAATTTAAACACAACCAACAACCATTCCTCCATAGGACCTATGTGATTACTAATTAGATATTCCCCCTTGAGGAATCTCATAAACCTCATACTCAACTGATCCGTAAGATTGTGCTTGTGTATGATAATTGTTGGTCTAATGCACACCTTCCAGATGCATCCAACTAGGAAAAGGTCTTGAATTTTTTGGTAAAGAGACATTGGCCAATCACATAAATTGACAATCTCTATTTGTAGATTGTAATATTGAACATTTATTCCCATATGTGCCCATACACCAAATAAGTTGTTCAAGAAGTGAGCATAATTATCATAGTTCAAATCTGTGTGGTTTGGCCCTTTTCTATTAATTATCCTTAACATCTTTTCCTGTAACCTGTACGAGAGGTTCAATTCCTCAATTCAAGCAAGAATATTGCATGGCAGATACGAGTGGTAGTTGGTCAGCCAACTAGCCACCCATGCTCGAGAACTGTGGGACATCTTCTATAGAACTACAACATTAGGTTATAAAATTCCTAAAATGAAAGACACAACTTTTTCAAAAGGTAGACCTGCATTCTCTAATTAGAAAGACATTTTCAATGCAATGGAAACAGTGAAAAAATAAGCAAGCAAAGTGGAAGATATAGATAATGTATGCACTAAAGAGATTGTACCTATTGTTTGGAACTAAATGAGGTAGCACGTGTAGTATCTCCAATGGGAATATGGCAACGCATGAATCAAATGATAGAAAGAACAATGCTTGAAAGGAAAGAGAACAAAAATTTCAGCGCTTACAACAACATTCTCTAATTAGAAACACATGAAACAGTTGCTAAAAAAATTGAGAGTGAAAGAAAACTTTTGATAACTAACTAACTGTGTATGGATAGTGTCTTTTCCAACATGGAAAACAATTTGAGCATTCTATTTGTTTCAATAAGATGATTTAAACTAATGAATTGTAGAAAATATATTTTTGTTACGAGCACAAAATGCACATCACAATTGCAGGATGGAAAACATAGTGGGTTGAGCCTAACATTTTTATTTTCTGCAAATTGTAAGAAAACAAGGTCTCGAAGTTCACCTTCTTGTTTAGTGGCAACCCTTTCTTTCACAAAACATTCCATTTCAATATGTCTTCATAGGTTCCAAACACAAAATGTACATAACAGTTGCACAATGGAAAACACACTCAAATTTTTCAACTTAACTATCTCAAACTCTTAACAACCCCTGCAAATAATCATCGTTGTAGAGACCCATTTTAGTCCCCCTCAACATACTTGAAACCCACATACGGATATTTTGGAACAACTTGCACAAAAACAAGAAATAACATTGTCGACAAGGCCAATTATGCCAAATTTTAGCATACACACCACTCAAATCATACAACCAGCCCAGGAAACCAATGGGGTGGGTCTCACCAGCCCTCAAAACCACCAAATCCACCCTTGGTTGCAGAGACTGTCTTTCCCAAATGCCTATTCATGAAACCCTTTTTTCAAGCCATTGACATGAGGGTAACTTGGAAAACTATATTCCACTCTTTCTGAAATCTTCAAACCAACTCAAACACCTTTATTTAGGCCTGTACATGCTTAAAAGAACAAGGGATATCACTGCCCTCACCTTTTTGATGAAACCCTAACCTTAAACCTCACTTGTCATTCTCTTTTCCACTCACAGTCTACAGGGATAGAAAATCAAACAACCTAATTCCTTTCTCCCTTCAGAAAACCATCTTCCCAGCAACAAAACCTAACCTATCAGAATCATTCCCTAAGCGATAGAGATCACATCGTTGATTACATCCATTGCATCGCACATCTTTCATAAGGAAATTTTTAGGTGAAATATGGTGGGTTTAGTAAGTGAATGTCTATCAAACTTGGGGGCAAAAAAGTTTAAGGTAAGATTAAGTTTTTGTAGGCTTGATTAGTCATGTTTGAAGAATATTTTAGGCTTAATTAGTCTATTTGTAAAATAGGCCTATTTTGGGGTCCATGACAGTGAAGAAGAGCTTGTTTGAAGTGTTTGTTCCATAAGGTATTTTATGTTCCAAAAACCCATTTGTGCCAATTTTTACATATCACAAATTCAGATGCTATTGTTTTGAAAAGAATGCTTGAAAACATGACTGTACCGTTGGAAATACAGCATGACTATACCGCTGGAAATGCACTCAATTAGCCCAAATTTACATAGGAGCAGGTCTTAAATCATCATCAAAACACCTAATGACTTCAAAAAATCCTTTGAAAACTCTCATAACTTAGGAATCATCTACTTTTATGAATACAAAGGCTCAAGCCAACGCTGATCTACTAAACCCTTACTTTATACACAAAAAAAGCTCTAACAAATGAGGGTTTAATATAATATTGTATTCCAAACCTTCACATGCTCTACAACCATATGAAACATGTTTACAAATTTTTTCCCATGCTTTAGGAACAAACTTTCAGCCCCATTGAATGCACTTTCCTCAGTTACCAATTTGTACGCATCCTTTTTCATTGGAAAATTTATGTATTTTCTAAAGATCAGCAACCAAACACTGAATGGTTCACTTACCCTACATGATTCAATAGATACACTTCTTAAATTACATAATGTCATACCAAAAATTGGACTTATGTAAGAAAATTTATTAAATTCAAACCATACCTTCCATTGGGTTTACACCCATGAAAGAAAGTTGTCAGTGAGGACTCCTTTCCTGAGATTGGAATGCTGAAGTGAACAAAAAAATCCATCCAAGAAATCATAAAGTTTATGTCATGGTACAAACACATATTGGAAAAATTAAATATGCAATACCATTTCCTATTACAATAAAGAAATTGAGATGGATTTTCTCATATTCACCTCTATTAGATGTTGTATCCTTTGCCACATTCATAACAGTTGCACCTAAAGTCTCACATTACATATTGACATTCAAATTCAAAATATTGTTCATGGACAAGGGAAAAGATTCATCTAAAGGAGTTCAATGATCTAACTATTGTGTGGAATGCTTTGTATGTCGGGTTGGATGTCGACAATGATCCCTAGTTGCATTAAACCATGGGCACATGCGAATGGTGGTAGTTGCAGCTTGATCAGGATCCAGAATGAATTCAAATGAAAATGCATTTAATTGTTGTAGGTCCTCTAGAAAGTTGTCCGCACATTATATGTATGATTTCACCTATTGTAGAGATTATGGCGGTGTATGCATGAATTTCTTCAAGAGTTCGTTAGTGTCATTCCAAAGAGACATTGTCACCACATGTTGATAATATACATGAGTCATAGAAGGATCTTGCGTAGGGGTCAAAACATTAGGATTTTTTTCTTCTACGACCCCCTCTGACAATGTCTCATTCAAATATATGCTTGTATCAATTGGTTGACCTCCCCCATCTAAATGAGCACACAAAAGAAATTTGTATTAGGCTGTAGAAAATGAAAAACACAATTCGAATTGAAATTCACTTACTGTGGACCACCCGTTCAATGACATATGATCTTTTAATCAAGTCAGCAACCTTGATGACATGTTTGCAAGTGTACCCCTAAAAACTCTAAGGGTAGTCACAAACAAAAAAGGTGCTCCCCAGATTTTTGAACAAGGTAGTGCATTGACCTACTTTGACTTTTCACCTAGTACTATCCAAGATCTATTTCATCGAGAATATAGTCATCGTGTGGAATTTCCTTGGCCTGCTCCACACTAGATCACATATTTAAATACTTTTTGTTTGTCAAAAAACCATAATACTAAATTTTTTTTTTCTTTTTTCCCTTAGAATGATTCCATTTTATACACGTGTGTAATAAAAATAGTCCATTCTCCTATTGCATTTTTTTGAACAATCACACAAGTAGCGATTTTTTAGTGTGCAATGGTATGACTCAATGATTGCATTCATATCCTGGTTGGCATGTGGGAATAGTCCGTAATTTTTCTCCCACATGGCTATGAAAAAAAACATCCAATAGTCAAGTAAGCCACAACGTATTAGAGGTGACATCAAAGAATTCGAATGGTGTGAATCATGTGAGGTGACAAAAATTGTCAACTCACCAATTCGACCTTCTCCTTCACACCAGGTCTTGTTGAAAGTACTCTAAGAATTGGGGTTGATCATTGAACTCATGAAAGAAAAAGTTCAATAGTCGAGTGACACAATCTTCGATGTCACTAATTGCCATCATGATCACGTCAATATTGTGGAAGATGTCCATTTTCCTTTCCTTGGCTGCATACCTATATATATTCTTTAGCCAAGCCCTTTGGCATACCAAAGGCATAGAAGCACACAAAATTGAAAGACAACCCTAATAGACAATACAAACGATATTGTTTACCGCTCGAATGCATGAGAAAGTGGCATTGAAAATGAATAGAAAATGAGAAAGGTACACAAATGAAGAAAGGGATGTACATACTGTATGGCTTAGATTTCTGCAGTCGCATCATTGGCCAAAAATGCATTGATTCTCTAGTCAATCCTAGCTCTTCTTCCACGGTCGAGTAATACGCGTAGCCATGCAAAAATTTCCTCAATCTTGTTTCGTGAGGAGACTACCCACACAACCGACACACCACTCTATTGCTTGTTGAAAATGAGAGTATATAATGGATACTGTAGAGAGAAAAACTCAATGTGAGCATTATGAAGTTTATAGCCAAGAATATCATTGAAAACATGAAGAACTATTTGTTAGTTGCAAACGTGGAATCCATCAAGATGACTGAATTGTGCAAGAAACTAACCATCCTATCTAGCATCCATGGAGTCTAAACCCCGATAACAAAAGGTGTATTGTTCCCATCGGGCCATTAAAAGTAGAAGAAGTTGTCAAAGTCCTGTCCACTCCATAGTAGGATACTTGTCGAATCGACTTTGTGTTTATGTGCATGAGTAGCCAGACATTCATTACATCCTTTCTTGTAAGGAATTGATCTCTCTTCAACATCATGCCACATAACACAAGATCGTTGATGTGTCTATCCATTATTGTATTGATAGTGATGTCCATGAGCAAAAGGCTTTCAATATAGCTTTTGCACTCCATAGATAGATTAGTGGAAAACATAGAATGCTTCTCTCCACTTGTGTCATGAATGCCATGAAAAAATTCACCATTTTTATCAAAGTGGAACATTTCTTTGTAGATAATATAGGAAACATCAGGTTTTCCTTCCATAACCTTTACCATGAAGTGGTATTGACAACCTCGCATTTGTATAAACATCTTATGTGGTTTCTTCTCTGGTGGAGGTTGGTCTCTCTTATCTTTAGGACTATATTGACACCAGTAGCTGTGAGAAAGGCATCATCTTGTCATGTTCAACCAAGAGAGAGTAAAATATCATTTGATCATAGAAATCAATGTCGATATATATAAACCTCTGATACAAAAAAAAAACTATAATTTTTGTTGTAGACAGGGCACGAGGTGGTAGGTTCTCTTATTTTCTTCTCCACAAATTTATTTTCTACACCTTCAATATATATTTCACTACGAATGAAATGATCAAGTCTCGTAAGAGGAATTGTTGCAACAAGGTCAGGGACCTTATCCTTGTTGACAAAAATAGTAGCCCATTCCAAATTGGAAGACGAAAAAGGAGAGCCTCCATTTTGTACATCTTGCACTTGCAATTCATCTTGCTTCTTCCATTTCAAACCTCTCCCCATTCTAGGAAATCATAAAATTGGATGAATACTTAAAATTAGTGTGGATTGTGTGAAGAAAAAGAAAAAAATCATTCATTAAACATAGATAAAATGTGCTTGCATTGCTCTCAACCACGTGAAACCAATAGGACGTTCTGGCTTCAACCAAGGAAGATTAAAGTTGATAAATTCAATCAAGCTACGCATAAAATATAACACAAACACATGCTAGAAATTGGACAGTCCAACAACCCAACACTGTGTTTTCCGAATCACAATTATTTTTTGCACTTTTCTTTCAATCATGCGAAATTCAAACACAACAATGGAATGTGTGGTTTCAAAGACATTCATATTGTCTTGTAACATTCCATGTTGCAAAACCATAGGTGTTAAGAATCAAGAAACCTACCATGAGACAACCCTTGAAATTTGAACATGGAGATTCAAATAACTAAAACCCAACACTATGTTTTTCGAATCACAATAATTTTTTGCACTTTTCTTTCAATCGTGTGAAATTCAAACACAACATTAAAATGTGTGATTTTGAATATACTCATATAGTTTTGTAACATTCCATGTTTCAAAGCTGTAGATGTTAAGAAGCAAGCAACCCACCATGAAACAACCATTTACATTTAAACAAGGAGATTATAATAACTGAAACCCAACACTGTGTTTTCCAAATCACAATTTTTTTTGCACTTGATTTTTTCAATCATGCAAAAGTTGAACACAACAACGGAATGTGGGATTTTGAAGACATTCATATTGTCTTGTAACATTCCTTTTTGCAAAACTATAGGTGTTAAGAATCAAGCAACCTACCATGAGACAACCCTTGACATTTGAACAGGGAGATTCAAAGAACTAAAACCCAACACTGTGTTTTCCGAATCACAATAATTTTCTGCACTTTTCTTTCAATCATGTGACATTCAAACACAACAATGGAATGCGTGACTTTGAAAACATTCATATGGTTTTGTAACATTCCATGTTTCAAAACCATAGGTGTTAAGAAGAAAGAAACCCACCATGAGACAACCCTTCACATTTAAACAAGGACATTCAAATAACTAAAACCCAACACTGTGTTTTCCAAAATCACATTTCTTTTTCCCAATTGATTTTCTCAATCATGCTAAAGTTAAACACAACAATGGAATGTGTGATTCAGAGGACATTCATACTATTTTGTAACATTCCATGTTGCAAAACCATGGGTGTTAAGAAGCAAGCAACCCACCATGAGACAACCATTTACATTTAAACAAGGAGATTCAAATAACTGAAACCCAACACTGTTTTCCAAATCACAAATATTTTTTGCACATGATTCTTTCAATCATGCAAAAGTTGAACACAACAACGAAATGTGTGATTTTGAAGACATTCATACTGTCTTGTAACATTCCATGTTGCAAACCCGTAGGTGTTAAGAATCAAACAACCTACCATGAGACAACCCTTGATATTTGAACAGGGAGATTCAAATAACTGAAACCCAACACTATGTTTTCTGAATCACAATAATTTTTTGCACTTTTCTTTCAATCATGTGAAATTCAAACACAACAATGGAATGTGTGATTTTGAATACATTCATATGGTTTTGTAACATTCCATGTTTCAAAACCATAGGTGTTAAGAAGCAAGCAACCCACCATGAGACAACCCTTCACATTTAAACAAGGACATTCAAATAAATGAAACCCAACACTGTGTTTCCCATTCACAATTATTATGCGTAGTTTTCTTTTCAATCAACTAAAATTTAAACACAACAATGGAATGTATGATTTGGAATACATTCATACTATTTTGTAACATTCCATGTTGCAAAACCATGGGTGTTAAGAAGCAAGCAACCCACCATGAGACAACCATTTAAGAAGCAACCAACCAACCATAAGACAAGGAAAGATAAAAAAGTAGACTAATTTCACAAGATAATTTCTTTTAGAATTCAAAGATTCAGCAAATAAAAAATCAACACAATTCGACACAACAAATATCATATTGAAGAACAATCACAGAAGCACAAAGACACTTGCAATCCAAAAAAAATTAACAAACTCAAAGATTCAATCTTATTTCCTTTTTTCTCAATACAAAATATGGGTTCAAAGACTCCATGGCTATAACACATTTGTCTGAAAATAGAAAATGCCCTTTTCCTCTCTTTCTTTCCTCCCCTTTCTTTTTCTCCAATAACTGTTCGCAATCCTCCTTAAAAATGGTCGAGGTTGCAATAATTCATTAAGAAACAAACACTATTTCCATTACACCCTAAGATTTCAGTCACTATTCATAATTACAAAATTTTCATGCATGTAAAGTAAAGATTCATTTTTTGTCGAAAGAAACCATTTTCATTGATAATTGCATAAAGCAACAAAGTTTTCTAAACTACCGAAGGATCCGAAGCTCGTAAAATCACCAAATTATCAAATTTGGCTCGCTCTTCCTCTCTATCTAAGACAGAGATCACCCTGCAATATTCGGTGTAGCTGGTATTTTCCTTCCATGCAAGCTAACGTATCTCAGAAACAATGTCGATCTGTTCCTCCTTGAGCCACATTAAATTAGGTTGAATGGCTGGTACTGACTCATTTTCCCATTTCGCAACTTCACCAGAAAGCACCATGTCGAAGAAAACTTGGGATCAAAATGTTGCCACCTTTGCAAAACTGTGGGTGTTAAGAAGCGTGCAACCAACCATGAGACAACCCTTTACATATAAACAAGGAGATTCAAATAACTGAAACCCAACATTGTGTTTCTCATTCAGAATTATTTCAAATGTGTAGTTTTTTTTTCAATTGACTAAAATTTAAACACAACAGTGGAATGTGTGATTTGGAAGAAATTCATACTATTTTGTAACAATTCAAG
Organism: Sequoiadendron giganteum; assembly: GCA_007115665.2. Taxonomy (NCBI): domain Eukaryota; kingdom Viridiplantae; phylum Streptophyta; class Pinopsida; order Cupressales; family Cupressaceae; genus Sequoiadendron; species Sequoiadendron giganteum. Next base: position 248,338,875 of record CM021109.1, read on the forward strand.
TTGCAAAACCATGGGTTTCAAGAAGCAAGCAACTGACCATGAGACAATCCTTTAAATTTAAACAAGGAGATTCAAATAACTGAAACCCAACACTGTGTTTCTCATTCAGAATTATTTCAAATGTGTAGTTTTTTTTTCAATCGACTAAAATTTAAACACAACAGTGGAATGTGTGATTTGGAAGACATTTGTTGATGGTGTTTTATGCACAGCAACAACTCAGATAGAATATGATATCCTATCTCTCTTGAAAGGTCAATCCCTATGGCAAAGAGATAACCCCAAGGTCTCTAATGTCAGGTCTTGACAATGCAGTGAAACAACTCAGTGATAAATGTGAAAATGTTGGTAATCACAATGGGTCCTTACTACGAGCAACACTAGATTCCGAATCTTATCAGATATAAACAATAACTTGATACATTTGAAACTTAATTAGAACCTTGATATTAAAGAAACAACAAAAGATAAAGGTTTCAAAGATAATCTTAAAACTACTTCTAATCCTAAGATTGAAAATGTCAAAGGATAAAATGCTTAAAATGGACCAATCTCTCATAAACTATTTTTTGCTTGACCCAGATGAATCTGCAACTCCACAGAAATAGTGCAATCTTCTAAGGTATTTAAAGATTTTCAAACCATAAACATTCATTCAGTCAATCCTATTGTAATTGAGGTGAATAAACCTTCATAATTGAACTAAGCACAAATATAAGTCCACGCTAAATTTGCAAAGTAGCTAACAATCAACTGACTACGAAAAGTATGGACTAGAGATCACTGCAAACATTCCAAACCTGAAACCCTAAGCATTACCAAATCATTTAACCATCAACTCATAAGCAATTTGAAAGATAGAAGGACAATAACCATGTTAGACGAACTCCACAAGATAGATACCAAACACAATATCTTCCTTATATTGAATCATCTAAAGTAGCAACAATTCCAATTCTCTGTTACAACATTTTCTTGCCAATAACCCTAACTTACTCTAATATCGAATACTATCTCAACTCTGCTATACCTATTCTCTAATCTCCTATCTATTTTTTCTTATTTTAAATGAGGCAACATGCCCGCCTTTTATAGAGAATCCATAAGATAGGTCGGCCCAGTTTATGATTTACAATAAAAACATGACCTACAAGAGGTTGGCCTAAAAGATATTCGAACACATGAAATGTGCCATTGGCACCAATTTCATCAAAACCCCCCAAGATATCAAAAGGTTGGCCCAATACATGCGAATTAATGGGAAGCACAAATATCAATGTAACCCTATATAGTCACTCCCCATCCTTGTCCTTAGCTTTATCTTCTTCACCATGTATGGCCAATAGGACCCTATCCAGCTCAGAAACATGTGGTACAGGCAAAACCCTAATCTTTCTTTCAAGAGTCTTGATATCTTCTCTTGCCTACCTAACTATACCATCCCAGTCGGCCTTGTTGGTCATATACCTGTCAATGAATGCAATATAAGTTGCAGAATCATCCAACTGATGTTCAGTAACTGGCCCTTCGCTGATTGGAGAATATACATCCCTCCACCATTCTCTAAGTTGCTCCAAACTGAGATGTTTTGGAGCAAACTTTTTCCTTCCAGTCATGACCTCAAAGAACAAAATACACCTATCATGAACACCGATCAGAGCATCCTCAATCTGCCTCACCTATTTGTGAATCTTTTTCAAGGCCTTCTACCTTATTTGCAGGATTTCAAACCATTCCCAAGGTTTGGAAAATCTTGAAAAAGGAAGAATCCTGCACTGTACCAATTTATTCTCAGTAAACCCCATGATTGTTGTAGTATTTTGTAGCAAGAGGTTGGTATCCACATTATCCTTTGCTAATGTAGCCTTCAACCAATCTATCAACCTCAGTGCATCCCCCTAGTGGATAATATTCCCTTAATGGCATCATCTCCCTTAGCTTGGACACCCTGCAACCAGGTAACAGCAGCATGTTAGGTACCCTTCATCTTTTCTAATTCAGAAATGGTCTCCTGGGGTAGGAATCCCGCAACAGAAGAGGAGGAGCCAATAGCTTGCAAAGGTTTCATTAACTCTTGCAAGTATTTCCTTAGTTTTTCATTTTCTTTCTCCAGCTCATGTCTAGTTTGTACTACCTTCTTCAATCTTCCCACAATCATTGCACTGGAACCCTCGTACTCTTCAATATCTTGCTCCACAGTATCATGTCCCAAATCAACAGTCTACACATTATAGTCTTGGGCAGTCGCATTGTCGCTATCTTTGTTTGGAGAAGGGGTAGCAATATAGGCCACTTGATTACCTGATTCATCCCTTTCAATTCGGGATACAACCCTTGCTTTCTTTTTGGTCTTTTCCCTCTCTACATTAGCCATGAGGGCATCCCAATTGGGAGGAGCATCCTCCACTATTACCATTTTTCTCTTCAATTCCCTCTCAAAGCCAATCTGGAATAGTAGACCCAGTAGACATTGTGTCTTGTTTATCTTGTTCCTTCTCCTGCTGATCAATAGTTACATCCTCCTCAACATTTGGACTTTTACGAACATCCATAGTTGGGTTCTCTTCCTGTTGTACCTGTTCTTCCACAACAACCTCCACTGGTGAAGGGGCCCTAGCTAGTACTTCCTCCTCTTTCTGAAGAGACTTTTCTACTTGTTCTTTTGTAGGAGAATTAGCATATGCCACCAAGGGAGATTGAACAACCTTATTAATTTATGCCTTCGCATTAAAGAGGTCTCCCTCTTGGAACTCTTTCTCATCCAAATTCTTAGGACTTTCATCCTACTTTGGTTCTCCCCATACACTACCAACATCTTGAGGAATGGAGGGACTTACTTGTTCAACAATAGGGATACTCACTGAAACACTCTCTTTGGCTGCAGTATCTCTCGGGGAAGGAGTCCCCGATCTCATATAAACCTGTGTCTTTTCCCCTGAACTTTCCACCTCTACCACTAGTGGCTCAATTTCCCTGTCAACCTTAGGGATTTCCTCCACTTTCTGGGATGTCCTTGTGACTCTTCTCTTTTTCATCAGTGCATGAACACTTTCAACCTCCTCTTCCTCTTGATTCTTCTCAACTTCTTTCTTAGAGGCATGCTTCCTCTTCTTGGCAATAAGCCTCCTTTGTTTGCCTACTTCTACGGCCCTTTTAGCCTGCACCTCTCTTACCTGGATTCTAAAAGGAGAATCCACTTTCTCCTTGCCCTTTGGATCTGGTTCAAGTGAAGCCTCAGAAGTAGAATGAGACTCTAAGTCTCCCATCAGTTAATAGGTGCATGGAACACCCTCGCTCTCTAGCTCCAGCATTTTGTGCTTCAACCACATTTTGGTATATTTAATCACAGGGGCCATAACCTGATCTAAATCAGTCTTTTCCTCCTCTAACCAGTCAACTTCCCCCACTATTTTATCCTTTACTACCTCATAAACATGACCCTGGATCACATTTCCATCCTCTTCTACTTGGTCTAGGATGGATTTTACATTATATAATCTCACCAAATCCACTGGCAATCTAGAAAACCTCTTCTTTCTCACCTCAAACTCATCAGCAAGGTTAATCTAGTAGTCCTCAATGTGAGCCTTATGGCTATAATCCCTATTGGCCTTCTTCTAAGCCTCGCTAGTAACATCAAACCTTGCTCTCTTGGAATGAAAACAGAGCCCAAGAGTACCCATCTCCTCCTCAACAGCATGGGTAGACTGAATAGAAGGACACACTTCTCCCTTTCCAATATTTAAGGGGAAATCATTCCCAAAACCTGTCTTATGCATTTCTCCCTTCACTACATTATCAAAGTCACAGATCTGTCTAGTGACTTCCAGTAATACAATATGATATGTTGGATATCTAGGGAGTCTATAGGGAGCCCTCTGAAAACCATCAATTCTGATATATGAGAAGGTTGGGAGCTGGATAAACCAGGCTCCATACCTCCTTATCAACTCTTTTGCCTTATCTGAGATTCTCACATGCTCTGCACCTTGGAGCAGTCTGGTAATGTACATTGTGAAGGAATCATTTGACCTTCGGTAGCTTCCACCAGTCAAGTGCAACTGTGGATACACTTCATAGATAGCATCCTACCCAAAAATACCCTTAGTGCTCAATCCTTTGTATGGATGAAGTTTGGCCAATGAATACACTAGGTAAGAGGTCATAGTGAAAGTCTTGGTCTACAAGAAATTACACAACTAATGATGGATCATAATACTGATAACACCTGCCCAATGATAGTCAATCCCCTGTTCCATTCTAGCTATCACATTGAACATCCATGTTTCAAAAACACCTGCACTCTTTAATCCTACCAACCTACTGAGAAGGGTGATGGCATTATAATACTCCCTCTTGAACTTCAACCTTAATAGTTGCTTAGGAAATTTAGAGAAATGAGATTTAGGCTTCTCTAGCCAAGAGTTGACCACTTGTTGGGATTTGACAATGTTCTCCTCATAATATTTCTTGGCAACCTCTAGGTCAAAGCCTACCACATGGGACCTATCCGGCATGTCAAAGGTTGCAAAAATGGCCACAGGACTGAAACTAGCAAGAATCCTTCCCTGGGGACCGATTATTCTTTATGTCCCACTATCATAATTTGTGGCACACTCAAGCACCAACTCGTAACACTGCACTGTAGAAGGGAAACCTACCACATGAGCCAACCTGGACTCCACCATTCTCCTTGCTAATAGAGGAGGGCTCAGTGCTGACATCTCAGCCTTGAATTCTTCGTAGTCCCACATGCCTATGTTTGTATCTGTGATTCCTGACCAAATTGAGGTCAACTTGTTTTTAGGAATTTTGCTCTTTATATCTAACTTAACCTTTTCTGTATCTGAGATGGCAGAAGCCTTTGCACCTAGATCTGTTGCCTTCCCCTTGCCTCGACCAACAACATTTTGTCCCGATCTTGTCTGCAAACACAAAAAGGTAACCACAATTAGATCCATAAGAAGTAACAAGTGTAGAAGGTCATTAACTCAAAGTTCAAGATTTAGCCCCCCTCACGAATTCTGCATTGGGAAGGATTTTCGGGAAAATCCGGACCAGGCGGATTCCAGCCAACCAAACATACAAAATCTCCTAACATCATCTAAATCATCAATTTAACAAGGAAAAAGCATTGAGGATACTTAGCATAAGCTCCTTAAATCAATCAAATAGTTAACCAATAAACCCATCATTTATAACCATTAGATTCAACATTTCTCAATAAAACTCGGGAGAATCCGCCAAAGACGGATTTTGGCAAAAATATCAACAATCATAACTAACCCAGGGAAAATGAAGAGACATGGACAACTCTGGAAAATCTGGATGGAACAGATTTTGGCAAAATCTAGATATAATATTATTAAAGCTCATAATCAGTAAAACGACCCGACTGCGGACCTCAGGAAAATTCGAATGGAACGGATTTTGGCGAAACCAAATGAAATCCGATAGAAAGTGGTAAAAGAAGAGGAAATAGAAAAATCGGGGAAATCAGGGAAATCCAGGGAAAATGGAATTCCACGAAGACCTTGAAAACCCGAACCTGTCTACATCTTCGCTACTTTTACCAAATTGATTCAAATCACTCCAGATCTAGGCCAGAACTCTGGAACCAACTCAACCTAGGACTCTGATGAATAAAACGTGAACTAAGGACACTCTTCATAGATATTTGAAGAGGATTGGCCATGCCCTAGGTCAAGAACCCTAAATGTTTGCCATGAAAGCACAAACGACTCGCTCATACACCAAAATGGAGAGTTTTAAAACTACAGCAAGCCAATGCCCAAATAGGAAGCAACACCAGACCATGCATAAACGTTCAATCAACTAACGGACTGGTGTACTAATGGGAAGACCCCAAAATGCTCAATGATGATGCACACCCAGAAGAACCAGGAAATCACGAAGGACTCCCTAAGTAAACAAAGAAAAGCCATTGAAACCAATAGAGAAAAGGGCATATCTACATACCATGGTAGCACAAAGGTTGTAATTGATGAAGCCGAAAAATAACCGTTCGATGCAAACTGGATACAATCCATGCACAAGAAATGCAAACGCACAATCCAAATGGCTTCGAAAATCTAGATATCCAGCAAAACACCAAGAACCTCAAGACACAAGCCCAAATGATAGAAAATGCACAAACTCAAATGATCAATTACTTCTCAAAGAATCAATATATCAAAGCCCCAAGACCTTCACACAATCGGCATTAATGCATTCGGCAAGACAACCACAACCACAAAAAACTTTCAGGGATTCGACACTGCCATAGATTTCGGGGATTCGACACTGCCACGGATTTCGGGGATTCGACACTACCATGAAGTTCGGGGAAATCCGGGTCATGCAGAATTTCCCGAAAATAGTGCAAAAGGTAGCAATTTCGGACATTAGGAGGAAACCGGGAGAATTCGGCCTAGGCGGATTTTCCTGAAAACAGTGAAAAACCCGAGATAGAGTCAAAACTTTAGAAGTTAAATAAATTTCAAAAGTGTGCTACTTCAATTGGAAAATGGACATTAAAGCACAAACCCAAGCAAGCAAAAACCCCAAGAAAAGAAGGGCCAAAACACCAAAAGCAAAAAAAAAAAGAGAGGGTCCCCACCTTCAGTGGGGCGTGTGTGCAAAAACTACACAACAACATTCATATTGTTTTGTAACATTCATATTGTTTTGTAACATTCCATGTTGCAAAACCATGGGTGCTAAATATCAAGTAACCCAACATGAGATGACCCTTTACATTTAAACAAGGAGATTGAAATAACTAAAACCCAACACTCTATTTCTCATTTAGAATTATTTTGTGCACTTTTTATTTCAGTGGTTCAAAATTTAAACACAACAATCGAATGTGTGATTTTGAAGACATTCATACTGTCTTGTAACTTTCCATGTTGCAAAACTGTGGGTGTTAAGAATCAAGCAACACAGCATGAGACAACCCTTTACATTTAAACAAAGAGATTCAAATAACTGAAACCCAGCACTGCGTTTCCCATTCAGAATTATTTTGTGCAATTTTTTTTTCAATTAACTGAAATTTAAACAAAATCACAGAATGTGTGATTTGGAAGACATTTATATTGTCCTGTAACATTCCATGTTGCAAAATCTTGGGTGTTAAGAAGCAAGCAACCCAACATGAGATGATCCTTTACATTTAAACATGGAGATGAAATAACTGAAACCCAGCACTGTGTTTCCCATTTAGAATTATTTTGTGCACTTTTTTTTTTCAGTGGTTTGAAATTTAAACACAAAATCGAATGTGTGATTTTTAAGACATTCGTACTGTTTTGTAACATTCCATGTTGCAAAAATGTGGGTGTTAAGAATCAAACAACCCACCATGAGACAACCCTTTACATTTAAATAAGGAGATTCAAATAACTAAAACCTAGCACCGTGTTTCCCATTTAGAATTATTTTGTGCAGTTTTTTTTTCAATCAACTAAAATTTAAACACAACAATGGAATGTGTGATTTGGCAAAAATTCATACTGTTTTATAACATTCCATGTTGCAAAACCATGGGTGTTAAGAAACAAAAAACCCACAATGAGACAACCATTTACATTTAAATAAGGAGATTCAAATAACTGAAACCCAACACTATGTTTCCCATTCACAATTATTTTGTGCAGTTTGTTTTTCAATCGATTGAAATTTAAACAAAACAATCGAATGTGTGATTTGGAAGACATTCATACTATTTTGTAACATTCCATGTTGTAAAACCATCGGTGTTAAGAAGCAAGAAACCCACCATGAGACAACCCTCTACATTTAAACAAGGAGATTCAAATAATTGAAACCCAACACTGTGTTTCCCACTCGCAATTATTATGTGCATTTTTTTTTCAATCAACTAAAATTTAAACACAACAATGGAATGTATGATTTGAATACATTCATACTATTTTGTAACATTCCATGTTGCAAAACCATGGGTGTTAAAAAGAAAACAATCGACCATGAGACAACCATTTAAGAAGGAAGCAACCAACCATGATACAAGGAAAGATAAACAACAGACTAATTTCATAGGATGATTTCTTTTAGAATTCACAGATTCAACAAATAAAAAATCAACACAATTCGACACAACAAATATCATATTGAAGAATGATCATAGAAGCACAAAGACATTTGTGATCAAGAAAAAATATTAACAAACTAAAAGATTCAATCTTATTTCTTTTTTTCTTAATACAAAATATGGATTCAAAGACTCCATGGTTGCATAACAAAATTGTCTAAAAATAGAAAATTCCCTTCTACCCCCTTTTCCTCTCTTTCTTTCCTCCCCTTTTTTTTCTCCAATAACTGTTTGCAATCCTCCTTAAAAATGGTTGAGGTTGCAATAATTCATTAAGAAACAGACACTATTCCATTACACCCTAGGATTTCGGTCACTATTCATAATTACAAAATTTTCATGCATGTAAAGTAAAGATTAAGTTTTTGTCAAAAAAACCATTTTCGTTGACAATTGTATAAAGAAACCAAGTTCGCTAAACTACCGGAGGAGTCGGAGCCCAAAAAATCTTTGCAAGAATTTCATTAACCAAATTATAAAATTTGGCTCGCTCTTCCTCTCTATCTAAGACATAGATCACCCTGCAATATTCAGCATAGCTGGTGTTTTCCTTCCATGCAAGCGGACGTAGCTCATAAACAATATCGAGTTGTTCCTCCTCGGGCCACATTAAATTAAGTTGAATGACTAGTACTGGCTCATTTTCCCATTCCGCAACTTCACCAAGAAGCACCATGTCGAAGAAAAAACCTGGGATCAAAATGCTGCCACCTTTGCAAAATCGTGGGTGTTAAGAAATAATAAATAGGCCATGAGACAACCCTTTACATTTAAATAAGGAAATTCAAATAACTAAAACCCAACATTGTGTTTCTCATTTAGAATTATTTCAAATGTCCAGGTTTTTCTTCAATCGACTCAAATTTAAACACAACAATGGAATGTGTGATTTTGAAGACATTCATACTATTTTGTAACATTCCATATCACAAAACCATGGGTGTTAAGAAGAAAGCAACCAACCATGAGACAACCATTTACATTTAAACAAGGAGATTCAAATAACTGAAACCCAACACTGTGTTTCCCATTCATAATTATTTTGTGCGGTTTTTTTTCAATCAACTGAAATTTAAACACAACAATGGAATGTGTGATTTGGAAGACATTCATACTATTTTGTAAAATTTCATGTTGTAATACTATGGGTGTTAAGAATCAAGTGACCCACCATGAAACAACCATTTACATTTAAATAAGGAGATACAAATAATTGAAACCTAGCACTGTGTTTCTCATTCAAAATTATTTTGTGTAGTTGTTTTTTCAATCCATTGAAATTTAAACACAACAATGGAATGTGTGATTTGGAAGAAATTCATACTATTTTGTAACATTCCATGTTGCGAGAACGTGGGTGTTAACAAGCAAGCAACCCAACTTGAGACAACCCTTTACATTTAAACAAGGAGATTCAAATAACTGAAACCCCACACTGTGTTTCCCATTCATAATTATTTTGTGCAGTTTTTTTCAATCAACTCAAATTTAAACATAACAATGGAAGGTGTGATTTGGAAGACATTCATACTATTTTGTAACATTCCATGTTGCAAAAATGTGGGTGTTAAGAAGCAATCAACCAGCCATGAGACAACCATTTACATTTAAACAAGAAGATTCAAATAACTGAAACTCAACATTGTGTTTTCCATTGACAATTATTTTGTGCAATCGTTTTTTCAATCAACTAAAATTTAAACATAACAATGGAAGGTGCGATTTGGAAGACATTCATACTATTTTGTAACATTCAATGTTGCAAAATCATGGGTGTTAAGAAGTAAACAACACACCATGAGGAAAACCTTTACATTTATGCAAGGAGATTCAAATTACTGAAATCCAGCACTGTGTTTCTCATTCACAATTATTTGTACAGTTATTTTTCAATGGACTGAAATTTAAACACAACAATGAAATGTGTGATTTGGAAGACATTCATACTATTTTGTAGAATTCTATGTTGTAATATTGTGGGTGTTAAGAAGCAAGTGACCCACCATGGGACAACCATTTACATTTAAACAAGGAGATTCAAATAACTAAAACCTAGCACTGTGTTTCCCATTCCTAATTATTTTGTGTAGGTATTTTTTCAATCCACTGAAATTTAATCACAACAATGAAAGTTGTGATTTGGAAGACATTCATACTATTTTGTAACATTCCATGTTGTAATATTGTGGGTGTTAAGAAGCAAGCGACCCACCATGAGACAACCATTTACATTTAAACAAGGAGATTCAAATAACTAAAACCCAGCACTTTGTTTCTCATTTCCAATTATTTTGTGTATTATTTTTTCAATCCACTAAAATTTAAACACAACAATGAAATATGTGATTTGGAATAAATTCATATTATTTTGTAATATTTCATGTTGAAAAAACATGGGTGCTAAGAAGCAAGCAATCCAACATGAGGCAACCCTTTATATTTAAAAAAGGAGATTCAAATAACTAGAATCCAACACTGTGTTTCTCATTCACAATTATTTTATGTAGGTTTTTTCTCAGTCAACTCAAATTTAAACACAACAATGGAATTTGTGATTTGGAAGAAATTCATACTGTTTTGTAAGATTCCATGTTGCAAACCTTGGGTGTTAAGAAGCAAGCAACCCAACATGAGACAAACCTTTACATTTAAACAAGGATATTCAAATAACTGAAACCCAGCACTGTGTTTCCCATTCATTTATTTTGTGCAAATTTTTTTTCAATCAACTCAAATTTAAACACAACAATGGAAGGTGTGATTTGGAAGACATTAATACTGTTTTGTAACATTCAATGTTACAAAACCGTGGGTGTTAAGAAGCAAACAACACACCATGAGGCAACCCTTTACATTTAAACAAGGAGATTCAAATAGCTGAAACTCAACACTATGTTTCCCATTCACAATTATTTTGTGCAGATGTTTTTGAATCGACTGAAATTTAAACACAACAATGGAAGGTGTGATTTGGAAGACATTCATACTATTTTGTAACATTCCATGTTGCAATACCATGGGTGTTAAGAAGCAAGTGACCCACCATGAGACAACCATTTACATTTAAACAAGGAGATTCAAATAACTAAAACCTAGCACTATGTTTCCCATTCACAATTATTTTGTGCAATTATTTTTTCAATCCATTAAAATTTAAACACAACAATGGAATGTGTGATTTGGAAGACATTCGTACTATTTTGTAACATTCCATGTTGCAAAAACATGGGTGTTAAGAAGAAAGCAACCCAACATGAGACAACCCTTTCCATTTAAACAAGGAGATTCAAATAACTTAAACCCAACACTATGTTTCTCATTCATAATTATTTTGTGCAGTTCTTTTTCAATCGACTGAAATTTGAACACAACAATGGAAAGTGTGATTTGGAAGATATTCATACTTTTTTGTAACATTCCATGTTGCAAAATCGTGGGTATTAAGAAGAAAACAAGCCACCATGAGGCAACCCTTTGCATTTAAACAAGGAGATTCAAATAACTGAAACCCAACACTGTGTTTCTCATTCACAATTATTTTGTGCAATTTTTTTTCAATCGATTGAAATTTAAACACAACAATGGAATGTGTGATTTGGAAGAAATTCATACTATTTTATAACATTCCATGTTGAAAAACTATGGTTGTTAATAATAAATAAACCCACCATGAGACAACCATTGACATTTAAACAAGGAGATTCAAATAACAAAAACCTAGCATTGTGTTTCTCATTCACAATTATTTTGTGCAGTTTTTTTTTTATAAATCAAGTCAAATTTAAACACAACAATGGAAGGTGTGATTTTGAACACAATCATATTGTTTTGTAACATTCAATGTTACAAAACCGTGGGTGTTAAGAAGCAAACAACACACCATGAGGAACCTCTTTACATTTAAACAAGAAGATTAAAATAATTGAAATCCAGCACTGTGTTTCCCATTCAAAAATATTTTTCTGTAGTTTTTCTTAAATCGACTAAAATTTAAACACAACAATGGAAGGTGTGATTTGGAAGAAATCCATACTATCTTGTAACATTCTATGTTGCAATACTCTAGGTGTTAAGAATCAAGCGACCCACCATGACACAACCATTTACATTTAAACAAAGAGATTCAAATAATTGAAACCCAACATTGTGTTTCCATTCACAATTATTTTGTGTAGTTGTTTTTTCAATCCACTGAAATTTAAACACAACAATGAAATGTGTGATTTGGAAGACATTCATACTGTTTTGTAACATTTTGTGTTGCAAAAATGTGGGTGTTAAGAAGCAAGCAACCCAACATGTGACAACCCTTTACATTTAAACAAGGAGATTCAAACAATTGAAACCCAACATTATGTTTCTCATTCACAATTATTTTGTGCAAGATTTTTTTTAATCAACTCAAATTTAAATGCAACAATGGATGGTGTGATTTGGAAGACATTCATATTGTTTTGTAACATTCCATGTTACAAAACCATGGGTGTTAAGAAGCAAGAAATCTAGCATGACACAACCTTTTACATTTAAACAAGGATATTCAAATAATTGAAACCCAACACTGTGTTTCCCATTTACAATTATTTTGTGCAGTTTTTTTTTCAATCGATTGAAATTTAAACACAAAAATGGAAGGTGTGATTTGGAAGACATTCATATTGTTTTGTAACATTCTATGTTGCAAAACCATGGGTGTTAAGAAGAAAACAACCCACCATGAGGCAAATCTTTACATTTAAACAAGGAGATTCAAATAATTGAAACTCGGCACTGTGTTTCTCATTCACAATTATTTTATGCAATTTTTTTTTAATCGACTAAAATTTAAACACAACAATGGAATTTGTGATTTGGAAGACATTCATACTATTTTTTAACATTCCATGTTACAAAAATACAGGTGTTAAGAAGAAAGAAACCCACCATGAGACAACCATTTACATTTAAACAAGAAGATTCAAATAACTGAAACCCAGCACTATGTTTCCCATCACAATTATTTTGTGCAGGTTTTTTTCAATCAACTCAAATTTAAACACAACAATGGAAGGTGTGATTTGGAAGATATTCAAACTATTTTGTAACATTCAATGTTGCAAAACCGTGGGTGTTAAGAAGAAAACAACACACCATGAGGCAACCCTTTACATTTAAACAAGGAGATTAAAATAACTGAAACCCAGCACTGTGTTTCCCATTCAAAATTATTTTGTGCAATTGTTTATCAATCAACTAAAATTTAAACACAACAATCGAAGGTGTGATTTGGAAGATATTCATATTGTTTTGTAACATTTCATGTTGCAATACTGTGGGCGTTAAGAAGCAAGTGACCCACCATGAGACAACCATTTACATTTAAACAAGGAGATTCAAATAACTGAAACCCATCACTATGTTTCTCATTCACAATTATTTTGTGTAGTTTATTTTTTTCAATCCACTTAAGTTTAAACACAACAATGGAATGTGTGATTTGGAAGACATTCATACTGATTTGTAACATTCCATGTTGCAAAAACGTGGGTGTTAAGAAGAAAACAACCCAACATGACACAACCTTTTACATTTAAACAAGGAGATTCAAATAACTGAAACCCAACACTGTGTTTCCCATTCACAATTATTTTGTACAATTTTTTTTTCAATCAACTCAAATTTAAACACAACAATGGAAGGTGTGATTTGGAAGACATTCATACTGTTTTGTAATATTCCATGTTGCAAAACCAAACAAGAAACTTAGCATGAGACAACCCTTTACATTTAAACAAGGATATTTAAATAACTAAAATCTAACACTGTGTTTCTCATTCATAATTATTTTGTGCAATTTTTTTTGAATCAACTCAAATTTAAACACAACAATGGGAGGTTTGATTTGGAAGGCATTCATATTGTTTTGTAACATTCTATGTTGCAAAATTGTGGGTGTTAAGAAGCAAACAACCCACCATGAGGCAACCTTTTACATTTAAACAAGGATATTCAAATAACTCAAACCCAGCAATGTGTTTCCCATTTACAATTATTTTGTGCAATTTTTTTTTAAATCAACTGAAATTTAAACACAACAATGGAATTTGTGATTTGGAAGAAATTCATACTGTATTGTAACATTCCATATTGAAAAACCATGGGTGTTAAGAAGCAAGAAACCCACCATGAGACAACCATTTATATTTAAACAAGGAGATTCAAATAACTAAAACCCAACACTATGTTTCTCATTCACAATTATTTTGTGCAGATTTTTTTCAATGGTGCAAAATTCAAACACAACAATGGAATGTGTGATTTGCAAGACATTCATACTATTTTGTAACATTCCATGTTGCAATACCATGGGTGTTAAGAACCAAGCAACCTTGCATGAGAGAACCCTTTACATTTAAACAAGGAGATTCAAATAACTGAAACCCAGCACTGTGTTTCCCATTTACAATTATTTTTTGCAATTATTTGTTCAATCCACTAAAATTTAAACACAACAATGGAAGGTGTGATTTGGAAGACATTCATACTGTTTTGTAACATTCCATGTTGCAAGACCATGGGTGTTAAGAAGCAAACAATCCACCATGAGGCAACCCTTTACATTTAAACAAGGATATTCAAATAACTGAAACCCAGCACTGTGTTTCCCATTCACAATGATTTTGTGCAAATATTTTTTCAATCGACTAAATTTTAAACACAACAATGGAATGTGTGATTTGGAAGACATTCATAGTATTTTGTAACATTCCATATTGCAAAACCATGGGTGGTAAGAAGCAAGCAACCCACCATTAGACAACCCTCTACCTTTAAACAAGGAGATTCAAATAACTGAAACCCAACACTATGTTTCCCATTCACAATTATTTTGTGCAATTTCTTTTTCAATGGTGCAAAATTTAAACACAACAATGGAAAGTGTGATTTGGAAGACATTCATACTGGTTTGTAACATTCCATGTTGCAAAACCATGGGTGTTAAGAAGCGAACAACCCAGCATGAGACAACCCTTTACATTTAAACAAGGAGATTCAAATAATTGAAACCCAACACTACGTTTCCTATTCACAATTATTTTATGCACTTTTTTTTTCAATCATCATAAATTTAAACACAACAATCGAATGTATAATTTTGAATACATTCAAGAAATTAAAATACTCCACATTGTGTTTCCCAAATTTCAAATTAAAATATCTTATAAAACCCTTTGCTTGCAATAGAATTACCCCTCACCTCTATTTGGTTGATATTCTCCTCCAACTCCTCCACATGCACTCCACACTTCAACTTACAACCTCGATTTGGTTGGTATTCTCCTCCAATTCATCCATGTGCACTCAGACCTTCGACTTTCCCTTTCAACGTGCAGACTGGAAACAAATAGTATTTTCACCTTGCTTTCTCGAAACAGAAAAGGCCCACGTCATTCCCTTCCACTTTTCCCACACCAGACAAAAGAAACTTTTCGACAAAGTTAACCCGCCACTTTTTCACCCGGCAACAGGTGAGAAAACCCACCTGACGACACCATTAACTCCCACCTAACCATCACCCGAACATTTTGTCCCATCTGTCGGTTTCAGGCATCTGGTGGGCCTCATACTAAGACGTCTCATCATGTTATGTATGTACCCATGTATGTTGTTATGTATATTTTTCATGCATTTTTGTATGTACATAGGTGAATTTTGTCCAGGAGTTAGTCGGCTTCTTATAAAATCTGTTATAATAATATGTATTATATATTATTATAATATATTATAATAATATGTATTAAATATATATAACATATTATAACAATATGTATTACATATTATTATAAAATATTATAATAATATGTATTATATATTATAATATATGATACATATTATAATAACATACTATAATAAGATATTATAATAAGGAAGGTCTTAAATGGAAAATTGGCAATGGGAGATTAATAAGATTTTGGGAGGACTGATAGATTGGGGACAAACCCCTTGCTAATATTAGTTTCAACTTACTAAAGGAACAAGCTATGCCCTTCTTTGGCACTTATATTGTAGACTACATCACCCCTAGAGGTGAATGGAAAAACCTTGATCAAATTTTCTTAGATAGGCCTGACCTTCTCCCAAAGGTTGTTGAGCTCTAATCATTAATAAATAAAGTGAGACTTCCCCTTTTTCCTAACGAGGACAAGTTTTTTTGGATGAAAAATCACACAAGGGCCTTTTTCAGTTAAGTTTGCTTACCATATGCTGCTAAGGTTTGATGGTGAATAGAAATGTTGGAGGAAGGTTTGGAACCCACAACTCATCCCAAAGATCAACTTCTTTTGGTGGGATTCTATTGGACAACATATTTGTTTGTAAATGGAAGACTCCTAGTAGTCCCCCAACCAGTTGGGATAGTGCAATTGCTAGAATATGGAAACTTCCTAGGGACTTCCACAAGTTTGACAATTCTAAGAAGGTGGCCAAATACAACACAAAATGGAAAGCTCCTAGACCACCTTAGTACAAGATAAATTTTGATAGGGCGGCAAGAGCTAGGAAAGCGACTAAGGGTGGTGTCATTAGGGACCATAATGGCTATCTTATTGCAACCTACACAAGGAATTTAAAAGAACACACAAATAATCAGGCCGAAGGTATGGCGTTGCTCTGGGGTCTTAAGATTGTGTTGTCGATCACTGTCTGAACCTTGGAAATCGAAGGTAACTCACGATTGTTAATCGAATCCATGAAAGGAACAATGTCAGTTGAATGGTTGGTTTAAGGGATAATTGATGACATTATATCTCTCCTTATTAGGCTGGAGGAGTTTAATCTACAACATATTTTTAGGGAAGGAAATGTGGTTGTGAACAGTATGGCAGCTATGGGACTTTATCATGATGGCCTAAATTTTTGGAGGAAGGAATGCTCCTTGCCTCTAAATATGTTGTCCCTCCTGAGGAAGGATTCTTGCCCATTTCTCCATGGATGCTAACAAAAAAAACAAAATTAGCCTTGTTTTGGAGTTCACTAACTTTAGTTAGTTGTCTTGGCGGGGTTTCAAATTTCAAAAACTGGCCGTTGATGTACAAGAAGACCTATGAGAAGGAAATTCCAATTGGAATGTACTTTTATTGCTTAGACATCTCTATGACCTATTATGATGGGTTTATAGTTCGGAAGGCTCATTATTTTTGAACCCCCTCGATAATTGTGACACCTCCATCGACTTTTCATTTTTTTTACGATTTTATGAGAGGTCTGAAATTATTAGTGTCCCCATTCATTACTGAGTAATAGACTGCTCATATGGGGAACTTTCAATTTTGAGATGGATACGGGGGGTGACACTAAATGTAATAATTACACATATTTCCAATTAATATCTCATTTTTATTATGTTTTCATTGGCTCTAATTTGGGGTTTCATCACAATTTATCTGTAATTCTTATTCTCACTCACTATCTACTTAATAACTTATCTGTAATTTCTTTTTCTTCTCACCTTTTTCTTGTTGGCATCATGGGTGGAGATCATGTTCGTTTTGAGCCTGATAAATTTAATGAATGGAAGGTTGACGACACTGTCTGGCATATTTGCAAAGAGGGAGGAATTACCCAGTTCATGGAATGTATGTTGAGGTTTGATGAAAGTCTCTCTAAGCAATTTGTCACCTCTTAGATGGCAAGAAGGGTGACAATGGGGACTATTTCCTTTGAAGTGAATGAAGAGGTTATTGTAAAGGCCATTGGTCTTACAATGGATGGGCAAAAATGGAAGAAAACAAGCAAAGTTTATGACCAGGCCAACCTTTACCAATTCTTCCATGTAGACGAAAAGCCTGTTAAACTCCATGGTGGCTTCGGTTGCGAGCAGCTTCCAGAACCCTAGGATAAAGTGTGCATGATCGTGATGAAATATTTCACTCTTGAAGGGATATTCAATGTGTATTACTATTATCATCTTCCTTTTCTCAATCATCTCAAGAATCATATCAATATCTCAATTCCATTTTTTCTATTGCACTCTCTGGAAAATACTGTGAAATATGTGGTTGAAGAAAAGAATTTAGATAATAATTTTACCATTTTGCACCAAGGGCTTATGCTTAGACTCTACCACTTTCACCTTTCCCTATGCCCTCCTTGGCCCATTATTGTTGAAGACACCCCTACTTCTTCTACTCAGTTGTCAGCCAGTATTATGGAAACCCTAGGACCCAACAAGAAAAAATGCATTAAAAACCTAGCCTTGAAAACCTCACCCCGGGACACATCCCCCAATACTAAGTCTGTTGAAAAGAGGAAGGATAAGGAACAAAATGCCCCATCCCTCAAAATTAAAGCTAAAGCTTCAAATAAAACCAAATTCAGGCTACAACAAATTGACTCGTACATTGAAATTACCGAGACTAGTAATCCTCACAAGTCCAATAGACTGGCAACCAAACCAGAAATAGAGAAGAGTTTCAAGAAGGCCTCTAAGTCTGATAATGGAAGGGAAAGTGAGAATAAGAGCAAGGATGGGAAGAAAGAGGAGGAAGAAGCCCTTTTGCTTCTGCAAGCAACTCCTCCCATGTTTCTGAAAGTTTTAAAAGGATTATTTGGATCCTACTCATGATATGGTTAAGGGGAGTAAGATTAGGGACATGACCATTGATATGGGTAAGGCCCCTATGGAGGAAGCAACAAATAGGACACTGTCTGGGAGGAGGTTGACAAACTTAAAAAGAAAGTGGAGAATTCAGAAAAATGGCTTCATAATGTCACCCACTTTGCCCTGGAGATTATGCATAGATCTACCACTATTTTGTACCTACTACAAAAGGATACTTCCACTAAGGATGATGATGAAGACACCAACCACAAGGAACTGTTCAAGTTCCTCACTAAGGATTGGGCCACTATCTTGTTGTTGAAGCCATGCAAGGGAAAGAATGATTAGGGTTTTTTTCCTGCATCCCATTTTGCATTTTGGTCTGGAATGGCCTTACTAGCCATCGTGCCTTGTTAATTTTTTTGTTGATACTTCTTTGATTTATATGTTTAACTTTAACTGGTATGGCCCTCGGTGGTCTTTGGTTAAGACTCTTTTAAAGTGGGTTTTCATGTTGATTACTATCAGTAGTATAGTGAATAGTTTAGCGATTTACATGATTAATTATGTAGAAGTTAAGTGTAGGCTGGTTAGTTTTCTCAAGATTTTTGTTGGTTTTATGGCTACTCAGCTCGTGTTTTTTCTAATGTTTTTGATATGGAAAGGTTAGGGTGTCTAGTTCGGTGTTTTATTTATTTTTGTTAATGTGTTGATGATGTTAGTCTACTACTAATCGCCCACAAGAATTTATTTTAAAGGGACAACACCCTTGTTTTGCTACTTTTTATATCAAAAACATATTATAATAATATATATCATATATTATAATATATAATATGTATTGTTATAATATGTTATAATAATACATATTATATATTAATAATATAATATTTATAATATATTGTACTAATATATATTATATTATTATAACATATTATAATAATATATAACATATTATAATAATATATAATAATATAATAATATAATATATATTATATAATATATTTATTTTTTGTATGATTTCATTAGAAACAAATATATGTTTGAAACAAATATTCATTTAGCTCCGGTTCTTACCATCTAACATGTACTTTTCACCCAACCCTAGTAAAAAGTCAAAGCAAAATTTCATGTTTTTGGACAAATGAAAATGCCTCTTTTATCATATCACCACTTTTTGGATCCCCATAATCCTACACAAACCCAAGATATGATGTGTTACCGAATATATAACTCGAGTATCCAACATCTAGTTCCATAAGACCTTATTTTCCCAAAAAATGTAACTTTCAATTTTAACTATTTCAAGTACTTTCATAGGTGAAATTATCATAACTTTGGGCTTTTCTCAATATTGCTAACATAGGATGGTGTAAGCTATATTATGCTACGAATGGGTCCCACTCTTTTTAGTCCAATGGGGTGTTTTGTGAGACCACACAACACTAGGGTTTCAAGAAAATACTCTTTTCCTTTTTACTCTCTCAAACCATTGTATAAGTCATCCTTTTAGTCCCCATAATAAAAATATATTTTTTCAATAGATAATCTAAATCTGAAAAACAAACACCATTTCTTTCCTTTTTATATAATAATATTTGTCACTTTAAACTTTTTCAAAAAGGAGATAATGCCTTTACAATACAAAATATTTAAATTGACCCTTCAACTTACTATAAAAAGTCATTTCTCTTTTTTAAAAACTCACAACTTACCCCTGAATCATACTTACTCAAGTCATTTCTCCTTTTTGACAAGTCATGACTTACTCCTAAATCACACCCACTCAAGTCATTTCTCATTTTTAACAAGTCGCAACTTACTCCCAAATCAATCAATGAATCTCTCTCACACCCTTTTATTTTTGTATGGGTGAAGTAAAATGGTACTTTTTATCATGTTAAATTTACCAAATATAATCCATATGATGCTTTCAATATCTCAAGTGCATTTTGATTATTACTTAAGGTCTTAATTAATCTCCATGCTCAAGAAAATAATTGTATATATAAATAAATCAATGCACAAGGAACATATAGGATTCATTAGTCTTACATAGATAGGGATCTTGAATTACATATGATCTGGTTCTTACAATGGCAACATGTAATTTTCACCTTGACCCTTGTAAAAAGTCCAAGTGGAAGTTCACATTTTTGGGAAAATGAAAAACACCATTTTTGTTATATCACCACTTTTTGGATCCCCATGATTCTGCACAGACCCAAGACATGATGTGTTACCGGATATATATCCCGAGGATCCAACATCTAGTTCCACAAGACCTTATTTCCCCTAAAACCATAACTTTAAATTTTAACTATTTCAAGTAATTTCACAGGTGAAATTATCACAACTTTGGGCTTTTCTCAATCTTGCCAATATAGGATGATGTAAGCTATGTTATGCTATGAATGGGTCCCATTATTTTTAGTACAATGGGGTGTGTTATGAGACCACACAACACTAGGGTTTCAAAAAAATACTCTTTTCCTTTCTACTCTCTCAAACCATTGTATAAGTTGTCCTTTTAGTCCCCATAATAAAAACAATTTTTTCTCAATAAATAATCCAAAACCGAAAAACAAACACCATTTTTTAGTTTTTTATATAATCATATTTTCCATTTTTATATTTTTCACTTTAAACTTTTTCAAATAGGAGATAATGCCTTTACAATACAAAATATTTAAATTGACCCTTCAACTTACTATTAAAAGTCATTTCTCTTTTTTTTAAAGTCACAACTTACCCCCAAATCATACTTACTCAAGTCATTTCTCCTTTTGACAAGTCACAAATTACTCGTAAACCACACCCACTCAAGTCATTTATGCTTTTTAACAAGTCACAACTTACTCACAAATCAATCAATCAATCAATCAATCTCTCTCACACACCCTTTTATTTTTTCACGAGTGAAGTAAAATTGTATTTTTTATCATGTTAAATTTACCAAACAAAATCCACATGATGCTTTCAGTATTTCAAGTGCATTTTGATTATTACTTAAGGTCTTAATTAATCTCCATGCTCAAGAAAATAATTGTATATATAAATAAATTAACGCACAAGGAACATATAGGGCTCATTAGTCTTGCATAGATAGGGATCTTGAATTATATATGATCTGGTTCTTACCATGGTAACATGTACTTTTCACTTGACCCTAGTAAAAAGTCAAAGCGAAATTTCACATTTTTGTGCAAATGAAAAATTCCTTTTTTGTCATATCACCATTTTTTAGACCCCCATGATCCTACACAGGCCCAAGACATGATGTGTTATTGGATATATAACATGAGGATCCAACATCTAGTTCCATAAGACCTTATTTTCCCAAAAAACATAACTTTTAATTTTTACTATTTCATGTACTTTCGCAAGTGAAATTATCATAACTTTGGGTTTTTCTCAATCTTGCTAACATAGAATGACGTAAGCTAAGTTATGTTATGAATGGGTCCCATGCTTTTTAGTACAATGAGGTGTGTTGCGAGACCACACAACACTAGGGTTTCAAGAAAATACTCTTTTCCTTTTTACTCTCTCAAACCATTGTATAAGTCATCCTTTTAGTCCCCATAATTTTAATTTTTTTTCAATAGATAATCCAAAACAGAAAAACAAACACCATTTTTTCTTTTTTATATAATAATATTTTTCATTTTAATATTTGTCACTTCAAACCTTTTCAAAAAAGAGATAATACCTTTACAATACAAAATATATAAATTGACCCTTCAACTTACTATAGAAAGTCATTTCTCTTTTTAAAAAAGTCACAACTTACCCCCAAATCACACTTAAGTCATTTCTCCTTTTTGACAAGTTACAACTTCTAAATCACAACCACTCAAGTCATTCTCCTTTTTAACAAGTCACAACTTACTCCCAAATCAATCAATCACTCAATCGATCAATCTCTCACACACACTTTTTTATTTTTGCACGAGTGAAGTAAAATGGTATTTTTTATCATGTTAAATTTGTGAAATAGAATCCACAAGTGCATTTTGATTATTTCTTAAGGTCTTAATTAATTTCTATGCTTAAGAAAATAATTGAATATATAAATAAATCAATGCACAAGGAACATATAGGATTCATTAGTCTTACAGAGATAGGGACCTTGAATTGCATATGATTTGGATATAGGTTTTACTAGTATCTCATAAGTGACATTATTTACATTGGATAAGTAAGATGAGTTGCACAATTAGAGAAACCTAAATCACATATGATATGGCTATAGATTTGGCAAGTATCACACAAGCCATGTCATTTGTACTAGATAAGTAAGATGGTCTACATAATCAAATAAACCCTTGAGCTTGTCTCCTTGATTGACCACCATTGAAATTTTACATGTGCTTGTACCCTCAAATCCAATATTTTTATATATTTTCTCAATAAATAACAATAGCTAAAGCACAAAGTATGGCCAACCAACACCATACAATTAATAGTTTGTTAATAGTTTTTCAATTATGACATCATAGACAATCCATCTATTGCATTTATAAGAATGCTTCTAGAAGAAACTAGTTATAATTTTCTGAATCAAAGTTTCAGATTGCACTCAACAATCCATCATTAGGAAGAGGAAGGGTGACATAATAGGCAATCCATATATTGATCGAGTCCTAAAAATATACTCTAGAAAGCATTAATAAGATATCAAATAGAAACAACCCTTATAGAATAAGCCTATGTGTAACAATGGGAATTTCCTAGGGCTTGGCAATATCACATGCAAAACATAAAAACCCAAAGTAATAATGAAGTGCAAAGGAATAGATGAAATAATCTCACTAGAATGTCTTCATCCTCCATGACTGACCTCCATTATACCTTCTCAACTTGTTGAAATATGTTGTTGCCCTCAGATTTGTGATGAGCAAGTCAATGGAAATGACAAGCCCTAAGCAAATGTTGAAAGATTTTGAATGACTATATGCAATACTATGCCCTACTGCAACTAGTAAGCATCTAAAAAAATGTCTAAACTATGTCAAATAAAATCTAAATATGCCTATGACAAAATGAAGAAACATGCAAGAGTATGAAAGTGCAATAAAATGAGACTGCAAGATGTGAGGTTGCAAGATATCAAGTTGCAAGATGTGCCAAATGAGACCAAAATTGTCATTTCATAGAAAATACAATTTCGTGTGAATGGTCAAGATTAAAAGTTAACAAGTGCCCTAGAATCAATGGACAAGATTCAATATACCAACCCACAATTAGGGTTAGGGCAACATTAGGTCAAATTCAAAAGGAATGGACAAGATTGATTTTTAGAAAATCAAATCAATGGCTAACAATGCATGTGTCAAGAGATTCTAGGCACACAAAACGAGTTGTTGGAGAATTAAATAATAATTTAAAATTATTTGATTCAAGAGGTGATGTTGACCTTTTGAATTAAAAAATAATTTAATTCAAAAGTGGTGGGGTCATGTGACATAAAATAATTTAATTTTAAAGTATTTACTAAAAGGGGGAAATTAGAAAGTGGGACTTATTTTAAATAAATAATTTTTATTTAAAATGAACAGTAAAAGAGGTGGTAAAAAAATTTAATTTATAGAAGAATGTGACAAAGGGGACCTTTTAAATTAAATATAATGATTAAATTCAAAATTCAGGAGAGTGGGCCAAATTAAATAAATAAAATTTATTTAATTTAGGAGAGAAGAGGCTAATGAATAATTAAATAATTAAACATGATTATTTAATTATAGTGGAAGGTGGACAAAAGTTAAACAAATAAGAATTTATTTAATTTTAGAAAAAAAAAGACTTAATTAGTGATATAATTAAATAAATAAAATTATTTATTTAATAATCTAGAAGACATAATGGACAAAAATAATTTAAATAAATTAAAAAATTTATTTAATTATAAGAAGACATTAGACAATTAGTGACACATTAAATAAATAATTAAAATTTATTTATTTAATAATCATGAAGAATAAACATATATGAATTAATTAAATAATTATGAATTATTTAATTAATAGTCGAAAGTGAATCAAGAACATAATTAAAATGTCTCAATTATGTTAGGAAGAAAAAGATTAAAAATAGAACTTGCAGACCTAAATCATTTTTATGTGTCTACACTATGAAGACAATAAGAAGAATTAGATAATATTATTTATCAACTTTTACATATAAGAAAATCAAAATATAAAAAAAACCTAATCACTATAAACCCAAAACATTAAAATAATTAAAATACAATTTTTACCATTTCAATAATATATCAACCTACTTTCTAAAAAATATTATTAAATTTTGATTTATTTATTATTTATTATTTAAATTTTGTATTCATAGTCTTATTCCTGACCAAGTTGGAAAGCAAACGGAATCTTACCAATACATTTAGAGGGATTCTATGTACACTTGGACTTAATCCTCAAAAGTCTTCGAAATTATTAGCCATCCATTATTGTTACAATAATAGTTCTTTTAAATCTTGAGTGGGCCTTACAGATATATTACTTGCGTTCTTCATAAAAACCATAGGCTCAAATTCAAAAGGATCATTTAAATATATATAAATTTTAACTTTTTAGATGGTTAGATTTAATAATTAAACCTGACTCTCATTTACTTAAAATTAAAGTATAAATTATAAAATGTTTTTTTTTTTTATTTAAAATTATAAAAAAATAGATATAAAGAGATTTATATTTAATTGTAACTGTTTGTATATGTAAATTAGATATTGATTTTAGATTGTAGATTGTAATGGTTTTATTTTTTATGACATAATGTGATGGTTAAAATGTAACAAGTTTAAATTTCTTTCAATTTTTTTTTATTTTGAATTCAAACTCTCACTGAACTGTTGCATTTACCAACAGAACATTCATGTTAAAAATGAAAATCCGCCATTTATAACCTTTTTATGACCTCACCTGACTGATGCCAGGCAAAAAAAAATTACCCAAATAAGTACTAAACAAAAAACATATATGGATCATTGCAAAACGTTTTTGAATAGTTTTTCTCTGTATAAAACAATATTAAAATGACAAATGTACTCTATAATTGGGACATTACATACTTGGTTTCCTTAAAAAACATCCCAAGTCCACGTAGTTTCAACCCTTTCAACTTGGTAGGCATTAACTCATTATCTTAAAATAAATCAGATTTTGTTTCATTATTTGGGAATGATGATTCAAAAGAGAGTGGAAAGTGAAAACTGTAACTGGCTGGTACCCTGAGATTCTAGTTGATACCCTGACAATAACTTTACTAGCACACAGCACAACATTTTGGCACTAGGAAACATGATTTATGTAGTGTTCAGTTTTGGACTTAGCCAAAATGATCTTCCCATACCATTTTCCCTTATCTATATGATCTTCGCCATATCTCTCAGAGAGCACTTCTAAGATCTTTCCAGCATAATCTATTACTTTCTCACTGGAAGCCATTCTTCTGTGATCACCCATTTTCACTTTGGACATCACATTACCTTTTTCTCAGCATGAGTAACGCTGGAGAGTGACAAGCTGAGAGAGATAAGCCACAATACCCTTTTGAAACTTATCTTCCCTCGACCATGTTACTATAGATCTTCAAGATATATTGATTTGAAAGAGAGCTGCCCCACGGGTGTAAGACTCAAAACCTACCCCTTCCACTATAGATGCATCTAGGAGATGGATTCCTTTAAATAGAACTGCAGAATTAAGAATCAGATGATGATCATAATGGTCAACATCAGTTTTACAGTGGTTTGTATGAAATCTGTAGGAATTGGAGATACCACCACCGCCCACCTTTGCATATAAAGGACTCCATGAGGGGCAGAGGAAACACAAAGTTGAGAGTACTCCTCTTGTGAATCATATCAGTGTCCAAGTAGGGAAAAGTGATAAGTTTATTCTCTTTGAGAGTAAGGAAAGTGAAGTGAAAGGAAACAGAGAGAAGCAGTCAGTTATTGTGCTAATGGTATATAGTAATCATCCTTACCTATCATCTTTTCCAGATTACTGAACAGGCTAAAGTGTCCATGTGCAGTGCTGTTTTGCTTCTAGATCATTTTTATGCGCATGTTGAATCTCTTCTTGGCCTAGTTGAGAGCAAATGTGATTTAGGACTCTTTATGTGCTAAATTTTGATATGGAACTTAGGTTTTATATGCACAATAGATTCCCCTAATATAATTATATTAACCCTGAGATATGGATGTGATCTCAAGTTTTCAAGAGTTCAAATTGTACATCAATACTTTGGAACTTTATTTCCACTTTTTGATATCTAAGACCAGCTTGTTTTTCCATTCTCTGTAGCACCACCTTGTTGGACCTTCCTTGCTTTTGTTTCATCTGAGACGCCTTACTTTTTCACAAACCCCATTTACTGAAAAGCAAATACATGTGCTCCTGATTTGTTGCAAATTTAAATACAGAGCTGCCAAAACAAAGATCCACAAGCATATTACTATTACATGCCAATTACTGTTTGCAGACTATTATAGCACTTACAATTTTGTTATTTTTTTAACAGGCTCATCATGGAGAGCTAAGTTCATGCACTGGAGCAAAAGTCCAGGCTGTTGATTATAAGGGCAATCCTGCAGACAAGACCAGAACTGGGGGATGGCTACCTGCAGTTTTCATACTAGGTATATAAGATTTAATCTTCACTGGTAGAGTTTAGCCCTGATATATTGGAAAATTGATTAGCATATGACTAATCCGGAGGCCTTGCAGGAATTGAGCTATGCGAGCGGTTGACAACCTTAAGCATAGCTGTAAATTTGGTAACATATTTGGTGAATACCATGCATCTTCCCAGCGCACAATCTGCAAATATAGTGACAAACTTCCTAGGGACTTCCTTCATTCTGTGCCTTTTTGGAGGTTTTCTAGCTGATTCCTTCTTGGGAAGATACTTGACCATTGCTATTTTTGCAACAGTTCAATCTTTGGTAGGCTCCTAGTCCACTACAATAACATCATAAAGTGCTGAGGAGTCTCTTTTATTCATACCTATTCTCTAAAATACAGGAGAATTGCACTTATTCTGAAGCTAAGACACAGGTGCTATTATATGTATTTTTTTTTCAGGGAATTGGCGTTCTGACAATCTCCACTACGCTGCCACAACTGAGTCCTCCTCCATGCATTCACAGTCAGGATTGCCGAGCCGCAGACAGTGAGCAGCTTGCTGTTCTCTATCTGTCTCTGTATCTTATTGCATTGGGAACTGGAGGTCTGAAATCCAGTGTCTCTGGCTTTGGAGTTGATCAGTTTGACGAAAGTGATGAAAAAGAGAGGAGTCATATGGATTACTTCTTTAACAGATTCTTCTTCTGCATTAGTTTAGGATCTCTGCTTGCTGTGACCGTGCTTGTGTATATCCAAGACAATGTGGGAAGAAGCTGGGGGTATGGCATATGTGCATCATGTATGCTGCTGGCCATCATCATTTTCTTAGGAGGAACAAGGAAGTATAGATTCAAGAAGACCACATCAGTAAGCCCACTGGTTCAAATTGCTCAAGTGTTTGTAGCAGCTTGGAGAAACAGGAAACTGAAATTGCCTGCAGATGACAGTCTCTTGTATGATGATGCCGGTCCAACATCTCCATCCCACAAGAGGATACCCCATACAAATCAGTTCAGGTGACTGCTACTTCTGTTACTTTGAAGTTTGAATAGATAGTTTATATTGTAACTAGTTTCCATGACTATCAAAGGATAAAACTGCAATAGTGATAAATACACTAGATTCTGCCCATTTACAGCACTGTTTCAAAACTATCCAGGGTAATGAAAATCAATGAATGGACAATCGATAACTCCTTATATGTGGGCAGCAATAATCCTTGACAGGACCGTCGTGAATGCATTCCAAATCTAACAGAAATTACGTTTTTAAATTAAATTTTATATATAGTTAGAGCTGAGTCAAGATATGGTTCAGCTAAACTGTAACAAAAATCACAATAATGCTTATGCACCCTTTGCTTTCCTTTCGCCCTCTTATATTTTTCTGTTCAAGATTTTAGTTTATTTCGTTAGTGTTTTACTTTGCTCATTAGCCCACATTAATATGGAGATTAGCTTCTCTGTATGTTACAGTAATACGTTAAATTTTGATGCATTTATTATCAGTAAATGATAGTAGTAAAATGATTGCTCCATCCAATTTGACCACATATTTAAATCACCATTGATCTGATCAAAATCCTCTTGATGTTTTCTGATGTATTTGCCTTGGTGAAACAATGCAGATTTCTAGACAGAGCTGCCATAGTAGACTTATCAATGGAGGAAGCGTCCTATTCAAGTCCATGGAGGCTGTGCCCAGTGAGAAGAGTAGAAGAGGTAAAGACAATAATTAGAATGCTGCCAATATGGGCAACCACAATAATGTTCTGGACCACCTATGCTCAAATGGTGACTTTCTCAGTAGAACAAGCCTCCACCATGAAGAGAAACATGGGCAAAAACTTCGAGATCCCTGGAGCCTCCTTGACAGTATTCTTTGTGGGTGCAATCCTACTCACACTGGCTTTCTATGACCGCCTAATCATGCCTCTGGCGAGGAGTTGGACAGGCAAACAAGGAGGTTTCACAACACTCCAGAAAATTGGTTTTGGGTTGGCCTTATCAACTTTAGCTATGGCTGCTGCAGCACTTACCGAGATGAAGCGTCTCAACGAAGTGAAACAACACCATCTTAGGGAGAAGCCAAAGTCCACAATTCCCATGAGTGTATTTTACCTTATTCCACAGTTTTTCCTGGTTGGTGCAGGAGAAGCCTTTGTCTATACAGGGCAGCTGGATTTCTTCATCAGGGAATCCCCTGATGGCATGAAGACAATGAGCACTGGTCTTTTCTTGACCACTTTAGCCCTTGGATTCTTCCTCAGCAGCCTTCTGGTGTCTGTTGTTAATCATGTGACCAGGACTCACTCTCACCAGGTGTGGCTGTCTGACAATTTGAATAGGGGAAGGCTAGATAATTTCTACTGGCTGGTTGCCCTAATGAGTCTACTCAACTTGATCGCATACTTGATATTTGCAAACTGGTATATTTACAAGGAAACAAGGAACCGGACACAGAGAATATCATCTACTGACGATGGGGAGAATTGTGGGTTGCAGTTGGCAAAGTCCACATCAGCTGGAAAGGACTGTGTGGAGGGAAGTATCTAGTACATCTTTGAAAGACAAAACATAGAAGTTCAAGGGTATCTAATCTATGTGAATTATTCTAGGCTAAAACCTCTAGAGTTTCTCAGTGTGATAATAATTCATCTCCATGTACTCCCACTGTCATGGCCCACTATGGCATGGAGGCCTGCAAGTATGAATTGTTTGGGAACATGTCTGTAAATCACTCCATTTGTGTAAAAGAAGTCCTTGCTTGATAGAGACCTAGAGTTTTCCCAAGAAATCTACCCATCCATTGATTCCTTTCAGACTATTGATGGTCTTTTCAATAGTTTTTTTGGCGATGAAAAGGTAGTATTTCAAAGAATTTAGTATGCATTAATTTATTGTACATGTAATTGATCTATCTTGTGTAAGAGAAATTGGGTTGTACACCAGTGCCTATCCAATCATGTGGATGATCTTTTCAAACTTCTTTCAATATACTTTTCAAAGAAATTGAATTTTTAGTTGGTACGTATTCAATTATAGGTGATCTTTTCAAAGTTCTTTGAGTATAATTTTCATTTGAAAAGTATTAAAGTGGGAAACTGGATCATCTGCAAAAAAAGTATTTAGTTTTAGGTTCAAACCTAAAGGATAAAGAATGCAAGTACGCAATCAATTATAGGTGATCTTTTCAAAGTTCTTGAGTATAATTTTCATGTGGAAAGTATTTAAGTAAGAAACTGGTGAAGTGGGTCATGTGTAAAAAGAAGTATTTAGTTTTAAGTTCAAACCTAAAGGATAAAGAATGCAAGTACGTATTCAATTATAGGTGATCTTTTCAAAGTTCTTGAGTATAATTTTCATTTGAAAAGTATTTAAGTGGGAAACTGGTGAAGTGGGTCATGTGTAAAAAGAAGTATTCAGCTTTAAGTTCAAACCTAAGGGATAAAGAAGCAAATTTTGAATGATTGAAATAACATATAAGAAATCTTGATCTTTCATGACATGTGTCTTCGCCTATTTCATTGGAGAGTGGGATATGGGATGGTTTATCTGATAATCAATCATTTGTATATATAAATTTTGAAAGAAACAAAAATAAGTAAAAGTGACATGGTTTATCTGACAATCAATCATGTGTATATATAAAATTTCAAACCAAAAAGAAAAAGTAAAAGTGGCATATGAAGCATTATGGGGTTGATTTTTTATGACATCTGATATACATAAAAAGTAGGAGGATGACTTCAGCTAGTAGTTTATCTTTCTATCTAAGCTAGGATAAGTATAAGCTTGATCTTCAAATTAAATGAAGTTCCTTAAGAAACGTAAATTTGTTTGTCATGTAATAGTTGACATAGTCTATTCAAAAAGTCATTTTGACTTGTGTTAGTAGCATGGTGGATGACTGTGGGGAAAACTAAATAAAGTAAAGGGTCATTCAAAAGAGAAGATGACAGGGGGAGAGAAATTTACGGCGAATGTATAGACGGCATGGCATCACCTGCAACGTCGTAGGCGAAAGTGTGGTGCCCCTCTTTCTTGAAAGTTCTGCTGGAAGTGACGGACCGGACAGGGTGTGGACGTCCATCAAGTCAAGCATATGTGGGTGGCTTCAATTCAAACAAGCGTTACTTCTGTTTGCCAGAACAATAAAGGAAAGGAGGATGGTGTCTATTCACGGGAGTACACGTTAAAATCATGAGAAAAAAATGCAAGCAAAGATTCCTTTTATCCAAGTCTAGATTTGAGGTTTTATGATGACATTTTTAGTTTCCAATGGGATTAAGGGTGGGCACCCATTTATTCTGTTGCATCCCCACATTTGGGTGACTATTTGGTGCTTGTTAATCTCTATAGTGCACATCATTGTTGTTGATTACCTCCTTTCTTATGAGCATCACATTGTTGATCGTTGTTTTCCCAAAAATAATGTCTAAAATCTTGTTAGGTACCCATTTACAATCACTTATTCACTAATAGCTGGTAGACATTTACAACAATCCCCCCCTAAATGACAACCATCAAATATTCATTTGACTTCATGTAAGCCTAAAAGATTTCTAAGATATACAAACTTAGTTTCACATAAAGCCTTGGGGTAAAAAGATCAACTATTTAATCATCTATTTTGCAATAGTGAAGATGAATCACTTGTTGTTGGATGAGATGATTGATATAATGGTGATAGACCTCTATATGTTTTGTTCGAACATGAAACATTGGATTCTTGGACAACATAATGGCACTTTGATTGTCACAATGAAGTAAAGAAGGTCATACTTGATGTTGTTTGAGTATGGAAAGAATAGCCCATAGCCAAGTTATTTCTTTAGCTACTTCATTTGTTGCAATATATCCAACCTTTGTAGTTGATAAAGCAATAGTAGATTGCTTCTTACTACACCATGAAATGGGACCAAAACCCAAAGAGAGAACATAACCTGTAGTTGATTTTCGGTCATTTGCACAACTTGCCCAATCTGAATCAGAATACCCAACAAATTGTAGATCTCCATGAGAAGAGTAATAAACACCCATATTCAAAGTCCCTTGTACATATCTCAATATTCTTTTTGTTGTCATCCAATGTGGAAGCTCAGGAGAACTCAAAAACCTTGAAACCACACCTACTGCAAAAGAAATATATGGTTGAGTGTGATTCAAGTACACAAGACTACCAACAAGTTGCTTATATAAGGTAGGATCAACATCCTCACCATCCATAGCCTTAGTCAACTTCAATCATAGAGTAAGTGGAGTAGATACACTTTTACAATCTTTCATCCTAAACTTTCTCAACAAATCTAAAGAATACATGTTTTGAGAGAGGTAAATTCAATCATCTTTTTGCCATACTTGGATGCTAAGAAATTAGTGTGGAAAACCAAGATCTGTCATCTCAAATGTCTCTTGCAAATTTATCATTATGTCACTGATTTGTTTCATGTTATGTCTTGTGATAATACGATCATCAACATATAGTATAATAATGATTATGTCACCATCATCAAATTCCTTCACATACAAGTTTGGATCATGGGGACTATTATGAAAGTTTTGAGTTTTGAAATATTCATCAATCTTAGCATACCAAGCCCTTGGAACTAGCTTCAATCCATAGAGAGACTTCATTAGCTTGCAAACTAGGTGTTCTTGTCCTGAACTTTCAAATCCCTATGGTTGAGTCATATAGTTTTTTTAATCAAGTTCGCCATTCAAAAATGTATTCTTAACACCCATTTGGTGTAAAGATCACTTGAAATGAGTTTCCAATGTTATAATAGTCTTGACAATATTGATCTTTGCTATGAGAGAAAAATTTTGTGTGTAGACAATTCCCTCTTTTTGTGAGTACCCTTTGGCCACTAGTCTTGCCTTGTGATTTTCAAAAGCTCCCATTTGATCTGAACTTAGTATTATATGCGCACTTATTGTTGACCACATTCTTGCCCTTGGGAAAGTCCACCAATTCCCATGTTCTATTCTTTATCAAAGAGTCGTATTCATTATGCATAGCTCGGTCCCATTCATGTTTTCCCTTAGCTTCATCATATGTTTGAGGATCATTGGTCTTCATTATGGTGGTCATTGGAGCATAATTAATTTTCTTATTCCTTTGATAAATTTCTTGAAGACTCTTGGTTTTTGGAGGAGGACTGGTTTCTTCAATTGTATTAGAAGTTTCTTTAGAAATTTCATTAGTGTCAAATGCATCAAAGATTCATCATTAGTTGTGTCCACTTGTGGAATAGGAGAGGATTGTATCATATCCTCAAACCCTTCATTAAATTTGGCATCCTTACTTTTGAACACATCCTCCACACTAGGATCATATAACTGATAGATCCTTTCCTTTGATCATCATATCCAACAAAGATGCACTTGATACTCTTCTTATCAAATTTATTTTCTCTAATCTCATATGGTATGTGAGAAAATGCTTCACATCCATATACTCTAAAATACTTAACATTTGGTTTCTTTCCACTCCATGCTTCTTTAGGAGTGATTTTATGCAAGAAAGTTGTAGGAGATCTTTTCAAGACATGAGATATACTATTGACAACCTTAGCCCAAATAAACAAAGGAAGATCCTTAGATTGGAGCATGCACCATGTCATTTCCACTAAGGTCTTATTCTTCCTTTCAACAACACCATTTTGCTAAGGAGTATATCTATTAGTCATTTCTCTCTTGATCCCATGATATTCACAAAAGGATTTGAACTTGTTGTTGACATATTCTCCACCATTATATTCACTTGATCTTATTCCCACTTTGATTTTCCACGAATTCTTTGAGCATTTCAAATGTGCTAAACACTTCATCTTTTTTCTTAAGTATACCTAAACTTTCCTTGAAAAATCATCTTGATGAAAGCTAAGATGTATCTAGCTCCTCCCTTTGATGGTGGATTCATAGGTCCACACAAATTAGTATGGACAAGTTCAAGAGAATTAATTTCCCTCTATGTAGACCTTTCAAAGTTGTCTCTATGTTGATTTCCAACCATGAATCCTATATACAAATTTGTGTTTACCCTTATCCAAGGTATTCCATCAACCAAATTCATCTTTGAAAGCATAGTGAAACATTGATAGTTTAAGTGGCCAAAAATTTGATGGCCATAACTCACTTGTGGAGGAATTTATACTAATGTGTCATGTCCCTAATTTCCGAAAAGAAAGTTGCAAAGTGGAAAATCCAAGAATCCTATCACATTTCATCACAAGACACCCTCTTGGTTTGCGGTTTAGAACTTAGCATCTACACTAATGCCCACACATCATATCTAGAGATCAAGGAAAAAGGATCATATACTGAGAAGATATCATCATCAGAAGATTGTCATTCCAGGTTCATTGTATCAGAGCAAGATCGATTTTGAGAATCCCTTTGCATTCCTTCACAAAAGCACATTTCGGCTTGTGGTTTGGAACATAGCATCTATGAGACACCTGCACACCATATCTAAATATTAAGAGGAATGGAGTAGGTACTAGAAAGATATCGCTATCAAAATATGAGTGAGCTAGGCAACTGACACCTACTTTAGCAAACTTACAGGACAAGAAACCTTTGGATCATACAACATCAATTACGAAGTTTCAAGAAGAAGGAAGGGGCTAGGGAATTGTGTGGATAGGTTCATAGGGTGGCACACTCATTACGAAATAATCTACTTTGGCTTTAAGGCCGACCTAGGGTAGCATGTGAAATTCAAAATTTGGGCTTTGGTGCCATTTTGGCTCAAGGCTAATGTGTTCCTTCAGGGAGATTGGTAGCATATAAATTTAAGAAGTCAATCCATGTAATTTATTTTAGAACGAGATCTCGTTTTTTAAAATTTCAAATGTAGGCTAGGTTTTTGCTTTGTTGACAGGTTTGGGAAATGGTTTGGGGATCCGAACCTAAGCCCTGGACCTGGTTTGACCTGCAAGTTGAAGGTCCTAGCAATGTCACAAAAAAATACTAACTTTGGGCATATGTCTAAAGGCTTTCTTTGCAGATTTTTTTGACGAAATTAAAACCCATTATAGATTAGATAGTGTAGATTCCAAATATGTAATTTTTTTAACAATTGGATTAATTTTTTTATTTTTCATTTAATTTCTGATTAAATAGGTCCATAAAACTTGAATTATTAGTATTTTTTAGTATTTTAATGACTTTTTATCAACATAGCATTTTTACGAATGGATTGCACGAAGGCGTACTTTAGAAAATTCTTTTCAATTTAAAAAAAAATCAAAAAATCATAAGTTTAGGTCATCTTATGCGTGACATACACGATGATTTTTTAAAACATCAAATATGGCCAATAAAAAATTAACAAAAAAAAATATTCAATAAAAAATTACAAAAAAATATGGAAAGTGTGCTTCAGTGAGTTACAAATATTTTCCCAAAAGGATTTAGAAAATATGATTATTTAGGTCAAAATATGGATGACGTACATGTGCATGGTGTGGTAAAAAAAAATGACTTTTAAACAGTGGTTTTTAGAAACACCTATTGAAAGTCAATTTGTATCATCTGGGTATTGAAATAAATTACATATTTGGAAACTAGACTCTGATTACTATATTTTATGATTAGTGACTTTTTTTAGAATTCCATCTCTATGTACTTCAAATTTTAAGGTCAAATGTGTCGAAGTCTAAAAATCAGGGAAAACACTTCCACTAAATGGCCAAAAAGTGGACTCAATTTCTCGTCAGCACCCACTTGTGTTCTAAACCCTTATGTGGATGACAACCCATAGGAGTCTGTGGTCATTGGATGAAAACCCAATGATCATTAGGATCAAAGGACAAAACCCCTTTGGTTCTTGCGGGTATTCTCATTCAGGAATGGCATATGAGCTTTAAGGAATTTTGTAAGGAAGTTAATGTTAAACACACCTAGATACTACGAGGGGGTGAATTAGTATCTTCAAAAACTTAAACCCTTTCAGATCATAAACCCTTCAACATTGCACTAATTCAGACTCTTAACAAGATCAACAACTTATTCACAGATCAGTAACAAACTAATTAGCATAAATGAAAGATAATGCAATGAACACACATTCATAAGATAACACCAGATTTAGGTGGAAAACCCAAGAAGGGAAAAACCACGATGAGAGTTAACTCACAATATAGAAGCTCAATGTTGAAAGAATTACAAGTTAAGGCTCACTTCCATTGGACTTGTAGGCTAAGGCGCACAACCTTAGGGAAAAATACAAGGGACTTGTAGTACTAAGGCGCACAACCCTAGGGCAAGATACATTTACAAGGACCTGATGACATTCACTATCTCAGAGTAGCATAAAATGAAGAATATGAAATTACATTTGTCAACAAATTTACACTTTGTTGACTGAGGCATTAAATCTCATTATTCTTTTCTTTTCACTACTCATTACTTCAATTCATCTTCACACATCTCCACTCCCTCACTCACACCTTTCAACAAAAATGTTCTTGCATTTATATCCTCCGTAAGATCTCAAAATATCAATTAGGTCGGACAAAGAAGAATATAAACAATGATTTCCAAACGTTAGCCACAAAAAAATAATGTAGTCCTATCTAGAAGATAGAGAGGACCAAAAAAAATCTTATTACATCTTCCAATATGATCCAAAACAACTCACATGACAGCACACAACAACCCAAGTCGACAACAAGGAAACATGTAGATGAAATGTGTAGCACATAACTAGCCGATCCAAAAACATACCCAATTGAATTTACTCTTGATGTAGTTCTCAAAAAGATAGGTCAAGACCCAAATCAATCTTAACACAACTTCATAAGCTAGCCCAGACCCCAAGGACACGACATAAGCAAGATAACAAGCCCTATTGGCCAAATATCCACTAACTTCCCAAAAATCCAACTCAACACAATATGTGGTACCAAAGAGATCAACTATAGTCATACGGATTATAGAGATATATTCTATGAACATCCAACAACACTTCTAGAAACATCTTTCACACTTTCATGCAATGAACAACCACCACAAGCCAAACAAAACAAGAACACACCATCCCAGAAACACATAATACTCAACCATGAAATAGAACATTAATAGATCAACTTGAGGTACACACTGGATCACATGAAAACTAATCTGAGACACTACACAAGCACTAAGAGAACATCCACCAAGACATAGGAGTAGAAACATTAATCCAAAGAACTGCGAGGCATTTTTTGAACCAGTCTAGACAACTAACAAAACTGTCAATATGATGCAAATATAAGAAACCTCCTTAGCAACACAGGTGACTTGAAAGGATAGGAGTCAACGTCCATAGACCACAAACACTAAATCCAAAATTTCAAGACCATATATTCAACAACGAATAAATTTGGAGAATTCTCCCAAACAATCTTCAAAGCACCTTCCTGAAATAGAACCTTTCACCAACTTGTGGAGACCAAAATTTTCTTGCAACAACACATACTTCCTCGAGAACAATAGAAGAGAACATACAACATACTGGAGACCATCTACAATAACTCTCCATTAGCATTACTTCTAATCCTTATCTTAATAAGTTTCTAGTCCTCACCTTAATATATCATCATGATATCACCTCTTTTGGTAGCAGGGTATGTGCAGGATCATCATGGAAAAAGCAGGCCCTTAAGTGGCAATAAAAAGACAAAAAAACAGTTAGAAAACTTGATGTAAAAATTTGAATAATTTATCTATCTTATTTCAAAAAAATGTAAAAATAGAATGTAGTTTCTAAACTACTAGACCTTTATTTAAAAAAATAAAATCTATTTGGTGAAAATTTCAAATTTCAATGCAGTAGTATTTAAATTTCAGGGTAAAAATAAGAAGTAGGTGTCTGTCTGACCACCCTAACCATAATAAAATGATAAGATTTTTTTTATAAGCTTTTATATATAAGTAGAGGACTCATGTCCCGATGTGATGCATATTTTTTTATAATTTTTTTCCATGTAAATAATTAATTATGAATTTTTTATTATAACTTAAAAAAAATATAAAAGCTCATCTGTCTAACCAACTTAACTTGGTCAAAAATTCATGAAATTCAATTTTATTTTTTTAATCCTATAGTATGCAAAGCATAGAATGTGACACATGTTTGGATTCAAAAAATGTGATACCATTTGAAAGTTATAGATGTTTTTCAATCAGCCTATCAATCAGAACTTTATTCGTAATTCTAATAGAAAATGAATAATAATTATTTATTAAATTCAAAGTAAAACATAATTTATATTGGTGGAAAGCTAAGAATCGCCTCTAAAAACCCTTTTTTTTCATCAATTTTGCGTAAAAAAAAAGTCGTCAACCACATGGGCCATCATATGGCTTACATATCGCCACTTTTTGGCCCATCATGATCCTGCACATACCCAACAACCATACCTAATTCATCTTTAATTGATATCAAACAAGCATGGCATCCAACTATGAACCTCAACAATATCAAAGGCATGATATCAATCATGAACATCAACAACATCAAAGGGATGACATCCAACCATGAACTTGTCATCATAGAGTATCAACAACGTACAACTATAGACACCAATGATAACAACACAAATGACAATCAATGTCAAATGACAACCTCACAATAATCTCCCAAGTGTTGACAACCAATGCCAACAAACTCACCAAGTATTGAAATTATAACATTCTCCTCAAGTGTTGACATCAATGAAAACCAATTCCAACAATATCTCCCTTTGGAATTGATGGCAATACACACTTGCTCACTCCCCCCCTTTGACATCAAGGACAAAGGGCCACACGCATCTGCACATTAAAAACAACACATTCTCCCTCTTTGATTGACTGCACAACTTCTTCAAGCTCCCCCTAAGGAGAAAATTATTTTTCCTGTAAATTCACTCCTTGAAGCAACTAGCAAGCCCCCCTTGTCAGCAACAACCATTACCAACTCTCCTTGAGAGGAAGCCATCATTAGTCCAAGCATAAGAATATATCTTGAATTACTCCCCCTGGACATATGCACCAATTATGCACATATAGCAAGAAGGAGGGGAAATTACCCCTAAATTTTATCGGAGATACTCAAAAGAATCATTTGAAAGCACCTTAGTGAAGATATCTACAATTTTATCCTTAGCAGGCACATATTCCATTCTAACTTCTTGCTCTACAACCTTCTCCCTTGGAAAGTGATATTGGATAGAAATGTTTTTTGTCCTTGAATGCATTATTGGATTCTTAGAAATGTTAATTACATTGTTATTATCACATAATATAGGAATATGTTCATCATAAACCACCTTTATATCCTTCAAGGTTTTCTTCATCCAAAGCACCTAGGTGCAACAAGATGTTGCAACAATATTGTTCTCAACTTTTATTTTTTGCTTTTCGCTACTCATCTCTAGCTATTGCAATCGAAACTACAATAATCTGAACCTCAATGATTTTGTCTGATGTAAGTATGTAGTCTCCACACAACTATTGTAATTGAAAGATGCTCAACTAAAAGAATTTTATTTTGTACTATTGTTGCAACCATTCTCTCTATTTTTTCGTGAAGCCCATATACAGTGACAATGAGAAATGTTATAGATTTTTTTATTCTACTATTTTTATGATTATTAATACAATATTGATAAAAAATATTTCAATACATCATGTTTACAAATATCAAAACGAATGATTCAGTGCTATCATGATATATTATAAGTAATTATAATCATAACACTAACTCCTAGTAGAATTAGTAACCCTAATTGATTATTAGAACATATCACTACATTAGTTCAATCACTTATTTTTATTTAAAAAAACCAATAGACTATATTAACATCATAATATAATTAATGGTTATTTATAAAATGAATTGAAAGAATCCTTAGACACATGTACTAAAAGAAAACAAGACACAAGTGAATGAATAGAGACTAATATACCAACAACAAATGCATAGTAATTTATTACCATAAACTAAACACATATGCATCGTATTGTACACTTGGTATGATTAGATAAATTGATTTGATCATTTTCTCATTCTTTAATTAATTGCACCTTGAGCTAATGCTCACTTTCCTTTTTCAATTTGGTGATTATTTACTATGCACTTATTTGAAAACACACAAATTTCGAGGACAATGATATTAATCAAGAAACATGTCATCCTGTCCTCTATTAATAATCAGTCTACTTTCCTACAACTACGTCAATTCCTCTACTTACTAAAACTTTGACTTATGTCAATGGCTAAGTACCTAATTTAGTTTTTCTACCATACCTTTTGCACTAAAAATATACATAATTAAACCAGTACCTTTTGTCTTCCAATTCATTAGTATTTATTTCTCATTGAAACTGCATCCCTCAACAATAAATATAATAAAGAAAACACTATTATTATAAATTCTAATTACGACATCCTATTCATATACATCTATTCAAGTTTGCATTTACAAGCCTTCGAATAACAATCCATGGACCTTCTAGAAGAGTTGATTTTCTTTCATATTTTTACAAGACTCACTCTCAAATAGGTTATTTGGTTTTCTCTTATTTCTCACAAATGCTTTGCAATAGTGAAATCGTTAAAAAAATAAAATGCTATAGCTTTGATTTAGTAGATAACAATGATACCAAACTCTTGCAACACTTTTCAGAAATGGAAGAACTATGCATCAATTTTCTAGTAGCACCTTTTACATAGGTTAGTAATTTTTTTCTTTTCACACTCACTTTTCTTTACTTACACGTCTCTCCTTTTTTACTTTAATTTTGGAAACAAACAAAGGAATTGCCACACTTGGTCGTCATTCTGAAACTTAGAGAAGTTCATATTGAAAATCGATGTTGGGAATGGGAACTTTGTAGAGAGTATCCTAAAAATTGCACATCCTCAAAAATGCTCCTTTTTTTAGAACAATTAGAGTTTATCTGCACAATCAATTGTAAAACAGTGTCTATGACACAAACCTTCAATTTCTAAATAGTTTTTTACAATTACACCAATCTAACCCACAAGTTTTCTCTAGTCTATTGAGCTAAGATTCACCTAGAAATCAAAATGACTGATTTTGTAAAATATAGTTTTTGTATAGACAAGTCTGTAAACTATATTTTCTTTTTATTTAGAAGTACTTTACATGATACATTTTTTAGCACACATCATACTTATACTTTGGGTTCTTATAAAACACGTTCTTCCATGCTTTGTGAAAAGTATATTTATGAAATTGTACAAAGAATTGTAATTA
Source organism: Sequoiadendron giganteum (assembly GCA_007115665.2). Lineage (NCBI taxonomy): Eukaryota > Viridiplantae > Streptophyta > Pinopsida > Cupressales > Cupressaceae > Sequoiadendron > Sequoiadendron giganteum. Next base: position 248,380,466 of record CM021109.1, read on the forward strand.
CAGAGCATTTTCCTACTCAACACAATTAATCTTATTAACAAATATATTTTTCATAGCTATAAAATGATAGTATCAGAATAACAATAACAAACATATATTATCTACAAACATATTCAATATAGTCAAGCTTTATTAAGAGCTATATTTGTCATAGCTATAAGATGATACTGTATCACAATTAGAAATAACAAACATATTCAATTTATTTTTTTTCAACTTTGTTTAATACAAGAAATAAGAAAAAAACAAACATAACTTTTTTATATCAGAAAATGTATATTTTTGGGTAAAAGCACAAAGTTGTGTCACACTTTATAAAGGAAACGACCAATGCTGATCCAACTTTTAAACTTGAATCACTAAAAAGTAGCATATGTGTTTTGAATTTTTAAATGATGTAAACTAGTAAAATATGTATTTTTTAGTATATTTTATGTTTGTATTTTTTATAAGAAATTAAAAAATTATTTTAAGCTAGTTTTTCATAAATTAACACTATAATTTAGTTGCTGATAAAATGCTGAAAAATGAAGTTGCACGGGACATCAAACTTTTTATAGTAAATTTTATTCTTATTCTTAAAAACAATTTGTGTGTATTTATAACTTGAAACTTCAGTGCATGGATATATTTTTTTCCAATTTTGATAAATATATATTTGTATATAAATATAAAAATGTGCGTGAATAAAAAACAATTATTTCCATCAGACGTCAACATTCATATTAAATATTTATCTAAAATGGAAAAGAAATTATACCATCTTGAAATAGATTCTTTTATCTAGTGCATCATATTTTTTTCAATTTTTTTTAATAAGTTTTAGTATTTTTCCTTGGCATGGTAATCAACCTAATATTTTTTGTTGATAACCTACTTTTAGTATAAATAAAAATATGAATATAAATAATAATTAAACTATTAAAATAAATATATTTTTGAAAACTACACTTATGGATCTACAAAAGGGTATTTTTACATTTTTTTGAAAAATGTTATTTACATGAGGAGGAGTTATTAAAACTTCAAGTTTTTCAAATAATTTATTTTGGTAAATTGGACTCAAAGTGGTGCTCCATATATTTTTAGCCAACAATTTTAGTTGAATAAATTGTGGAATTATCTAACTTAGCTAGAATGAATCTTACTAGGCCATATGTTTGATCAAAATTGTTTTTTAGTTAGAAATACTTAAATTCAGTTGTGCTGATATGTTGGTTGAAAGTGACACAACTTTGTGCTTTTACCCTTTTCCCAAAAGGATAATTGAACACACCATTGACATGGAAAATAATGAATTGAACATTCCCACCAACCAAGCCTTAAAAAACTGTCATTACTCTACGTACAGTCTAGTTTATGCAACAAGACATAAGCTACTACCAAAAATGATTTTACACTACACAAAGTTCACCAACGCAAGATTTTATGATAATAAATAAAGAAACAAATACTAGTTATGACCCCTATAAATTAACATATGCCATGGTGAAAATCAACGAACATAGTACACTAATGAATTTTTCAGTCTAATCAAGGGTACATGTGTATGCACAATGCACACTTAATAGATAAGTTTCTTTGTAATCGGCAATGTTTCAAGACATTATATTGTGTGATGTCAGGACCTTACCTCAATTTCTATAGTTAATTATGACAGTTCTAAGATATCAAAAAGAAAAATTTAATTCTACATTGATAAATACCGATGCACATATCAATGCTAAATAGTAGTAACCCTTAAGTATAACCCTTGTTAAGTATTCCATGCATCTCTTTTTTGCAATAGTTTATTAGCAAAAATATTGTCTATACTTGGCACTCTAGCTCTGCCATTTGTATATAATGAAAATTTCTAAAGACCTTATTTGCTTTCATATCTTGTTGAGATTGACTTTGAAAGAAGTCATTCAATGTTCATTGGTTTCTCACAAATGGCTTAGGATAACGAGACTACTTACAAAAATCAAGTGCTATAGCTTTGATTTGGTAGACCACAATGGCATTAAGCTTTTGCAAAGTTTTCTTGAAATGGAAGAATTGTGCATTAACTTCCTACTTGCACATTTTAGACAAGTTTAACTACATTTCTTTTTATTATCAATTTTTTTTCCTTTTCTTTAGATTAGTGCATTGTCTAACTATAATTCCTGACATAGACAATGGAGCTCACAAATTGTGTCTGTCCCCTGGCAACTTGCAAAAAATAATACTAAATCTAGATGTTGCTCAAATACATCCTGAAGGCCACCTAAAATTGTTATTTTCTATTCTGAAAAATGCTCCCCTTCTGAAAATAGTCAAAATTTATCTTTATTATAGATTGCCTAATGTTGAAAGTGATTTGGACCTACAAATTATAAATGGTGCTCTTGAACTACAAGGTATATTCCCAAAAACTATAATGCTATTATTCTTGACTCACTAAAATGCTAGAAATAGTATTTAATTTTGTCTAGAATCTCTAATATACTTTTGTAGTCTTGTTGATATGTCACAATTACTCAATCTAAAATAGATATTTTATATATTGTAAATTATTTTTTGTTCTATCAAAAACACATGCTTCCTTTATCTATATAGAAAAACGTGTTTATACTTTTCAACCAATGTTTATTTTTCTCTTCTTGTAAATTATTTGATTGCAAGTTGTATGACATAGTATACAGTGCTAGTTTCTAGCATTGCATCGATTTGCATTCTCTTATCAAAATGGCATTTTTCAAAATTCATTGCAAGTACTTCCTATCTCTTAGATAACTATACTCATCATGCATAATTATACATCATTTTAATTTTATGTGATATAGTTGTGGTTATCTAATACAATAGTGATGGAAGCATTAAATTTTATGACTTATCTGTTAGATTTAAACATTATACAAATAGATAAAAATTGCCATTGAAGTTTCTCTGCATACAAAACTAAGAATGCACAGTTATTTTTTTATCTCTAGCTGGTTATCGATTTATAGATATATTTTTCCCAGATCATTGCATTATGTCATACTAGTATTATTGAATGCACAAGACAACTGAGAGGGGGGTGTATTTGTTGTACCTTTAAACTTCAAAACCCTCATACACATTCAGATCCACCTTAACTTAATTAACCCTTAATCTATTATGATGATTTAGCATGAAAGGAAAATGACAAAAAATTAAATAAATTAACACCAAATTTACATGGAAAACCCAAGATGGGGAAAAACATGGTGAGGATTAGCTCACAATATAAAGAATATCAATATTGAATACAATAGGGCTCACTATCGAAGGGTTCACTCCCCAAAGAAGAAAGGCTCACTTCCAGAATAGGAAAGAAGATAAAGAAGAGTGTTACATAGAGAAATCCATCTCAATGCAACAGAGAAATCACCACAATATCACCAACACCTTTGTATAATTATTAAAGAATTATAGATACCTTCTACTCACTACATCCAACAATCTAACACATGAAAGCTCGCTCTGCACTTCTCAAATTCACATTCTAATACTCTGCACTTCACATCATTTGCATATTACTTGTCTATCTTCGAATCCCTCAACAACTCAACTCATATTTATATAATCCTCAACCTTGAAACCATTCTCCAAGGTCGTCTATGCACCTCAATCATGCAAATTCAAATTAGGTCAGCACCAAAACACTTCTATGGCGAATAATGGTGAAAGTGGACCACACCACTCCTTATCTAGGACCCAAATCTATAATACCACACTACAAAATGCTTCTACAAACAATAAAAATCCACCACAATTAGTGCAAACACCAAGGTTGATCGTTACTTGTGTAAACACCATTAAAATTTTAAGTACACACTTCATTTGATCCAATAATGACTCATGAATAAAAAATGTCACCTGAGCACAATCTATAATATTCCATAAACACCTTGAAATCTAAAAAACTCCTTCTCAATGACTTTCACCTAAGGAATGTACACACCCAGTGCACTCAAACAATTTTTCCATACATTGCAATTTAAGAAATTGACTTCTGAAACACTAAACCTTAAACAACCTCGATTGGAGAAAGATACAAACACTATCAACACCCCTTTAGATCTACAAGACCTAAAACCAAATTGTAAAGAAACATGGAGCAAAAAAAATTCTCCCAAACACCTCTGCAATACACTATTCACACACTAGTGAACCCAACTTCTTCTATACAATGATCCAATACACCAAATTTTTTATATATCACCTTTGAACACCTCCGATGAACATATCTGAAATGCATAGGAAGATATTCAACCTAGAATAAATGTGGAGCAACACCAGAACACTACTCTTTAACCCAAAACAACATTGCAACACACTATTTCCTCTTTTTATCAAATTTTCTCAAAAGCACTTAGAAACCAAGCATCAGAGACATGTCCTCATCATTTTTAATAATTTCTTAACCATAGACAAAATTTTATCAAAGAAGCACTAGAGTTTGACACCAGTAGCTTACTAATGACAACATAACCCAACTAATCAAAGCATCATCAATGCAACAACATATACTCCTGCAATAATCTTCTTCTCATACAATTGACACCAATGACAACACAAGATTATTGGCATTAATGACAACACCAATTGCTCATACTTGCAAAGATCTCCCCCTTTTTCATTGATGTAAACACATCATAAGAAAAACCATCAACAACAACAACTCTACTCCCATACCTATTTCCTTTTCTCCTATCTCATTACTCACACTCCCTCTTGCTATATTTTTCTCTCCCCTTTTCAAAATTGAACATTTTTCACACGATTCTCTCTCTCCACCTTAACTATCTTCCTTTTTTCACATGAATCTCTCCCCCTTTGACATCAATAGAAAAGGACAAAAGATCTACATTACTTATGTTTATCCTCTGACATCAATCAACCTTTTAACAAATTCTCTGCAACTTCTATTTATTTACTGCTTAGTATGACCCCCCTTAAAAGCACACACCATACTACACCATTCAACAACCACTACATAATGACAACACATACTCCCCCTAACTATAGCAACCAAAAATGTTACTATCTACTCCCCTTGAGAGGTAGCCACCAACATCAATCAAGACTAGGGAATGAATCTTGAAATCCATTGAACTAATGCATCTCCCTATGCATCTAGTTCAAAGGAGGGGAAATAACCCCCAAATTATCCCAAAGATACTCAAATGTATCCTTAGGAAGAGACTTAGTGAATATATCAGAAAATCGATCCTTTGTAGGCACATATTAAAGCTTAACTTCATTCTCTACAACCTTCTCTCTCAAAAAGTGATACTAGATTGAGATATGTTTTGTCCTTGAATGCATTAATGGATTCTTTAAAATATTGATTTTCTGTAAATATGCAGTTACAAATAATCCAGCCAAAGTTATAGGAATTAGACCTAACACAATTCCGGATAACAAAACTTCAATCATATTTTTATTTATTAAAAAAGAATAGGTAAGGATTCATAGCTAATCTACATAGTACCTCAAATTGAATCGGAATCTCAATTCCTATTTAGGGTTTTATTTTATTTCAAATAAGTCGTATACTGCTTAACCCGATGAATAGGACTGAGGTGAAAATTAGCAAAGCTAATAAAAAACCAAAATAACTAATTATAGTAAGCATGGAAGGAATCAATGAAAAAAAAACAATGATTGATACGTATTTTTGTCAGGCAATTACCTCAATTTCTGATCTAGGAACAGAAAGAAAAAATCATCTATAATAAATAGATACCAATTTAGAATTGAATATCTAACAGGGAATAGACGATAAAAAGATATTTTTTTTAGAAAATAAAAAAAGTGAAAATTCAATCCCCCCAATTTCAAAAATTATCGTACGTAATAGTCTATTACTAAGTATGAGATGAATGAATTTCACAATGATTCTGATTAGATAACTTTACATTATCTCTACCGGTCTTTAGAACGAAAAAAACTTTTGCTACAGCCAAACATAGTAAAAAAGAACTGTACGCTATATAATAAATGGATTCACTTTTTCCATATGCCTTTTTCATTTTAAGGAAAAGAATTTAAGTCAACCCTGCTATCCTTTCTTTCTTGTAAAACAAAATAGGAATAGTCACTATGTTACTATTTCATCAAGATAATATTCCACTATTCATCGATTCCTTTTTATTCATAAGAGGAATAACATTTCGGTCGTTCACATTCAAAGTGCTATAGAAGTCATTAAGTTCATGGCATAACTTATATTCTAATAGTACCAAAAATAACTACTGGAAAAATATATAAGAGATCATTGGGCCAAGCGGGCTCGCCATAATAATTATGGCCCATGCCTTTAGCTAATTTAGCCCTTAATACAGGATCATTCAAGTCAGGTTTCTTTGTTATTGGGATAAGTAGATTATTATGAATCTATCCCCCGAAAGAACCGGACATGTCAATTTGGATCATCCGGCTCGAGCAATAATTGAAATAAAAATAATGAACGGCGTATCGTTAGAATAAGTATAACTAAGAAGATTTATATAAAATTCATAATTTTTATTGTTTCGTATGCCCAGTACCCAAGTAAGCTCACAAATTAGATCATGATCAATATGCCTTTTGGATCATCTTATTCCTTGTAATATTTTATTGAGTCTACTGTTCATTCTTTTTCAACGAATCATCGTGAATTCGTTGGACAGATCAGAAAGAACCTGATGGAGACTTCATTTTCTGTTTTTTGATCAGAAGCGGATTTTATACTATTCAAGGAATCAAATGTATGTAAAATATATAGTATATATATATGTATATATACTATACGCTATTTGAACAAATAAATGAATTACGACGAGAAGATCGAATGAATTCTCGATTAAGTGGAGTGAGTCAGATAGAGAAATTTCTTTTTTCGAAAAATACAAAAAAGATCTTTTTGCCCAAGATTAAAAAAAAATGGAATAAAAATGAAGCAAAATTTGTATTTTATCTGTTCAAAGTTGTACATTAATAATATGTAGAAAAAATATAGGAAAATGTGTGAAGAAAACAAGGATTCTGAATATATCGAAACAACACCCGTAGAAGACAGATTCAATTCGGAACGTTTTAAGCATTTGTGGTTTTTGTGCGAAAATTGTGAGACCCTTCTCTATAAGAAATCTTTAGTAGAACAAAAAGGTGTTTGTGCAGAATGTGGAGCTACTCTGCAAATGACTAGTTCAGAGCGAATTGAACTTTTAATTGATAGTGGCACTTGGCGCCCTATGGCCATGAATTTATCTACGATAGATCTTTTAGAGAAAAAACATACGACGTTTGACATCAAAATGGTTCGAAAGGTCTCAATTTTATTGTACAAAGTAATTTATCACAAATATTTTTACAAAGAGTTTTTTCAAAAAAATACTAAAGCGTTGAAAACATTAGTAGCATACAACAATACTCTTGTTAATATCCTTAAGGTTGTACTAGAAAAGAAATTCATAAAATATTTGAATTTAGATGCAAAAGAAACTATTAAGATAATGAAAAACAAAGAAAAACAGAAGAAAAACAGAGTGAAGAAAAACAGAGTGAAGAAAAAGATGAAGAAGAAGAAATGAAGCAATTAAGAAAGGAAGTACAAAATATGCTTGTACAAAGTATGCTTGATTCTGTAAACAGAGAACTTGTCATTTCTATAGAAAAAGTTGAGAAACCTTATAGAGAACCCAAAATTCTTGCGGAATATATTGCTCTACAACTAAAGGAGAGAGTTGAAATAAGAAAAATAATGAAAAAAGCTATTGAGCTGGCTGAAAAGGCAGATGTAGAAGGTATTAAAATACAAATTAAAGGTCGTCTTAACGGAATTGAGAGAGCTCGTAAAGAATCGGCTATGCAAGGTAGAGTGCCCCTACAGACCCTTCGAGCTAAAATTGATTATTGTTATTATGCGGTTCAAACCGTCTATGGAGTATTGGGGATCAAAATTTGGATCTTTGTTTAAGATGAGCAATATCCTTCTATAATATAAATCTTAAATTCTATAAGATCAAATTAAAAGAATTAAATATCTTGGAGCAGTGCTATGCTTAGTGTGCTAATTGAATTATCACAAAATATAGAAATTGGTTCATCAAATACCACCCTAATATCCTTCAATGTTTGCCTCATCCACAACACCATTGTGCAGCAAGATGATACTGCAATGTTTTCCACCTTTGTAATAGATAAAGACATTAAATCTTGTTTCTTGCTTAGCCATGAAAAAAATCTACATCCAAGAAAGAATGTACCACCACTTGTACTTTTATTTCATCTACACAAACAACCTAATCTGCATTTTTCTAAGCACTCAAGGTAAAATTAGTATCCTTTGGATACCATAAGTCATGTTTTGAAGTGCCCTTCAAGTATCTGAATATCCTCTTTGTTGTTGCAACATGTGATTATCTAGGATCTTCTTGAAATATAGCCAAAAGACAAATTGCATGCATGATATCCAATCTAGTAGCAGTTAGATATAGCAGTCCACAAATAATTGATCTATAATTTCTCTGATCAACCTTAGGATATTCATCATTCTTTCTCAACATGAAAATAGTCACCATAGGAGCACACACTGGTTTAGAATCTTCCATTCCAAACTTCTTCAATATTTACTTGACATACTCTGATTGTGAAATGAAAATAACTTTATCTATTTGATTTATTTGTAATCTAAGAAAGAAATTCATTTCCCCAAACATGGACATTTCAAATTATTTTTGCATTTCCTCACAAAATTCTTGAACATAGCTTCATTGCCTCCAAAAATTATGTCATCAACATATACAACCATAATCAAGATTTGATCTTTTTCAACTTTAAAGTAAAGATTGCTATTTGTGGTACGTTTATTGAATCCTTGTTGTATCAAATACTTATCCAACCTTGCATACCAAGCTCTAGGATCTTTCTTTAATCCATACAATTCCTTCCTCAATCTACTAACCATATCTGGTTTGTTTGATAAATGAAATCCTTCTGGTTGTTCTATGTATACCTCTTCTTCCAATTCTCCAATCAAGAAAGAAGATTTCACATCCATTTGATAAAATTTGAAATATTTATGTGTTGCAAATGCCAAAAACATCTTGATAGCTTCCATTCTTGTCTTTACAGAAAATGTCTCCTTAAAATCTATTCCTTCAACTTGTAAGAAGCCTTTACACATAAGCCTTCCTTTTTTCCTTACCACTTCTCCATTTTTATTTAGTTTATTTCTAAATACCCACTTAGTTCCAATCACATTTTTATTTTGGTCTTGGGACAAGTTCCTAAGTTAGATTCTTCTCAATTTGCAATAGTTCTTCTTCCATAGATTTGATCCAACATTCATCCTTGCATGCCTCAATCACTATTTTAGGTTCAACTTTAGAGGTAAACATAGATTTACCTATTCTTTAGAAGCTTTCCTTCTTGTTAGTACAACTTTTCTCTTGTCTCCAATGATCTAATCTTCAAAATTATTCTTCTACACATACTTAAGAGTTTTAAAAGTCTTTTTTGGAGCTTTTTCCTCTTCAATCTGCACTTCTCTTTCTTTTTCTTCTTCTATGCAAGAAGACTCATTAGATTCATATCCATCTATCATCATCAAATTCTTCTGTAAATCTTCATCAACCTTAACACTTTCACTCTCAACAATTTTTTCTCAATCTCTTGTTGTAGCATTGGTAGACTTTGCTTCTAGTAGAATATCCAAGGAAGATGCATTCATTAGACCTTGCATCAAACTTTCCCTAAGTTATCTTCATCTCTTCTGATATAACATTTTCTTCCAAACACTCTGAAGTACTTGACAATAGGAATCCTTCCATACCATAGCTCATAGGGAGTCTTTGTGTTGTTTTATCTTGCTTGAACTATGTTAAGTATATAAATAATAGGATGAATTTCTTCTCTCCAATAGACTTCCAATAGATTTTCCTCTTTCATCATTGTTCTTGCAGCTTATTGAATAGTCCTATTCTTTCTTTCAACTACATTTTGCTAAGAAGTCCTAGGGGTAGACAAGTGCATCTTTATGCCATGATTCTCACAAAATATGTTAAAATCATTGGAGGTGAATTCTCCATATTTTCCAAATCTCAAAGATTTTATTTTCATATCCATTTCATTCTCAACCATACCATTTAATTATTTTGAAACATATAAAATATGGTAGGGTTCAAACACATAGGGTTTTATGCTAAATTTGGAATGTTTAACAAAACTTACTATAAATAGAAAGGGAAAATGGGATAAATGAACCTACCTATTCTTCTATTTAATTCAAGAAATGAGATCCCCCAAGGTAAAATCCACTTTCAACCCTTAGGTGAGTGAATTCTTTGAGGAATCTTACAATTTCCTTTGTGTGTGAATGGGATAAACAATACTTTTAGGAGACACACTAAAATTAGTAAATAAACTCAAAACCAAAATCTAAGACTAGATCTAAGTATATTATACATAGAGCTAATAGACACAACTTATTTCACACAAATAAGATGAGTGGAGGACTCTTAAAATTGATCTAAAAAAATAGTCGCAAAGTGTCTTGTTCTGGCGCAAAACATCATGAGATAACTTTTGAAAAAAATGACTAAATAGGGGTTTTGGGAGAAATATTAAAAATACCAAATGTACTCATCATGACATGCAAATATTGGATCTGATAGATTAAACATAATACTAACATAAATAGTTTATTTCATGCAAATCAGATAAAGGGAAAATCTTGTGAACCTATTACAAAATGTTGTTTCCAAAAGTTGTCTGAGGATTCATTCACCCTATGGCGAATGGGTCCTTTGTAGGGATTATCAAAATTAATTTCCAGCTCCTATGGTCCTATGTCTACACTTCTATATTCCCAGGTTTCACAGTCAGACAGTCGAAAACAAATCTGAGATCTAAGTTTTTGTGAGATGACAACAATTATGACAACTTTTGTAACTTTACAATTTTGCACTTTTGAGATCTTCAAATTTTATTCAACCTGCAAATCTACAACACATAAAGAGAGGGAAAAATGTTTTTTTTTGGTGAATGGGGGTTTGCCTTCGTCAAACCCTATTTTGATAATTAAACCTTGAAATGAAATGAAACATGAAAGAGGGAATGAAGAATGAACAAAGCAATGTTACCACTCAATAAACCCTTGCATAAACCTTAGAATGTAAATCTACAAATTCCGTGAAGTGGCTTCAATGGATGTGGATCTTGAACCTTGAATCTTGACTTGAAAAAGTGCTTTGAATGTTTGAATGGATCATGAAACCTACATCACCATATTAGCTCCAAAAAAATGCATGATGCAAGAAGAATTTGATATGACAATTAGATCTTGATTGCTGAAATAAAACTTCAATAAATATACCTTTGAATGCCTTGAATTTCTCTCGAAATCTCATGAACTTGCTAGGTTCTTGAATTGATTTTCTAGGAATTGAAATGACGAAATAACCTTATATTTATAGATATGTATCCTCAATTTCTGAAAATTCAAATATCACAAGCTGACATTGAATTATAGATTTGAAAACATTAAAATACTGCCAAAAACATAGTTTAAATTTAGGTCCTAGGCCTAAGGAGGGACCCATTCGCCCATGGGAAAATGGGTCCTAGGTCCCTAAACCTAGGACACACATTGCTCAATGAGAATTGTTATGTTAAGGCATTAATGAATGTCGGGTTTCCCCTTCAGAAAATGTAATAAAATAGGCTTGGTAAATGAATTAAAGAGCCAATTAAGGAAAATTAAGATCAATTAATTAAAGGATCCCTAAATAAGTGTGAAAGTGTAAATAAATACATTTTACAACTCTAAAATAATGCACAATTAAGTCCAAATTAATTAGGAGGGCCTAAACAAGTGAGAAAATGTAAAAGGGATACATTTTTTGTCACTAAATTTAGCCCCCACTTTAGTGAGAGGATGACCTTGCATCGAACTCACACTAAAGTAGACATTCAAAACATATGTATGCAACAATAAAAATATTACGTAATCATACAACATCAAATACTAAAAAGAAAAGTTAAAACATAAAGGGTGAATCAAGCCTCAACTGTCCAACACGATGTGGAACACACCTCAACTGTTTGTCCTAAAGAAAAGATCATATCAAGCCTTAACTATCCAACATGATGTGGAAAACATTTCGGCTATTTATCCAAAAGAAAACATTCACAAGTGAAACATGATGTCCACTATGCAAACAACACATGCTCCCTCCAAGCTAATGCAACCTCAAAATATCCACTAGGTGAGCCCCCAAAAAGTGGCTAAGTGAGAAATTCATGCCAGGTCTACAAGCTCTCATCGTACAATGAGAAATTCATGCCAAGTCTATAGTATCTCATCGTACTAACCATACCAAAGCTATATCTCTAATATCTTCGATAAGGCACCGCAAAAATATAAACTTCAAGATTCACAAGGTTAACAAGCTATGCTATCCTAAACACTTATAAACAAAATACAGATAAAAAAATTTCAAAGGGATTTTGCTTAGTTCATGTAAGGTCTCCTCTTAGGGAACATCATTCCTAATGTCTCCATAAGAGGACAAGTTAAGAATAAAAGATTCACAACTTAGGGAATGAAATGTGTAGCATCACCACTAAGAGGAAAGTCGTATGCCAAGAAATATCAAGCTCTCGGAGGACATCAAACCCAATGAAACCACCAAGAAAAATACACATCACAATTTGAAAGAAACTCACACAATGAAACATAAGGAATTTCAATAATAATAATGCCAATGTATTCCACCACTTTAAAGAAATTTCTAACACCATTGATATGAGGAATTTACTTTAAATTAGAAAATAATCAATGTTAAACAACAAAGAAGACATGAGAGATTATTCGGAAAGCCCTATGCCAAGTCATATGTTTCCAAATGAAGTTATGTCATGAAAAAGGAGGGGTTGCCCCCAAAATGAAATCCCCAAAACATAAGGGATCTATGGATTTGGGGTCAGTATGTCTTTTCTACAATGATATTATAGAGCTCAGAAACATCATCATTCCCCAAATACTCATAGATCTAGAAGAATGACACATAGAGAGTGAAAACAAAGAAAAATATTTTGGGTCAACATGGAGTAGACCTAAATGTCTCGATGCCTTGCATCATCCCCAAAAGAAAAACACAAGACAAAAGAAAAGATAAATGTTTATGACATATAGAAGAATATAGATACAAATGGAGGAATTAACATGAAGAGATACATCAAACAGAAAAATACGAGGTATTGCATTACGCACATGCAATCACATAAAGAAACATGGAAATTAAAATAAAAAACAAGAGTAATAAGGCACATGTGAGCCAACCTATAGAAGGTCGTCTACATCCCAATCTTGTTCAGTATATGTGAAAGGTGGATAACTAGCCAAAGGAACAACATCAAGTACCAAACTAGGACAAGGCTACCAAACCCCTTGCCCCCCAAGGGGAAAAGGTGAGCCAAAAATGGATGATGATATGCTTCTCCTTGTGAGAAGGAAATATGATTGCATAAAGCCAAGTTTATACCCTCATGCATTGTAGTGAATATGCTATGATACGACAACTACCACATGACAAGGAGCAGTAGCTAATATTATTGATTATAATGAGTAGATAAAGTATCAAATTGATTCATATCTAATAAGATATTCCCACATGTAGTATCTATCAGTTTAGGATGTACCAAAGTTAAAGTTGTCCTAGAAGAATCTTTTGTAATAGTGTTGGTATTAAGTGAAGGTTGTTTTGATGCATTTGTTTCTTTCTAAGGACAATAACCAAGACCACTAGTTTTTTCTTGTATGTCAAGCTCTATAGGGACATGAATTCCTTGTTCTCTAGCACCATATCCTTTTCCACTATAACCAAGTTGTTTCATAAGTTCATAACCTTTTCCATAAATATTTTTTATTTATTTTGGATTCGATGGTTGTTTGTAAGAAACTTCATCAAAGTTTGTTGTGTATGTTGTTTCTTCTCCTAAAGTGATTGAAATGGATGCTTTCAAATTTTGTGGTGACATTACTACTGGTTCTTTTCCCTTTTTAGACTTTTTTGTTATGATCTTGTATTCTCCCATGAATGTAGGTGTGAAATCTAAGGAACCCTAATTATCATCCAATAAATTTGCGACCTTTTCAATATTATTATTATTTTTTTTCTCTTGCATGGGTTCCACTTGTGTAGTTGGTATCAATGTTTTCAAAGGATTTTCCTTGACTTTCTCACTATTCAAACAACTTTTTGGTTTAGGGTCAACCTTGATTGTATACACTTTGTTGTTGTAGACATACTTCATTTTATGATGAAGAGTAGAAGGCACCCCATTCATTGCATGAATCCAAGGTCTACCCAAGAGAAGATTATAAGAAAGATTATTGGGCATGACATGAATAGTAGTTTGTAATGTGGCCTTTCCAACTATAATAGGTAATGTGATCACACCAAGCGGTTTTTTCCTATGTTATCAAATCCATGAATGGACAAAGAATTAGGTTCAACCTTACTCTTATCCACTCCAATCTTATCCAAAAGGTTCACATTGCACACATTAAGGGTTGAGACATTGTCAACAAGGGTATCTTTATTCCTTTCCTATTAATAATGGCTATTATCATGAAAGCTTCATTTTTCTTTTTCACTTCCAAAGGACGGAGCTTACTTTGGTGGAAAATAATGTCTAAATTCATTCCTTGAATTATGGTTGGTATATCATTTGGTTGCACATTAGGATGGATAGGAAATTTTTGTAAGGCACTTTGAAGCATGCTATGATAACTAGAGGAGGCTTGAATAAGATCCCATAAGGATATCATAGCAGGAGTGTTCTTAATTTGTTCAACAAGATTATACTCCTTTCCACTACGTAAATGCAAACGAGGAGCACTAGGCAAGATAAGTTGAGGCAATGGTAAAGGAATAATTTTTGGTTGCATGTTGTTCCTTGTATTATATTTGTGAGCAATACTATTATAACCCAGTTTATGCAAAACATTGTGTTGAGGTGGTCTTAGGATAAGCGTAGATTTTTTTTGAACTTGGTGTTGGTGTGAGGGTGGGTAGAGGGTAAGTTGAGGCTAAGGAGGTCCAATAATTAAGGGACTTGTAGGAGGTTTGAGAATTAGAGGACTCGAGGGAGATCTAATGTTCATAATTTCAAAAGATTTATCCTTGTTTTCATGATCTCTTAGTGAAGGGGAATCTACTGTCACTTCATCATCTTCATCTAATGAAGCCACATTACTATTGTTTGAAAGAAATGTGTCAATGTTGTAATTTTATTGCACCATGATATCTTCCCTGGTAAGAGAGTTTTTAGGAGAGAAATAAACTAGATTTTCATGACATTCAATGGTTGGTTCTTCTAAATTAACTTCATTACAAGTAGGGGAGTCATCAATGACTGGATTGTCTTGCTTGTCAATGATTGAATTCTCTTGCATCAAATCATTCTCACAAATAGGAGAAATAGGAAAAGTGATATTAGGGGATGTGTCAATGGTCTCATCCTTGTATCCAATAATTTCCTCCTAAGTGGGAGAGGTAGGGGAAGAGAAACACATAGGATTATCATAACTCTCATTGATTGGATCTTCTAACACCAAAATATCTTCTTCACAAATAGGAGAGATATTGGGAGAAGTCCAGATTTGATTGTCATGATTGTCTACTATTGTATTCTATTTTAGTAAAAAATTATCGTACGTGGGAGAGATGTTGGGATAATGACTAACATGATTGTTGATGAATGTTTTCTTGGCATGCTTTGAAAGGTAAGATACTAACATTGTGTGTCCAAAAATGAAAAGTACTTTTATCCAACTTATGCAATGCTTCAAGAATGTAAAAAATATGTACCCAAAAGGGAAAATTACTTTGATAAAACTTATGCAAATCCTCAAGAATGTAAACATTGTATATCCAAAAGTGAAAATTACTTTTATCCAACTTATGCAAAGCATCAAGAATGTAAACATTGTGCATCCAAAAGTGAAAAGTACTTTTATCCATATTATGAAAAGCTTTAGGAATGAAAAAATTTTAAGATCTGATGATTTTCACTATTGAAATAAATCTTGGAATGATTTAAAAATGACTACAAAAAATGGATGTTTAGACCTAGATGCATAAAATAAAAATTCCTAAATTTTTTTAGATTGATTCAGTAGGTTACCAACGGATCTGGGAAGTGCAGAAAATGAAAAAAAGGCTTAGAAAAGATGGTTTTTGTAGGCCTTGAAGGACTCATTCACCCATGGGAGAATGGGTCCCAATTCAAGGTTTTTTTAAAATGAGAAATGCAATTTCTGAGTGATTATATGTGTTCTCTATTCTAGATCTCAAACTGTAACTTCAGTGACAATATTTTTTCAAAATTTGATGTGTAAATGCAAGTAAAATTAATGACAAATGATGAACTATATGACACTCTTTGAAATGCAATTTTGACTCAAGTTTTGAATATGAATGATGAAAATTACACTAATATGCAAACACTATGCAAAATCAATGCGATATTATGCAAGTCTTTTTTGAATTTTTAGATTTAAAATGAATGCAAAATGTAAGTTTACACCTAAAATGCAATGCAACTTTATGCAAAATTTAGAAACCCTAAATGCAATAAACTAATGCAAATCCTAGATCTAGGGTTTGAATGCACTCAAAATAAAAAATTATAATTTTCAAATAGTTGGGGTTCACCAAAATGAAACAACGAAAAATTAGGTTAGGGGTTCAAACACATAGGGTTTTATACTAAATTTGGAATGTTTCACCAAACTTACTATAAATATAAAGGGAAAAATAGGGTGAATGAAACTACCTCTTCTTATATTTCATTCAAGAAATGAGATAACCCAAGTTAAAATCCACTTTCAACTCTTAGGTGAGTGAATTCTTTGAGGAATCTTGCAATTTCCTTTATGTGTGTGAATGGGCTAAAATAACACTTCTGGGAGACACACTAAAAATAGTAAATCAACTCAAAACCAAAATGTAAGACCATATCTAAGTAGATTAAACATAGAGATAATAGACAATTTATTTCACACAAATCAAATGAGTGGATGACACTTAAAACTGATGTCAAAAACAGTTGCAAAGTGTCTTATTCTGGCAAAAAGCGTCTTGAGATAAATTTTGACAGAAATGACTGAACATGGGTTTTGGGAGAAAGATTAAAAATACCAAATGCACTCATTCATGACATGTAAATATTGGATATGATAGATTAAATATAATACTAACATAAATAAATTATTTCATGAAAATCGGATAAAGGGAAAATATTGTGCACTTGTTACAAAATGTTGTTTCCAAAAGTTGTTTGAGGACTCATTCACCCTATGGAAAATGGGACCTTTGTAGGGATTTTCAAAATTACTTTTTGGGTCCTCTGCTCCTATGCTTGCACTTCTAGATTCTTGAGTTTCATAGTCGGATATTCGAAAATAAATCTGGGATCTGAGTTTCTGTGAGATGACAACAATTATGACAACTTTTGTAACTTTGCAATTTTGCACTTTTGAGATCTTCAACTTTCCTTCAACTTGTAAATCTGCAACACACAAAGAAAGGGGAAAAATGTTTATTTTTGGTGAATGGGGGTTTGCCTTGGTCAAACCCTATTTTGGTAATTAAACCTTGAAATGAAATGAAACATGAAAGAGGGAATGACAAATGAACAAAGCAATGTTACCACTCAATAAACCCTTGAATAAACTTTGGAATGTAAATCTACAACTTGCATGAAATTGCTTCAATGGATGTCGATCTTGAACCTTGAATATTGACTTAAAATAGTGATTTGAATTCTTGAATGGATCATGAAACCTACATCACCATATTAGCTCCAAAAACATGCATGATGCAAGAAGACTTTGATATGAAAATTAGATCTTGATTTCTGCAATAAAACTTCAATAAATCTTCCTTTGAATGCCTTTAATTTCTCTTGAAATCTCATGAACTTGCTAGGTTCTTGAATTTCTTTTCTAAGATTTGAAATGATGAAATAATCTTATATTTATAGATATGTATCCTCAATTTCTTGAAATTCAAATATCACAAGATGACATTGAATTATAGATCTGAAAAACATTAAAACTCCGTAAAAAACATAATTTAAATTTTGGTCCTAGGCCTAAGGGAGGACCCATTCGTCCATGGGAAAATGGGTCCTAGGTCCCTAAACCTAGGATACACATTTCTCAATGAGAAGTGTTATGTTAAGGCATTAATGAATGTCGGGTTTCCCCTTCGGAATATGTCATAAAATAGGCTTGGAAAATGAATTAAAAGGCCAATTAAATAAAATTATGCTCAATTAATTAAAGGAGCCCTAAATATGTAAATAAATAAATTTTACAACACTAAAATAAGGCACAATCAACTCCAAATTAATTGGGAGGGCCCAAACAAGTGATAAAATATAAAAGGGATACATTTTCCGTCACTACAACTTTAAACTTATCTAGAGCTTCTGTTTTTTCTTTGAGAAAAGAAAACCATGTCATTGTAGAATAATCATCAATTAATATCATGAAATACTTGTCACCTTGAAGAATTATTTCTCTTGTAGGACCACACATATCTGTATGCACCAATTCCAATAGTCTAGTAATAGATTATTCTTTGACTTTGAAGCTTCTTCTTGCTTTCTTTCCAATTTGATATTGTTTACAAACAACATTGATAGCATTTGTAATATTTGGAAAATCTCTTACAGCTTGAACTGAGTTGATTCTTACTAAGATATAAAAATTGATGTGACACATCCTCCAGTGTTAGAACCAACTTTCATTAATCTAAGTCATAAAGAAATGACCATTAGAACCCTTAAGATGATAAAAATTTCCATCTATCCTTTTTCAAGAAGCAACCATAGTTTTGGATCCTTTTCTAATCTCACATCCATCATCTTGAAACATAAAATTGCATCCTTTACTACATATTTTTCCAACACTCAAGAGGTTATGCCTTAAACCCTTAACATAGTAAACATCATCAATATTATGTTTGCCACAAAAACTAATAGAACCTTTTCCACATATCTTAGTATATGTATCATCACCGAATCTAACACATCCTCCATCATATTTTTCAAGTTTAATAAACTTACTCTTGTCACTAGTCATATGATTAGAACATCCACTATTAATGATCCATTAGTTATCCTATCTAACATGAAAAGTAGATACCTAAGTACTTTCAATCTTATCCTTTGTCTCCAGAGGGATTTCCTTCACACATCTCTCAAAGTTAGCAGAAAAAAATTCATCTTTTAAAGCCATGAACAAGAATTCATCATCATCATCTTCATCTCCATAATTAGATTCATCATCATAAATAATTGCATCTTCTCTAACATAATAGCTTTTCTTAATCATCTTACCTTTGTTCTCTTTATTTTTTTTATTCAAAGCTCTTTTTGGACATCTTGAAGCATGGTGACCTATCTTTCCACAACTAAAAAATTTAAAAGGAAGCTTACCATTGTACTTACCAGTAACCTTCTTCATTCTCCTTATAAAGTTAGATTCTATACCATCAAGATCCTCCTGATCTGATTCTTTGATCTCCTCTAATTTGTCAGGCTTAAAAGTAGTCTTGAAAATTTTACACCATTATTTGTTCCAAATTCTCTCATTTCAAAAGTAGTTAAATAGCCATACAACTGATCTCTGGTATATTGGTTCAAATTTTCAAATTTCTCAATAGTAGACACTTTATGGCTATAAGATTTAGGAAGAGTTATGAGAATTTTCTTTACCACTTTTGGTTCTTTGAGTTCGCCAACAAGACCTCTGATGGAGCCAACCACTTCATCTACCCTCTACATATAGCTTGTGAAATTTTTTTCTTCAAATATCCACAAGTTCTCAAACATGATCTTCATATTTTGCATCTTAGCTTCTTTGACCTTATCATCTCCTTCATAAATTCTTTCTAACTTTTCCCAATTTTGTTTAGCAGTTTTCAGAGTCATTAATTTCACTAATTCAAAATTTGCAAGGCTATTTAAGAGAGTATACCTTTCTTTACTATTTATTTCTTAGGCTTTGATCTCATCGGTAATACTTGGACTATTTTTAGGTTTAGTGTAACTAGTCTTAATAGAATTCTAGACATCATATCCAAGATAAACCAGAAAACCTTCCATCCTTGTCTTCCAAAATGCATAATCTATTCCATCAAATATAGGGATCTCTTTATTTTGTGTCATCCCAGATCTACCTCAAGTTGTTAAGCTTTCTTCCAAGGAACCCTTCTCTGATACCAACTATTGAATGCACAAGAAAATTGAGAGGGGGAGGTGAATCAGTTGAACCTTAAAACTTCAAAACCCTCATACACATTCAGATCTGTATTAACTTAGTTAACCCTTAATCTGTTATGATGATTTAGCATGAAAGGAAAATGATAGAAACTGAAATAAATCAACACCAAACAAAAGAGAACACCATATTTACATGGAAAACCAAAGATGGGAAAAACCACAGTGAGGATTAGCTCACAATATAAAGTAATATCAACACTTAATACAATAGGGCTCACTTCCCAAAGAAGAAAGGCTCACTTCCAGAATAGAAAAGAAGATAAAGAAGAGTGTTACATAGAGAAATCCATATCAATGCAACAAAAAATTCCACCATAATATCACCAACACTTTCACAACAGTACTGAAGAATTGTAGATACCCTCTGCTCACTACATCCAACAATCTAACACATGAAAGCTCACACTTCACTTCTCAAATTCACACTCTAATATTCTAAATGTCACATCATTCACATCTTACTTGTCTATCTTCACATACCTCAACAACTCAATTCATATTGATATCATCCTCAACCTTGAAAACATTCTCCAAGGTTAGCTATGTACCTCAACCATACAAATTCAATTAGGTCAGCACCAAAACATTTTCATGGTGGATAGAAGTGACAGAAGACCACACCACTCCTTATTTGGGACTCAAATCTATAATACCATGCTACAAAATTCTTCTACAAACAATAAATATCCACTGTAATTAGTGTAAACACCAAGGTCGACTATTACCCGTGTAAACACCATTAAAATTTTAAGTACATGCTTCGTTCGATCCAACAACGACTCATAGACAAAAAAAGTCACTTGAACACAATATAGAATATTCCATAAAGACCTTGAAATCAACAAACTCCTTTGCAATGAATTTTACCTAAGGAATGTACACACCTAGTACACTTAGACACTTCTACCATACATTGCAACTTAAGAAACTAATTTCTAAAACAACAATCTTGAACAACCTCGACTGAAGAAGGATACCAACACTATCAACACCCCTTCAATTTTGTAAGACCTAAAATTGAATTGTGGAGAAATGAAGAGCAAAGAAATTTCTCCCAGATAGCTAGATACAATACACTATTCACACACTAGTGAACATTACTTCTTTTGCACAATGATCCAACACACCAAATTCTGGATACAATACCTTTGAGCACCTCTAATAAACATATCCAAAATGTTCATATAAGAAGATCTTCAACCTAGAAGAAATGTAGAGTGACACCAAAAACTACTCTTAAACCCAGAACAACACTGCAACACATTGTTTCCTCTTTTTATCAAATTTTCTCAAAAGCACTTGGAAACCAAGTATCAAAGACACATCCTCATCATCTTCAAAACTTCATTAACCATAGATAGAAGCTTATCAAAGCAACACTAGAGGTTGACAATAGTAGCTTACTAATGACAACATAATGCAAATAATCAAAGCATCATCAATGTGAACCACCAATTTTAAGCATTAAAGGAGGATTCTCCAAGGCTTTCTAGGGTTTTCACCTAGAAGGATGGAGGTCTCTTTCACACACCTAAAACTTGGGTTTCATTCAATATTAGAGGTTGTATGTGATTGAGATACCTATATGAAGTATTCTAAATGTAATAATCTGATAAATGAAACTAACTATTGAATACAAGCTAATGGAATCTACATTATTTTAAAACGCATGATGTTATGCGAAAAGGATAGAATAAAGAATATGGAAGGAAAGATTAAAAAATAGATAAAAT
The DNA here is from genome assembly GCA_007115665.2 of Sequoiadendron giganteum. Lineage (NCBI taxonomy): Eukaryota > Viridiplantae > Streptophyta > Pinopsida > Cupressales > Cupressaceae > Sequoiadendron > Sequoiadendron giganteum. Next base: position 248,402,536 of record CM021109.1, read on the forward strand.
AAGTGCACTTGGAAACTGATGAGAACTGAAGTGGAGATTGCAGAAGCCTCTAAAAATCTAGAAAATCTAATTTTTATGCCAACTAGGACACTTACACTAGATTGGGCAACTTAGTTCTAGTCTTGGCAAACTTCTCTAGGCTCCATTCCAGCCAACTGGGTACCCAAATCTCCATAAATCCCTGACATAATCATGTTGTGGGACTAAGTCACCACTATTGGCGACTTAGTCCATTTTAGCTTTTTGAGAAATCAGAAAGTGGAATTAGAAGCGTATAGTCTGCAATCTATTTTTTCGTTGAAGTCCGGGTCCAAATTTACAAAATCACCTGCAAAACAAAATATATTTTGGTTTCTAATGTGGGGTTTGCCTTGGTAAAAACCTTAGTTGGTATTTAAACTTTGAAAGAGATAAGAAATCTGCATAAACCCTAGCCCTAAGTGTGTCTAGAACTAGGAAAATATGAAGTAAGGGAAAACCCTATTCTAATATGCTAGAATAAGATGCATAAATGAGACTTGAATGATGCAAGACTTCAATCCAAGAAACCCTACAAAATTACAACTAAATGTAAATGGAATGCAAACTTTAAATTTGAAGATATATAGAAAATGGAAGATGGAATCACTTTTAAAACAAGTCTTTAGGTGTGATTTGATGACTAGTTGCATCTCCTCAACCAAGATTTCTCCATGATTCTCCATAGACATCCTTGATCAATCCTTTGAAATGTGAGATCTTGAGTGAGAAGTGAGCTTGGAGGCTTGCAAAAACCCTAGTTTTCTGCCCTGAGCTTCAACTTTGTTGTAGAAAGAGAAAATGAATCTTCTTTTGGAAGATGTTCAACACTTGATTCTTGAGTTTTCTTGTGAAAAATGACTAAAGGATCCTGAAAATGACCTAAAAACATGTACTTATAAGAAAAAATATCTAATTGTCAGTTATTTTGACCTAAGAGGCCGATGTCCATCAAGAATTTTTAGCAAGTCAAATATTTTCCCACTCAAAAATGTAAATAACCCTAAAAAGGACTAAGTCGCCACCTTGGGTGACTTAGTCCCACAGGGGGTTTTTGAGGTGGGATTTATGATATTTGAGTGATTTTGATGTTGTTTGTCGGGAATTGTATGATTTTTTAGGTGAAATAGGCCTCAAAGTCAAAGATAATGAATCTTAGGGGCCTATAAATGCTATTTTAGGAGGGTAATTGATGCAAGGGTGTCTAAAGTAGGACCAAATTAGGCACAAAATTATCCTTTTCTTCAAAGGTATACAATTTTTTGTGAAACATTTATCCCCCACTTTAGCGCCCATATGACTCTACGTACATATGTAAGCTAAAGGACTCTAAATAATGCACTTTGTTTTCATAAAAGGATACTCATTTGAAGGTGGGAGAATGAAGCCCCCAGTGTAGGTCCCTGCAAAACTACAATGTTAGGAACCGCATCCTACAACACAAACTCGTTAGTAGTCCAGAAATCCTCTTATCTAATTCTTAGAAATCAAATTCGAGGGTAGATGTATGCCCCCCTCGATTTCACTTGATTTTTAGAGGTGGAATCAAGGTAGCAATCTAGCCACATCAAATAAGGACACACCTATCGAAGGACATTTCCAAGTACCATGCCACATAACGATAGGTGAGTGATGATGTAGGTTGTGGAAATATGATCTTGACGCAAAAAACAACATCAAAATTAGAGTTCACTAGCACCTGTTATGTTGTTTTGAATGAAAAGCACTCTAATAGGTCTAAGATAGTAAAAGTACAAATGTGCTTACATGAGTATGAGAAAGAGTAAAAAGAATGAAAATGGAGTAATTTTTCACTTACTTGTCCATTTTACCTTTTTTTAGTGTGAGAGTGACGAGGAGATAGTGAAAGATGTCGAGCAGACGAGATTTTACACTCACGAGACTGGATGTGTTGTGAGACCAAGTGGCATGCGACGAGTGACACCATGAGGTGAGTTGATTCTGTTACCTTTTATTTTTGATTTTTCAATTATGGAATGATTTATATGCATATTTAGGTTAATTTAGGATATTGGAAAAAAATCGCAAAGTGTCCCTTTTGTTTGCAAAGTGTCCCTTTGTTCGCAAAGTGTCTCGTTTCTTCGCAAAGTGTCCCAAAATGGTTCTAAAGTCTCTAGGGCCTTAGAGGAAGTACACTAGAACAAAATTAGTACACTTGCATGATGAATTAGAGTAAAAGTGAAGATATTAGATGATTTATAGAGCATATTTTGATGTTTTTAATAGGTACCCACCCAATTGTGACATTGTTTGGGTGGGAGATAGTTGGGATTTTTGAGAGATCTAGCCCTTGCTTTGTTAGCAGAAAAAATAGAGCATTTGTAGGAGGTGGGGATCTATTAGGCGTACCTCATGCCCCCCATGAGGCACCATGATGTGATGTTGATGGCATTGTGTGATTGGTGGAATACAGATACATGCACATTCCACCTACCTACTAGAGTGATGACATTCACGCTAGAGGACATGCACCAGATACTTTGAGTTCCTATTTGGGGGGAGTGAGTGTGCTTCAAAAGGGACCATACCTTTCACAAGTAGCAAGCGGATATGCAGTACTGCCTTGATGGACCAGTTCACGATGAGAGGGTGTCAAGGCGGATTGACCTGACACTATTACTATATTCACCAGTGCCAGTGGTGAGATGGATTATGATGCATACCATGGAATTGGTACTCCTTCTAGATGGATGTGCAACACACCTTGAGGGTGGGCTAGTGCATCTAATATAAGGGACAACAAAGTATAGGACTGTATACGCTTGGGGAGGTTGCATCCTTGCACATTTGTACTATGATTTTGGGTAGTTTGTGTTTCGAGAGGTAGAAAATATGGTGCAATGTATGCTTCTGTAGGTTTGGTTCCTAGAGCATATCACTTGCACTAGGTCTATTGGCTTCCCGTATCCTATAATAATTGGGTATCCTTGAGCTTTCGGCTATCCTCTTCGGCTGTTATGGTAGTATGAAGATTTTCACTTTAGGAGAGTAAGGTTCGACCAAATAGAGGAGGATGAGATCTTATGGAGACCTTATCAACTTACATTGTAGTGGTTGGACTATATGAGACAAATGTGGAGACTTCAGTTGGATAGATTTTTGGTTGGTCGACATGATCACATAGTATGTCCTTTCTACTATGATCGAGTCATGCAACAGTTTGGATATATTTAGAGACCACCTAGGGCATGATCATCTTTCAAGAGGTCAGTGCAGAGTGCTTGGAGACCTGGTGATACAACATAGTTCACTCTATATGATGTCATCCATAGTGACTTCGATTACTCTGATCACAATAAACCGTCAGTCTCTGATGCAGGTGATGTCAGTGCCACATGGGATCATGAGGAGTGGTGGAAAGTATTGTGAACCCTTAAACCTACAAATGCACAAGAGTAAAAAACATGGTTAGATGTTAGATCCAAATGCAATACAAGAGTGAGAGATTCCCCATGAAATCCATCTATTTAAACTAACTATTAGGAAATGAAGAACAAACTCAAATAACATGAAAGTAAATCCTAATCTAGCCAATAGATTGATGATCCCATGGGGGAATTGGTGCCAATGGAGTGTTGCAATTGGCCCTTTCCCAATTCCTAGGTTGCAATGTGGATGATCTAGAAATGGTCAAATCTCCAAAGAGATTTGAGCATAACTTTGATATAAATGTGAAAAATGATGAATTCTTGGATGAAATGAGCAAAATTAGTTCTCAATTGGAGAGAGTAACTTTGCATGAGGATTGTGGATGATAAGTGAGGAGAGGATTCTCCAATTTATAGACTTAAATTTGGAAGAAGTGAGAAAGATTGAGCAATGTGGGACAAAGGATGATCCAATGGCATTGTGCCACTTGTCCACATGTGGTTGGAGGAGGAATGAGCATATTTTGGCCAATGTGCATGATAAATGCATAGATTTGAATTTGAAATTGTGAGTTGACTTGTTAAAGGGGGAAAAGAAATGAAGTTAATGTCACTTGGCTCAAGGTCAAGGACACGTAAGAGGTCTTAAATGCCTTGTTGGAAGGACTAAGTCCACTTGGCTTTTTGAATTCAAATGAGGGAATATTCCCTTTCGATGCTTTGTGAGGGAAAATAGATGAATTAATAAATCAAAGTATTTGATTTATTGTGCAAATTGCATTCTCTAGAGAATTTTAGTGAAAGGGATTAACTTAATCATGGTTTTGATTAAATTAATGAAGAATTAGGTGATGTGACAATTTAGACTTAAGTTTATGAATTAATTTTTAGTCAAGAATTGAGAGGAAATGATTTATTAAATAAATTTTTTGATTTATTTAATCTAGAGGGAACATGTTGGATTAAATCAAATAAGGTTTAATTTAATAAGAAGAATTTAGAGATTTTAATTAAATAAAATGATTTATTTAATAAAATAGGGATGTAAGGTTAATTAAATTACATTGATTAATTTAATCACTAAAAGAAGACTTAAATTAATAAATAATGATTTATTAAATTAAGAGATAGAATGTTGATGAGATGCTGAGAAAATGATTTAAGAGGAAATGTTGTCAGTAAATCAGGATCAGGTGTGTCGAAACGAACTTCTACATTTTCCATGTCTACAAGTATCATGACTAGTGCTTGTGGTTTTGATTGATGAGCTTGTAGGAGATGCAAGACCATTGCCAGATGAGGGAGATGAGAAATAGGATAGAGATGAGGAGACATAGTACATGGATGTAGACATATTTATCAACATTATTTATGAGGAGTATGATGAGGATGCAGATCTAGACTATGATGGATAGGAGGGGGAGGAGGAATAGGAGGATGAGGACTAGGAGGAGGACGAGGATGAGGAGCCACCCCTGAGTGGGAGTGATGAGGTAGCAGATGAGGATCAATACGAGTGGGGAGAGACCTCACCCATACATATGAATAGATCCTGAGTAGCGGTAGCAATAGGCACTAGTATGCATAGTCGAGGAGAGGATAGAACAACATCCATGCCCCCTACACAGGATGAGGCTGATATTGCTCATCCTACTAGAGATATAGGTGATGATATTTAATTTGATGCCTGTACTTTGTGCTTTTGTGTATTAATTTAAGTGTATATATATATATAATGATGGGTATTGATTATCTTTTTTTCTATCTTGTAGGGCCCATGGAGGATTAGTGGGGTATCTACCATCAGACATCTACAGAGATAGTGCTAGCATCTATCAACGAGGAGGAGATGGAATCGAATTATGTGCCCCCACCTATTGTGGAGCGAGATCTAGAGTCACTTAGAACATTCATGAGACTATGGGAAGCGTATGAGAGCTTGAGGAGGCAAGTTTCTCAAGCTGGGACTGCATCACAGGCACAAGCATTGAGGAATCCAACAGATTTTGAAAGAGTAGAGAGAGAGGTGAGACGACTACAAAAAGAGAGGGATCACATAGCAAGAGAGAATCGAGCGACTCTTGCATGGATGGAGGGATTAGATTTTGTGATCAGATTCAGTGGATCATGATCACAATCACGTACAACCATCTCCCAACGTCTGACTACTGATGTAATGCGAGTACCAAATCCTAAGGGATCTGGTAGTCACAGTCCTCAATGAAATTGTATATTTTGATGACATGTACATAAAAACTTGTGATATATATATATATAAGCATTTTGATGTTATATGTTTTGTGTTAATGTTTGAATGTTAAATGACAATGTGATTAATTAAATAGCCTTTTTATTATTATTTAATTAATGTCTACATGATTTAACAAAATTTTATGTGATCTAATTAAAAATTATTAGAGCTTCTTTTAGATACAACATGAAGATTAAATATGTTATGCACTTATGTTTTTAAAGCAATATAACAGACAAAAGGAATTTGAATAGTATGAAACCTAAAGTAATTATAAGAATAAATTAAATAATCACTTTAGTGTTCAATACATATACATAACTATTTTGTCAAGAATGAAGCAATGGGAAAGCATATAGGATATAATCCAATAGCTCTAGCAACACTGCTTTACAATTCATACCATTCAAAAAGGGATTAGACATAATACTGACGCACATGTGCAGCATTAATAGGGTCTTTAAGAGGAGTGCCATTGTGCTCTATTAATGTGTAAGTGCCATATCCATAATTGGTATTGAATACACAGGGTCCTAACCAGTTAGGACTGAACTTTCCTTTTTCAGCATAATCGACAATAGTGTTTCGTTGATTTTCATATAAAACTAAATCACCCTTGTTTAATGTCTGAGGGATAACACCAATATCATGTTCTCATTGTAAATGTTTAGTGTAAGCTTGAAGATGCTCAAGAGCGTTGATGCACTATTCCTCAAGCATTTCAAGTTGATGTAATTGTTGTTGTGTATAGGTGTCATTATCAACAAGACCTTAGAGAGCAATCCACAATGTTGGGATTTCTAATTCCAAAGGTATGATAGCCTCAGTACCATAGACAAGATTGAAAGGTGTACTTCCCATAGAAGAGCGAACACTTGTACGATAGGCCCATAATGCATATTGCAATTGCATGTGCCAATCTTTTTGATTGAGATTGACAGTTTTCTTAAGGATTTGTTCAAGGATTTTATTAGTGCTTTCAGCTTCGCCATTGGATTGTGGGTAGTAAGGTGTTGAAAAATGATGTTGAATATTAAAGGTCTCTAGGAACTTCTTCACATCATTATTTTTAAATGGTGTTCCATTGTTTGAAACTAAGGTGGAAGGAAATGCAAAGCGAGTGATGATGTGTTCCAATAAGAAATGACATATCACATCAGTAGTTGTAGACTAGAGAGGAATATCTTCTACCCATTTGGTGAAATAATCAATTGCAGTAATGATAAACATATGCCAATGGAAGAAAGTGGTGACATTTTTCCAATTAGATCCAGTCCCCACATAGATAATGACCAAATAGGTATTTGGGCACGAAGCTTAGAAGCAGGAGCATGAATCAAATTACTATGTTCTTGGAATTTGTGACATCGTTTAACATACACATAGCAGTCTTTTTCCATATTTTTCCAATAGTAACCCATGCGAAGGAGTTTTTGCACTAAGGTTTTTCCTCAAAAATGACCTCCACAAGTGCCAGAATGGGCTTGTTCAAGGGCAATATGATTTTCAGAATCCTTGAGACATCGCAAGAGAATTCCATCAAAGGATATTCTATACAATGTATCAACAAGGATTATGTACTTAGTGGCTAGCTTTTTTAGGTGAATGCGGGTGTTTCAAGTTGTAGGCTCAGGAATGGTGCCATATTTTAAATAGTTATATATGGCATCATACCATTCAAACAAATTACCCAGGAATGTTGGGAGGACATCATCATATTTATCACTGATGGAGGGTTTCATGATTGGGTGGATGGTCAACATGATGTTTTCAGAAGGATCTAGGGGGGATATGAGAGAAGCCGCACTAGCCATTGCATCCACATGTTGATTATCTTTTTGAGGGATGTTATCAATGGTGAACGATTAAAACTGTTCTAACAAAGTCAATATGAGATCCTTATATTGCGATAATTTATCATGTTTAGTTTGATAGATACCATTGATTTGTTTGATCACTAATTTTGAATCACCATAGATCCTAATATCTTTGATTGTAAAGTGTGAAATTCTTAAATTCAAACAATGACAATACTTTTAAATAAATTCATTTATATTCAGAAGAAAGTCGACACTTCATTCATTAGACATCATAAAATCCAATCGATTTCAAAACAAAGACTTAAAGTCGATAAATAGATTCATAATATTTCCAGTTAGATTCATACACGTGTCATATTGCACGACATTGATAATGATACAAAAGTAATTGTAATATAAGTTTACAATTTAAGACCTAGGCATTTTGTCGCCTTAAGCTCTACATTACATAATTAAAGAATACATTAATACATAAATGAAGATGACATCCTTTGATATTCAATCCAATAGCATATCTTCAATAATGAAGACGAGAACAAGGATCAGGCGCATTTTCTACTCAACCTCGAAGCTTATGCTTCCTCAAAATTCTTTAGTCATTCAAAGAATACCCGACCCTACACAAATCGCTTAGCAAAAAGTAGTCGACAAGCAAGATGGAATCTAGTTAGTGCCTAGTATAACTAGTAAAACCACAAGAATTTTCATTTTTCTAATTCATTTAAGAAACAAGAAAGTTCGATACTAGGATATCATAGAGAGTTATAAATATTCCACTATTTTAATGGTCCTTAAGTTACTTGGCCAAGTAAAATGTCATGCACGACAAATAAAGCAGTTTTGGAAAAGCAAAACTACACTCTCTATAAACCCATATTCGGCACCCATCCCAGAAGGTAACTTTCCAAACACATGACATGCACATTCATTTATCAAGCATGCATGGTTCCATTCAAATAACTATAATCTTTCACAAACATTTTTAACGACAATCTTATTTCAAGCAAAAATATTTCTAATGCAGTATTTTCATCGTTTTAAATCATAGGTAACATTAAATCAATATTTAATTAAAATAATAAATTAATAAAAAGAAGGTGTATCTCAAGTATGTAAATTAAATACATATTTAAATAGGCATAAATGAGCACACATTCTTTCGGTTCATTTACTCATTTAATTTAGGTTCGCTTCGAAATAATCCTATTCTATTTCGTTTCATTCTAGGTAATTTATATTTTTAATTTACTTGATTTATTTTCTGTTTTTCACATTTCCAAAAAATAAAATAATAACATTTCAAAAACAGGTTTAACAACTCGTTTTTACTTCTATTTCGTAGTAATTTTTAGTTTCATTTCCAAAGGTTTATCTAATTTCATTTTCACTCTTTTTCTTCAAACACATTTAATATACAAAAAGTATTTTATCAAAAAAATAGTGTCTTTTCTGTTTCTTTCGTTTTGAGATTTAATTCAATTTGACAGTTTTGGGTCTTCCTGAAGTTTTTTTTTCCAAATCTATAAAGATCTAAAATTTTACTGTTTCCCATTTTGATCTTTTCAATTTACTAATCAAAATCTACAGTCTTTTATAATTTTTTGTTTCTAATTGTTCAATGGTTTTTCTGTTCAAATCTATACTTTTTCTTCACCAAAAATACAGTCTACTGTTTAATCTTTCTTCGAAATTGAATTTAAAAATAGGGATTTGTTTTTTGTTCAATTTTATAAAACCAGAATAATAGAAAAAAATTAAACTCAGTATTGAATTTACTATGAATTTGTTCTCTTTGAATCTACCTGATAATTTCTTGAATCTGGAAACGATTCCTTGTTTCCTCTATAATTTTTTGTCAATTTCTTGTTGTAAATTCCCTCTCTGAATCCTATGTTGTTGTTCTGACTTTTCCCTTCTCTTTCCCTCTATCTACTTTCCTCCTGTTGATTCCTATGGTCTTATATTTCTTCTCTGTTGTTGCTTACACATGCATCATAAACAACAACTCATTTATTCTATGCTTGGATGCCCTTCATACTTCCTTAATTCGCTCCTTTTCTCCCTATCCACATACTTCTCTCTGCTACCTCCCTGTTGTTCTCCTTACTTTCTCCCCTTGCATGCTCTTCGAACCTGTGCACTCTCTACCTACACAAGCCACCCCTTCACCTGCCCTTCCCTTGTGTGCCCTCTCCTTCCTTCTCCCCACACATTCTCCTCTTTGTTTCCTGTGCTTACCTTTCTTGTCTCCCTTATTTGTTATTTTACATGGAATAGATGGGGAGACTTACTGTAACCAACACCCTCCCTATCTTCTGGCCGCATGTGAAGGGGATGAGGGGGGGGGGGTGTGATCAATTCCTCCTCTCCCATAAACTCCAAAAAACTAGTAAACAAAAAAGAAAGAAACTAGACTCCTCTGGCCGTGCATAATGGTAGACACACCATTTAATATTTGTAACTTATCTTTCTTCAGCCTAGCCACACATGGGGAATACATAAAATGCATAATCAATCTCCATAATAAAGAAAAATTTCTCTTTCTTGATGCCTGGGAAAAACCATCATGAATCCAATAAACATAAAAACCATTATGTGTTTTCTGCCCCCAATTCCAAAAATGGATTTTCACTCTTCTTTCCAAATTCAAATTTCTTCCCAGACTGCTCTTTCTTCATGCAATTGGAGGAGTTATTCACAAAGCAAGATCCTCTTTCTTAGCTTTGATCTCCAATTCAATTTTTAAACTCCAAGTTCTAAATTTTGATTGCCTTCAATTGATTGAAGATATTTTCTTCAATCTGTTCAACTGTTGTTTGCATTCAATTTCTAGTTTGAAAGTATTTGTTTTTCCAATTTATTTTTCAATAACTCAGTTTTAGATATTTTTTTATTTAAACATTTACATTTATTTTCCTTATTCATCAAATGAGAAAAATACCTTTACATCAAATAACACAAAATTATTATGTTTTAATAATTTTTCACATCTAAAAGTCTATTCCATTAATTTGAAAATAAAAGCATCATTATTTTTAAAAAATAATAAAATATTTCCATAAATAATTCAGTTATTTAAATAAGATCTATTTTCTCACAAAATAATAAAATCCTCATTTAAAGCAACATATTCTTTTCACATTTTGGAGAAATCAATTAAACTTAATTTAAAATTTGCAAGCACAATCGTCACTAAAATACATTAAAATAATAAATAAATGTGTGTGTGTGAGATCCCATCATCCTCATAAATGTCTAATGGCTAAAACGACTCTACTTGAACAATGTTCTCACCTTCACTCACGTTCACCTGTTCCTGCATTCACTTACACTCAATTTCTCATTAGCAATAACAATTGCCGAATTTCATAATAATGAATTCAAAATCATTTCATTTGCATTTAAATTTAAATTTCAATAATCATCAGTTTCAATTTCAATTTCTATTTCTATTTCCATTTCCATTTCTATAATCATCTATCATAAACATTGAAATTCTCATGATTAATAATTGCAATAAAATAATTGATAAAATCAGTATGTGACATCCTTCCCCTCTTGGAAGAGACATCGTCTCGATGTCTTATTAATCATTCAATAAGCATAATATATCAATCAGTAAAATATAGTATCTCAATCATACTAACATCATAGTTCTCAAAACATAAGCATAAGCAATTCATAGTATCCTCCACACTATCCAAGTTCACATCATGTGAATAATTAACCAGAGTATCAAGTATCTCATGTATTAAGAAAATACTACTCTAAGAAAGCATATGAGGAAAATGATGCTCAATTGTCATAGAATCCTCCCATGTAGCACTATCCTCGGTATACTGGTCCCACTGGACCTTGTACTGAGTACTATCCCAATTAATGCTAGTCTATAAGCAACTAGATTCATAACTTCTAGTACATCAAAGGGTCCCACAATTCTTGGAGCCAATTTTGATGATTTCCCAAAATACGTAAGATTTACAAAACATTCATTCTATGTAGTAATCTTGTCCTTTCTACACCTTGCTTCAAGTATCCTTACTATCACATAGGGGAATTTTGTATGCTTGACACATACTTACTCTCCCAAAGAGCTTTATTATATAAATACATCTAATATATAATAATAACTATACTTAGTGATCATAATTCATTGGTCCATGAATTTACACTTTAGTATAACCCAAATGGAAGAGGAATGTCGATGTATTGTACACTACATCATGGGTCCAATCATTTTCATTTGTATTTACACTTTTAGACAACTCATAAACCAAGTCCATCCGCCACTTACACATTCATTATCCTTACCATAAAGTACTTTACCTTGATTACTTGTCTATCTCGAGCATAACCTTTCTCCTAGACACTTGTCAATTTTGATAGCGCTCCACACTTAAACTTTGTTATCAATTAAGTTTCATCGATCACTTCTATCTATTACTCTTTTTGATATTTTATCAAGTCTATGATTATATCCAAGCCTTTTTCAACTTTAATAGAGCTTCCCTTCTTTCCATATAATTGTCCAAACTTCAATTTTTGAATTATACAAATCATTCAAGATTTAGTTCACCATTTTTCTTATTTGACTAAAATAATATATTGCACATTTATTCAAATGAATGTCTCATGGTATGATTTTGGTTTACACAACCCTATCATTATTTTCTTAACTGAAATATTTTTTCAGATTTACTAAGCAACTACTTACCCACAATATATTATTTAGGATCAAAATCCTATAAGTCGAGTTTCAAAAAACTATTGGTTTCTTTGATGAGTCCATCCACTAGAACATTATGTTAATTATACTAATCAAAGATAGATCAATTTGTCTTGTGTTCTACCATTTTCCTTCTAGAATCTCAAGAGAGTTACATATCCTACTGATGAGGACTTCTAGTCTTCATTTCCTAGCATAATAGATATTACCTTGCTACATTTTGTGCAGCTTCTTGCTCTATCTTCTTCCAGATGATAGTGGATCTTGATCCAACAATTCCCTTTGTCTTTCCGATGTCCTAACCCTGACATTATTTTCCTTGTTCCATTCTCAAATCTTCCAAATTTTGGACACAGGTTCTTTTATATCCAACAATAGTCTATCCTTTGACTAAGTGATAACCTAATTTGATCTTACGCCATTATTAATCTTCCTTTAAATGGTTATAGGTTTTGCGCAGATAATTCCCATTATATCAGGACATCCATACCATGGATTTTATTTTGTCCTTGGATTATTTTCAAAGATGCATTTCATCCTTTAACTCAATCTAATTTTCCTTATTTAATCTGGTACTAATTTTTGAGTAATAATCCTCATTCAATCACATTGATCTCTAGTTAATAGAAAAGTTAATTGCATATCTAATCATCAAGCATAAACATTCAACTCCATGATTTCTTAATTATAGGAGAGCCTCAACTTCATATATATCCATTTTGAGCACAAGTAACAATTTTGATGTTCTTCTTCGTAAGATTTTCAGCATTTCTTGCTAAGTGAAAATTCAATGATGTTCTATCATGACAATAGATGCTTCCTTTTTTAAAAATTTCTCTTTTAATTGTAAGAGCTACTTAAAGTAAAGTCTTTTCAATAATATTACTTCCTTTAACTTACTAAGCATCCCTTCTATGCTTCTATCCTTATAGAATTTCATTATCTCAAATGATATTCAATCGCATGGGAAAATCTTAAACCCAATATTCCCTTCCAATTCTTAGGATGGAATCCTTAATTGTTGACTAGTCCGATTGTTTATAGATTTCTCCACTTTATATGGTTAAATTCAAGACCCAATGTATAGCTCATTCAATCTTAATTCCTACTTATTGGTATAAAATGGTAATCCAATACGTAATCCAATTCAATAGGTTTTAGTCTCATCATAAGGTCTCTCTCTCTTCATTGAATAAACTTCTTTTCCCAAAAATTTTATCTTTAACCCAAGGTTTCTTTCAGAGTATGGTAGTGATTAAGTGATTTAATCATTCTCATTAAGAGATTTTGGTGTGGTTCACATAATGTCACATCTTACTTTATTTTTCACTTCATCTCAATGGCTTAAATAGCCCACCTTTTTCTCATCCATAGGTTTCTTAGCAAAGTAAGCTTCAATGTCAAGTCGTTTCACGACATGGATATATTTCATAACAAAATAACATCGTTATTTAAATTCTCTATATAAAGTATATAGGAGTATAGAGACACTTTCTTCCAATTACGATTCTATTAGATATTTTCTTGTCAATCCCATAGACAATGATCTTCCTTATCATGATCAAGTTATCTGCCTATCCTTTTCTAAGGCATTGATAATAATATTCTTTGATCTTTAGATCAAATAATCATAAGGTATAAATGTCATAGCTCTTAACCTTTCCATTTGTCCTTTTTTTTTTTTTTTACTTTGTGGTCATAAAATGTATGACTTAATCATCCTTATGACTTGCAAGGAAGTCATAACCAAGTTTCGTTGGGTGGGGTACTTATCTTGAGTCAATTCACTCTCCTTTTGTTGATGTACTTCTTAACTCAAAGTGTTGCTTTCCTTGCAACTTCTAGTGTCCTAAAACATAGAGCCATGTTGTATTCCTATTCCCCTTTGGAACCATTATTCATAAGTTGTTTGATTCCAAAAACTTCAATAACCTAAATGATTTCGGTTGGATGAACCTTGCTCATATCATTGATTGTTTCTTCTGACCATTCTGGTCTTTTCTCAATTCCTTGGTACTAACTCTTTTCTAACAAGATATTTATCTTAACACAAGAGTTCAATTCATTAGTTCCCCAACCCTTGAGGATACTTCCTTCATTCATATCCTACTTGAACAATCTAAATTATGCTGACATTGCATACATATATTTGTAGTGTTTACACTAATCCCAGAGTTCCCAACTCCTTTACAGTTGTAGGTTGCTACAATTTAGTTTACCCCATTCCTACTGATTCTCTTTTTTCTTAGAGTTATGTATGTACAGGTTATTCTTCCTAACCTTCCTACATAACCCGATTGCATAAACTTCCGCAATCCTAGGTTTTATCATAAGTTGATGGTTTAGGAATTTTGATTTCAGGGACGAATCTGTAACTAGCCCCAATTTACACAAATTACTAATTATTACATCATCCTTTTCACTTCCTTAAGTTCTTTTCTCTTTCCATTCTGACACCAAAAATTTTCAACCTTTATCATCTGATAAGGTTTATGCATTATTACATAATGAGCTCATAGGTTGCAATGCAGAACCTGGTTGCTCTGATACCAAATGTAAAGTGCGAAATTATTAAATTCAAACAACGGAAATACTTTTAAATAAATTCATTTATATTCAAAAGAAATTCGACACTTCATTCATTAGACATCATAAAATCCAATCGATTTCAAAACAATGACTTAAAGTCGATAAATAGATTCATAATATTTCCAGTTAGATTCATACACGTGTCATATTACATGACATTGATAATGATACAAAAGTAACTGTAATATAATTTTACAATTCGAGACTTAGGCATTCTATCGCCTTAAGCTCTACATTACATAATTAAAGAATACATTAATACATAAATGAAGATGACATCCTTTGATCTTCAATCCAATAGCATATCTTCAATAATGAAGACGAGAACAAGGATCAGACGCTTTTTCCGCCCAACCTCGAAGCTTACGCTTCCCCGGAATTCTTTAGTCATTCAAAGAATACCTGACCCTGCACAAATCGCTTAGCAAAAAGCAGTCGGCAAGCAAGATGGAATCTAGTGCATGCCTAGTATAACTAGTAAAACCACAAGCATTTTCATTTTTCTAATTCATTTAAGAAACAAGCAAGTTCGATACTAGGATATGGTAGAGAGTTATAAATATTCCACTATTTTAATGGTCCTTAAGTTACTTGGCCAAGTAAAATGTCATGCACGACAAATAAAGCAGTTTTGGAAAAGCAAAACTACACTCTCTATTAACCCATATTCGGCACCCATCCCGGAAGGTAACTTTCCAAACACATGACATGCACATTCATTTATCAAGCATGCATGGTTCCATTCAAATAACTATAATATTTCACAAATATTTTTAACGACAATCTTGTTTCAAGCAAAAATAGTTCTAATGCAGTATTTTCATCGTTTTAAATCATAGGTAACATTAAATCAATATTTAATTCAAATAATAAATTGATAAAAAGAAGGTGTATCTCAAGTATGTAAATTACATACATATTTAAACAGGCATAAATTTATTTCGGTTCATTTACTCATTTAATTTAGGTTCACTTTGAAATAATCCTATTCTATATCATTTCATTCCAGGTAATTTATATTTTTAATTTACATGATTTATTTTCTGTTTTTCACATTTCCAAAAAATAAAATAATAACATTTCAAAAACAAGGTTAACAACTCGTTTTTACTTCTGTTTCGAAGTAATTTTTAGTTTCATTTCCAAAGGTTTATCTAATTTCATTTTCACTCTTATTCTTCAAACACATTTAATATACAAAAAGTATTTTATCAAAAAAACAGTGTCTTTTCTGTTTCTTTCGTTTTCAGAATTAATTCATTTTGACAGTTTTGGGTCTTCCTCAAGTTTTTTTTTTCCAAATCTATAAAGATCTAAAAATTTACTATTTTTTCATTTTGATCTTTTCAATTTACTAATCAGAATTTCCAAAAGAATAAATCTACAATCTTTTATAATTTTTTTTTTCTAATTGTTCAATGGTTTTTCTGTTCAAATCTATACTTTGTCTTCACTAAAAATACAGTCTAGTGTTTAATATTTCTTCTAAATTGAATTTAAAAACAAGGATTTGTTTTCTATTCAAAATTATAAAACCAGAATAATAGAAAAGAATTAAACTCACTATTGAATTGACTACGAATTTGTTCTCTTTGAATCTACATGATAATTTCTTGAATCTGGAAACAATTCCTTGATTCCTCTGTAATTTTCTGTCAGTTTCTTGTTGTAAATTCCCTCTGTGAATCCTCTATTGTTGTTCTGACTTCTCCCTTCTCTTTCCCTCTGTATACTTTCCTCCTATTGATTCCTATGGTCTTTCATTTCTTCTTTGTTGTTGCTTACACGTGCATCATAAACATCAGCTCATTTATTATGTGCTTGGATGCCCTTCATACTTCCTTAATTCCCTCCTTTTCTCCCTGCCCACACACTTATCTCTGCTACCTCCCTGTTGTTCTCCTTACTTTCTCCCCTTGTGTGCCCTTCCAACCTACGCACTCTCTCCCTACACAGGCCGCCCCTTCACCTGCCCTTCCCTTGCACGCCCTCTCCTTCCTTCTCCCCACACATTCTCCTCTTTGTTTCCTGCGCTTACCTTTCCTGTCTCCCTTATCTGTTGTTTTGCATGGGCTGGATGGGGAGACTTACTATAACCAACACCCTCATTTTCCTCTAGTCGTGTGTGAAGGGGATGAGGGGGGGAGGGGGGTGTGTGATCAATTCCTCCTCTCCCATAAACTCCAAAAAAAATTAGTATACAAAAAAGAAAGAAACCAGACTCCTCTAGCCGTGCATAATGGTAGACAAGCCATTAAAATGCCATTTAATATTTGTAACTTATCTTTCTTCAGCCTGGCTACGCATGGGGAATACATAAAATGCAGAATCAATCTCCATAATAAAGAAAACTATCTCTTTCCCGATGCTTGGGAAAAACCATCATGAATCCAATAAACATAAAAACCATTATGTGTTTTCTGCCCCCAATTCCAAAAATGGATTTTCACTCTTCTTTCCAAATTCAAATTTCTTCCCAAACTACTCTTTCTTCATGCAATTGGTGGATTTATTCACAAAGCAAGATCCTCTTTCTTAGCTTTGATCTTCAGTTCAATTTTTAAACTCCAAGTTCTAAATTTTGATTGCCTTCAATTGATTGAAGATATTTACTTCAATCTGTTCAACTGTTGTTTGCATTCAATTTCTAGTTTGAACGTATTTGTTTTTCCAATTTATTTTTCAATAACTCAGTTTTAGATATTTGTTTATTTAAACATTTACATTTATTTTCCTTATTCATCAAATGAGAAAAATACCTTTACATCAAATAACACAAAATTATTATATTTTAATAATTTTTTACATTTAAAAGTCTATTCCATTAATTTGAAAATAAAAGCATCATTATTTTTAAACAATAATAAAATATTGCCATAAATAATTTAGTTATTTAAATAAGATCTATTTTCTCACAAAATAATAAAATTGTCATTTAAAGCAACATATTCTTTTCACATTTTGGAGAAATTAATTAAACTTAATTTAAAATTTGCAAGCATAATCGTCACAAAAATACATTAAAATAATAAATAAATGTGTGTGTGTGAGATTCCATCATCCTCATAAATGTCTAATGGTTAAAATGACTCTACCTGAACAATGTTCTTGCCTTCACTCACGTTCACCTATTCCTGCGTTCACTTGCACTCAATTTCTCATCAGCAATGACAATCCCTGAATTTAATAATAATGAATTCAAAATCATTTCATTTGCATTTAAATTTAAATTTCAATAATCATCAATTTCAATTTCAATTTCCATTTCCATTTCTATAATCATCTATCATAAACATTGAAATTCTCATGATTAATAATTGCAATAAAATAATTGATAAAATCAGTACGTGGCATTGATTCCCATGACTAAAGCAACACACAATCCAACAATTAATGCTTCGTACTCAGTTGTATTATTCATACATAGGAATTTTAAGTGATACAACAAGGGAATATGATTTTCTACCAGTGGAATTAATATAACTCCAACACCAGAGCTTGTTCGACACTTGGATCCATCAAAGTACAATTCCCATGTAGGAAGCTCTATGGTCAACACACTATCATCAGGAAAAGAGTCTTTGGTAGGTAATGCTAAAGGTGAAGGAGAATCAACTAAGTGGGCGGTTAAGGCTTGGCCTTTGATTGATTTTTGGGAAACAAACTCAAGGTCAAACTTGGTTAACAACATTACCCATTTAGCAAGACGTCTGAAAAGGTCTGTTTTATTGAAAATATACTTGAGGGGATCAAATTTTATCATTACTTGTATTTTTGAGTTTAGTAAATAGTGTTGCAACTTATTAGTAGAGAATACAAGAGCCAAACATTGTTTTCCAATTGTTGTGTAATGTGTTACATAATCTATGAGAGTTTGACAAATGTAATAGACAAGATGCTCTTTACCATTGTCTTCTTGTTGGGCTAACAATACAACAAGAGCGTGGGCGGAAGCGGTGATATAAAGGATGAATGGTTTTTTTGGTGTAGTAGGTTGTACAACGAGCGAAGTTGGAAGATATTCTTTCAAACTCTCGAAGGCATGTTTACAATCGTCACTCCAATCAAAATTCACATCCTTTTTAAGGAGGTATGTAAAAGGTAATGTGTGATCAGCTAAAGAGGTGACAAAATGATGAATGGCTTGAATCCTTCATTGTAATGTGCACAATTGGGAGATGTTGTGAGGAGGTGGCATGTTAATTATAGCATCAATTTTCTTCGTGTCCACCTCAATGCCTCTGTGAGATATGATAAACCCTAAAATTTTACCACTATCTACTCCAATGACACACTTTTTTGGATTTAAGCACATGTTATACTTACGCATTCACTCAAATATTTTTTGAAGAACACTCACATTATCTTGTCGGGTTATGGATTTGGCTATAATGTCATCAACATAATCTTCCAGGATTTTATGTATATAATCATGAAATATTAATGTCATTGCTCATTGATAAGTAGTGCCTACGTTCTTTAATCCAAAAGGCATCATAACCCAACAAAATGTTCCCCAAGAAAATGTAAAGGCCGTCTTGTATTGATCTTGTGGGTTGATGAAGATTTGATTATGTCCAGAGAATCCATCCATAAAGGACAATAAAGCGTATCCAACAGTTGAATCCGCGATCATGTCAATGTTAGGAAGAGGAAAATCATGTTTTAAAGAGGCTTTGTTCAAGTCTCAAAAATCCATACATATCCTAACATGATTATCAGGTTTAGCAACTACAACAATGTTTGATATCCAAGGAGAATAATCGATAGGTTGAATGAAACCTACATCAAGGATTTTTTAAATTTGTCCTTTAACATGCAAGGCTATCTTAGGGTTCATCTTTCATATCTTTTGGAAAACAAACTTAGCATTCTCAACAAGAATAATGTTATGAGTGATGATCTTCAGATCTATTCCTGGCATATCAAAATATTTCCAAGTGAAAATTTTAGGAAAGGCGTGAAGCAAAGTGGCAAGATCCTCTTGTTCTTCATCATCAAGGAACTTCCTAATTTTAATGACTTTATAAAGTGGCAAGATCCTCTTGTTCTTCATCATCAAGGAACTTCCTAATTTCAATGACTTTATCTTTATTTTTTATATCCATTGGTATGTCAATGGTATCCCCCAACGGGAGTACATTTGACTTAGGAAATTATAGATCATATGGTTATGTTCTTGTGGGAGTTTCATTAATGTCAATAACATTGAGCTCAAAACTTATCATAGCACAAGAGGCATTTCTCTTGGAGATAGAAGTCTTATTCGAAGCACCGAACAAGTGTTTCAAAGATTCATCGTCATTAACATAGTCGAATGGTGGGGAATCCATATCAAGGAATTTGGGATGTCTAAGCGTGAGATTGATTCTTGGCACACATGTGATAGTGTTGATGTTGAGTGATGATCGTTGATTTTCTTTTGTAGTTTTAGAAAAGGAAAACTCTAAACCAGTTTAGTCTCCTATATATTAGGTTCAATGGGAACTTGAATGCCTTGTTCATGCTTTCCACATCCTTTACCATTATATCCTAATTTTTTCACAAGATCGTAACCTCATCCATAAAGTCTTTCCATTTCCTGTGGGTTGGGTGGTTGTTGGTGTTCTATACATTGCATTTTCTTCCAAAGGAGATGAGGTAGAAGTGTGCAAAGGTTTTTCTTCATTCTCGATGGAGAGGATTGTTGGTTGTTCTTGTTTGTCATCCTCTTTTTGGGTGATTATGTACTCACCCATAAATGAAGGTGTGAATTATAATGACCCCCAATCATCACCAAGTAAGTTAAAATTTGGTGCATCTTATTGGTGTTTCGTCTCAAGAGGTGCTATATTAGAGGTGGGAATTAATGTGTTGAGAGGACTTTTTTTTCATTTTTTCAAGTTGTAAGCAACTTTCAAACTTGGGATCTAAGTCAATTTGATAAACTTTTTCTATTATAGAAATATTTCATTTTGTGATGAAGGGTCGAGGGTACCGCATGCATCTCATGGATCCATGGTCTTCCCAAGAGGAGATTATAGGAAAGGTCATAGAGTATGACATGAATAGGAGTTTGGAGCATAACCATTCTGATGGTAATAGGTAAAGTAATGACACTATGTAGTTGCTTTGTAACATTGTCAAATCCCCTAATAGATAAGGAATAAGATTTGATTTACGATTTATCCACATGTAACCTATCAAGATGTTTCACACTGCACACATTAAGGGCAGATCCATTGTCAATGAGGGCTTGTTTGATGCCTATTCGATTATATTGGGCTATTATCATAAAGGCTTCATTTTTCTTTCTTAATTCTAATGGAGGGAGCTTATGTTGGTAGAAGGTAATGTCTACATTGACTATATTCATTTATTGTATTAGAGCTACCACATCATTAGCATTCATACCAGGAGGGACCACTATCTATTGCAATTCCATTTGAAGCATAGAATGATAGTTGGGAGAGTTCTAGAGAAGATCCCATAGGGATATCTTGGCAAGAGTATTCTTAAGTTGTTCAATGAGATCGTACTCCCTAAGTTGTGATTTTAAATGAGGGGCCATAGGTAAGATGGGATTGGGTAATGGTAGGGGTGTTGAGGTGGCTTGTTGGAGGTGTGGGTTAGTTCTAGTGTAGTGAGTATGAGCAACAACATCGTGCTTGGGTGGGTAAAGGGTAAATTTAGGTTTGGATGGAGTTTGAGGTTTATGGGAAGGTGGGTAGAGAACAAGCCGAGGTTGAATGAAATTGACATTTTTTTTTTGAGGTTTCTCACAACAAACCTTAGGTATGAGTTAGGTGAGATGAAGTCACAAAGAGCTTCATCTAACATACTCATATCATCACAGCTAAAAGGTTTGGGAGATTGGTTATCGGTGGTTGGTTTGGGTTTGTCATCACAAACCTTAGTAGATGACATTAGTGAGATGAAGCCTTGCAGAGCTTCATCTAGCTTATCCAAGTCATCACTACTAAAAGGTTCAGATTATATGGTTTATCCTATAGTGAAGAAGTGTGTGCATTGTTTCGTGTGATGTTTCTAAGGTTTTTTTGTCATGTTCTAATGAATTTTCTTTAAAACGAACTAGGAACTAATGCTGAAATAAAACTTGCAAAAGATCTAATGCTATTCATAAATGCCATCAAAGTAAAATATTCTTATGCTAATTATAACCATATAACAAAAAGTGACTGAATGTAAACAAAGAGGCAACTTGGAGCAAACAAAAACTTCAAAAATTGGCAACTAAATGCATAAAATACTGATGCAAACTGGGCACTGGGACTGAGTCGCCCAAGATGGCGAATTAGTCCCAATAGGGGTATTTTTGAATTTTTTCTGATTTATCTAATGAAAATTGATGTATTCTGGGCTATAAAGTGCAGATCTAAAGTGTATATGTAGGATTTCTCTATCATGCAAGGAAATAAGATGCAAAAAATAACTTTTCACTAATGCAAAGTATGAAACCCTAGGATGCAAATGTAAAAAATGCAACAAGAAATGCAAGGTTAATAGAAAAGGTTCCTAAGATGGAAATGTAGGCTATACTAGAAGTAAGATGTTTCTAAATGCAGGTTCACCAAAACGAACCACAAATTTTAAGGGTAAAAGGAGGGTTCCCCAAGGCTTTCTAGGGTTTTCACCTAGAAGGATGGGGTTCTCTTTCACACACCTAAAACTTGGTTTTCATTCAATATTAAGGGTTGAATGTGATTGAGATACCTATATGAAGTATTCTAAATGCAATAATCTGATAAAGGAAACTAACTATTGAATACAAGCTAATGAAATCTACATTATTTTAAAACACATGATGATATGCGAAAAGGATAGAATAAAGACTATGGAAGGAAAGATAACATAACAAATAAAATAAGTGTATTTGGAAACTGATGAGGACTAAAGTGGAGATTGTAGAAGCCTTTGAAAATCTAGAAAATCTAATTTTTATGCCAACCGAGACACTTACGCCAAACTAGGAAACTTAGTCCTAGTCCTGGCAAATTGGTTTGGGCTCTGTTCTAGCCAAATGGGTACCCAAATCTCCATAAATCCCTGACAGAATCATGTAGTGGGACTAAGTCGACACTATTGGTCACTTAGTCCATTTCAACTTTTTGAGAAATCTAAAAATGGAATCGAAAGCCTATAGTCTACAATCTATTTTCCCGTTGAAGTCTGGGTCCAAATCTGCAAAATCACCTACAAGATAGAATATATTTTGGTTTCTAATGTGGGGTTTTCCTTAGTCAAACCCCTAGTTGGTATTTAAATTTTGAAAGAGATAAGAAATCTCCATAAACCCTAGCCCTAAGTGTGTCTAGAACTAGGAAAATCTGAAGTAAGACAAAACCCTATTCTAATGTGCTAGAATAAGATGCATAAATGAGACTTGAATGATGCAAGACTTTAATAAAAGAAACCATACAACATTACAAATGAATGTAAATGGAATACAAACCTTAAATCTGAAGATAGATAGAAAATGGAAGATGAAATCACTTTGAAAACAAGCCTTTAGGTGTGATTTGATGGCTAGTTGCATCTCCTCAACCTAGATTTCTCCATGATTCTCCATAGAAATCCATGATCAATCCTTTGCAATGTGAGATATTGAGTGAGAAGTGATCTTGGAGACCTGCAAAAACCCTAGTTTGCTACCCTAAGCTTCAACTTTGTTATAGAAAGAGAAAATGAATCTTCTTTTGGAAGATGTTCAACACTTGATTCTTGAGTTTTCCTGTGAAAAATGAGTAAAGGATCTTGAAAATGACCTAAAAACATGTATTTATCAGCAAAAATACCTAATTGTCAGTTATTTTGACCTAAGAGGCTGACACCTATTAGGAATATTTAGCAAGTCGAAGATTTTCCCGCTCAAAAATGTAAATAATACTAAAAAGGACTAAGTCGCCACCTTGGGCGACTTATTCCCACTAGGGGTTTTTGAGGTGGGATTTATGATATTTGAGTGATTTTGATGTTGTTTGTCAGGACTTGTATGATTTCTTAGGTGAAATAGGCCTCAAAGTCAAAGATAATGAGTCTTAGAGGCCTATAAATGCTATTTTAAGAGGGCAATTGATGCAAGGGTGTCTAAAGTAGGACCAAATTAGGCACAAATTGTCCTTTTCTTCAAAGGTATTCAATTTTTGGTGAGAAACAATGCAACAACATATACTCCTCCAAAAATCTTCTTCTCATACAGTTGACACCGAAGACAACACAAGTAGCTTGTTGACACCAATGAGAATATAGGCTTGTTGATATAAATGACAAAACCAACTGCTCATACTTGCAACAAGTGAAACTTCCATGATTCTGTGCATGTTTATGCTATTTACACAATTCTTCTTGCAGAAGCCCATAAAGTAATGGGAACCACTTACTATACGATTAACACTATAAATATTATAATAAACACTATAAATATAATAATTAACAATAATATATATTAACATTGTAATTTAGTGATTTTTTTAATAAAATATTATAATGAATATTATAATATGATACATAAAGAAAAAGGCTTGTGAAATCGTGTAACATGTACAAGTGTCAGAAGCAGAGACTAATTTTGGGGCATGAGAGGACTTTCAGATAGTGTTGTGTATAGGATCAACGAAATTTTGGCATGTGGCAAAATATAAAAGGATTCTGTAAATTCATTGGCGCATAGTGGCATGTCCTTTTCTTGGTTGGAGAACCACATAAGGAATATTGTTGTAGCCTTTTGTTGTTTCACATTGTGAATAAGACATGTCATAATCATCTTGTGGTCTTCCCAAATTGTATTTTCTTATAAGAAACACCATATGAGATGCCTCCCATATGGCCAAATTCTTCTTGGCTTGTGACACTTGTCCATCTTCTATGGTTCCACAAACCTTTATGCTACCAAAAATATTCTTGATGCAGAAACCCAAAAACAAGTGGAGACCAATGATTATGGGATTAACTTAAGAAACCAAATTTTTAATGAAACATACCACAACTACATTCACAACTAACCAATTAAGTGCTTGATAAACTCAGTTAGCTAGACTTTAGACATTATTACACTATATAAATCTTTTGTATTTATCACACAACATTTTATTGATGATACATTTGACATTACCTTGAATGTATGCCCACCAAAGAAGTGGAAGTTCATCTAAACTCTAAACTCTTAAATGCCAAGTCTTATGTAGAATTTTCCTCCTGTAGACATGGGAAATATACAGATTGATCCTATGCCCTGATCCTGATCTTACTAACACTAGTTCATCCTGAATCATCTCCTTTACTAATCAGTTTAATTGGATAATCTTTATTCTATTAAATTCATCATATTTATGCTCTTAATTAAATAAATCAAATTTATCTAATTAAGTCATCATCTTCTATTAATTAAATAAATAATTTTGTTTAATTAATCTTATAGTCCCTCTTGTAATTAAATAATTCACTTTATTTAATTGCTCTTTAATGTCATCTCCTTTAAATTAAATAAATTAATCTTTATTTGATTTAATTTAACACCACCCTCTTTAATTAAATAAATCAAACTTTATTTACTTAAATCTAATTTCATATTCATCTCATTTTGATGTATTTAAATCCTAAAATCTAAATCAAATTGTCAAATCAACTAATCCCCTTCTAAATCAATCAAATCCTGATTAATCCTAATCCTAATCCATCAAATCCTCTAGATTTTGCAACTTGCACAATAAATCATTTTATTTGATTTATTAATTCTTTTATTTTCTCTCAATTTGACATCAATGAGGGAATATTCCTCAAATTCAAAAATCCCTCCAAAAGGGGAGTACATCCAACAAGGCATTAAAGGCCTCTTACATGTCCTTTGTCTTGAGCCAAGTGGCATTTACTCCATTCTTCTCTCCCTCCAACTTGTCATTTCACAAATTTTAAATTCCACCTAACCATATTTATTTGCACATTCATCAAAATGTGCTCATTCCTCCTCCAATCACATGTGGACAAGTGGCCTTCTCTCATTGGTTGGTCTTTTGTCCCACATTCATCCATTTTGCCTCTTCATCCATCATTCTCTTCTATTTATAAGAGTCTCTCATTTGAATTTAGGATCTATCAACTATTTATCACTATAGGCATTTAACGTTTGAGCATTTCATATTTTGCAATCAATTTAGCTAGGTTATTGGAAAATTTAATCAAAGAAGCACAATCATCCTTAAATATCATCACTCTACATCAAGGAATTGGGAAAGGGCCATTATGCACATCAAAATGGCACCAATTCCCCCATGGGATTGAGAATTTGTTCATTTGAATAAGATTTGATAGCTTTGTTATTGTGTTCTTCATTTCATTTCTTGTTTTCATGCTTCAAACTAATTTCATGGGGAGTGTTGATCTAACTTGCATAATGAGCTAATTATATGTTGTTCTTTTGTGTTTGTGTAAGCATAGATTCAACATTCACATTTTGGCGCTAGGAGGATGAATTTGGAGAAAACTAAAACATTTTTATAAAAATTCCATGATTTGTTTGTTAAGTTTTGTGTTTACAGGAAAATCCACCTCTATCAATCCAGTGGTAGAATATAGCGATGCTGCAAACTCCAAACTACACCGCTGAAGTCTTCCGACCCAGAAAATTTGAATTTCAAACTCCGTCGCCAGTCATCCAAATTTCAAACTCCACCGCTGGACGAAATAGCGCTGCAATCACACTCATTATTTTTGTGCAAAGTGTCACTATTAGTCTCCAGTGGCGCTATATAGCATCGTTGAATTTCTCAAACTATGTCACAATTGTGGATTGCGCCACTGGGGTTGAGTAAAAGATAGTTCTCAGATTATTTTCAACATGTGCTCTTTTCGCTTTGGTTATTTCTGACTTCTAACTAGTTTTTGGCCTCTGTGTTTTGCAGTATTAACCAATTTTTTTAGGTTGGCTTGATCAAAAGTGAAGAAAGGAAATGAAGACCAAGATTTCTTTATGAAATCATCATCTCATTGTATCAAGTGTTTTTAAACACTTTAGGGAGAAATTATAATCCCTTTTCTAAGGATTCGTTATCTTTTTTCCTTTTAGGACTTAGTAAATTTTGTTTGGGCTTAAAAAGAACAAAACAAAGGGATTAAAAATAACCATAGGCAACTTACTAGATTTTTTTTTAGACTTGAAAAATGAACAAACAAATCTCACACTTCAAATTTGGTGCTTAAAAAATTCATATCATTGTTTTATGGTTTAAAATGAACATGTGTACTCTTTGTCTTGTAATCCGTTATCTAAGTTAATATCTTTTAAAACAAGACGTATGCACTTCTCTCGTGCCTCACAGTGATCTTGAGAATCAAAATCATTTTTTGAGATATTAAGTTGTGTAAGTGATTACCTCCACATTTTAGTTTGAGTTCCTAAAATTGAACAAAATCTTGCTAGTGTGAGTGGAGTATATCACAACTATTCTCTCTTTTTTTTTCAACAAAGATTGATTGAACTTTGGATGTGCTTACTCAATTTTGTTTAATACTTAGAGGTTCTACCTTGGTGGTAAAAAGTACTCACCCCAAGGGAACGACCCAACCGATAACACGCTAAATCCAAGCGACTTCCAACCGATATATAAGTTTGGGTACTTGAGGAAAGTTCAAGTATCACAAGGATTGTTTTGACAAGAAGGGAAACAATGGTCTCTTTTCGTATGGATTACCCCCCATGAACGGAATGCCCAAATTAAAACCCTTTATTTAGAAGGCCCAAATCCCTAAATTTATTTGTTGATACAAGAATGATCATTTTGAAGTTGTCCCACATTTTTATGGCTCTTGGTAGAGATGAGAAGTATGCCATGGGAGTTTCATGGGTTTTGATGCTTGGCTGACCCAAGAAGCGGGTGCACTATAAGAGGGAGCCTATGTGGTCAAGAATCTAATCATCCGCTAAGGGTAAGCGTAGTTGGATTTATCCAAGTGGGAACTCAACAAATATTGCCTCATTTTATCCTAGGATTATGCATCACTTTCGAATCAAAATACTTTGCTTGGATCTAAAACGCTTGAAAACAAACATTCACCAAATCTTCAAAATTTCAAACCCTTTAGGGGGAACAAATACCTTTGACAAATCCAAGTGCTCTTGCTTGCCCTAGGGATTTAATCCTTAGAGGCTTCTAAGTAGATGGATTTATATCATAATTTTTTCTCACTAAAGTCCACATTAGGAAACTTTTTCCTTGATTTACTTGATTTCCACATAATGGACATTGTGAGATGAGAATAAGTTAGGACATTAGACATTTAGTTTGAAAACCTAATCAAGAATTGTTTGTGATAAAAGGAACTCATTAAGCAAAGCTAAGAAAAAATTGAATCCCACACATGTGCTCTCCCAAATGATTTCCTAAAAGATCAAAATCCAAAAACCAAAGTCTAAAGGTCTTAGTCAAAAGGCTCACAAGAAACGTTTCTCTATGCTTTACGAATTTAGAGAAAGGTTGACCTTCAACTTTTACAAATGTGCATGAAAGAACAATCCTAATTTATATGAATTTTATTGCCAACAAAATCCAAGTCTCTTTCAAAAAAATTATTTTCTCACATAGGAAGTACCAAGCATGTTCTTCAATACCGAGGTCTTGTAGAAATGAATTCTATCTAGGTCTAATCTAGGATCAAATTCATCAATCTCATCCACCCGTTAAGCATCAAATCCAAAAATCATCTCACCACCAACTCTTGGAAAATCATTCACAATATGCTTTTGGAAAATCTAAATCATCTTGTTTGATTAGATGTGTGTAGATGAATCCATGTGAACAAGTCTACCCCTTGATAAAATCCACCATCTTGGGGTTTATAAGTTCATTATCCGAAATCCAAAAAAGAAAATCAAACCAAAATCATCTTGTTTGGATAGGGGTGTATAGATGAATCCTTCTTTACAAACTTAGTCAAATTATCATCTTGTGTACAATTTTACTCTAGGACAACATCCAAACTCTTAGAGTATATGATTTCACTATCCAAATCAAAATTCAATCAAGCCAAAGTCAAGATCAAAGCAAAGCAAAGCAAACCAAACCAAATCTAAATCTAAAAAAGTCCCAAAGTCTAGTATCTCCTTCAAGATTTCTCAAGAGTTCAAATCATTCACATCATCCATCTTCCATTTTTCTAATCATCACACATTGATCCTTAATCATCCTAGATTTTCTCTTTTTGTTCCTAAAGTTAGATCAATCTAAAGAATTAGAGGTTCATCTTGCAAATTCCTGAAAATTGATCCCTATTTTATGGTGAAAACTAGATCACAACACAAGAAGAACATGGAAACCAAAAAATAAACATCAACTTTGGGTGACTTAAGTGAAACTGCTCCCGAAATTAATCCCATTGGATCAAGAAATCCCCTAACCAATCTTCCTCTATCATCACAAAATCCTCAAGTAGAAGACATCACCAATAATGTCTTAGGGATCACACAAGATGAAATCCTTTAAATGGTTCAAACTCTCGAAACTCACAAAATTGTCAATACCATGATGAGGCTCAATCCCTCCAAATGCATGCTTTAATTAGCAAAATAAGGGGCTAAACTCCCTTCTGATTATGATGTGAGAACTATTGTGGAAAGGCCTCCTGGGATCATGGCCCCAATCCCACCCATACCTCCATTTCAAAGCATCACCCAAAGCATCCCCCAAATCACATCATCCATTGCTCCAACTCAACTAATTTTCAACAAGGGAAGCTCATTGTTTCATGCACTTCAAACACATCCCCTTGTGAACAATAAAGGTTTGGATGCAAACACCATATTGGGTCAATCCATCCCGTTGAATCCATTACACCCATATGTTTCGCTTGCATTTCATGATCCTACCCATCCAAACTTTTTTCACGTAACATTGGCGTATCCTCTCAACATAGAAACCTCTCTCCCCATGACCTCGCAACGAGAAGGTGGAATATTGTGAGCAGGGGGAATTTTTGATCCCTCATCATCATTGTCATTTATCCAAGGGAATACATCACCCATTTTCCCACCATTTCCACCTTCGTCGTTAACATCCAAACCACCCCTTGGGTTAGGCCTTCCCCCTTTACCAACCATCAATCAACAAAATCTGAGCAACCCTCTAATCATAAATCAAAACATCATGTTGAATCCTCCCATCTTGCCAATGATATCGCAATAATAGGTGGCAGCTATTCAAGCAACCCCAACAATCAACACATCATCTACCATCCCCCAAGTATCTCAGAACATGGTCTCCCAAGGACCAAACATATCAATCACACCATACACCACACAAACCCCAATTATCAATACAACAATATCTCCCATCACAACAATGAACACTATTCCTAATCTGCCACCACCACCACCACCAAAACCCAACATGACAAAGTCATTTAGCATCGTGTTGCAAGCAGCTCAAAAAGCCGCCTATCAAAAGGAACTTCAGAAAATTCAAAATCAACAAGTGCAACAAGATGCCCAAGCTCAATATTTGATACAACAACAACAAGGCTCCCAAGTTGCACAAGCAGCTCAAGCTGCACAAGCCGTACAGGCTGCCCAGGCTACAGAAGCAACCCAACAAGCACAAGCTCAAGTTCAAGCCCAGTATCAAGCTCAACAAGTGCAAGTGAAATCTCAATACCAGGCACAATTGCAAGCATCTCAACAAAAAGCATATCAAAAAGCCTTGGAACAGTATCAAGCGCAACAACAGGTAGCTCAACAACAAGCCCAACAACAAGCTTTGTTGGCACAATAGTAACAAGACAAACAATGAGCTTTGTTGGCACAATAGGAACATGACCAACAACAAGCATTGTTGGCACAACAACATATGTAGGCGTATCAACAATCCTTAATCACACAATAGATCTTGCAACAAACTCCCACCAACATACCTAACACTCCACCCATCACTCAAACACCTCAACCACTTCATAACACATTCACTCCACCCCCTAATCTACAAGATGACATAAAAACACAAATAAAATTACTCTCACAACAAGTGCTCGATCTCCAATTAGGGAAAACCACAAAGACACCAAGCAATCTATGCCCTTATCCTTTTGACAGGAGCCTGGAAATGGTACCATTCCCAAAGGGTTTTGAAATCCCCAAATTTGACAAATATCATAGGATGGGAAACCCTGAGGATCACATCAGGGAATTCCAAGTACATTGTATGGAAGTCGCATATAATGATACATATCTAATGCGGCTATTTCCTTGAAGCTTGGATGGCCCTCCCATGGAGTGGTTCTCTCGCTTGCCTACTGGCGTCAAAACGTTCCAAGAGATCGTAGACCCATTCTTAAAGAATCATGCATTCAACATTGGCATGGATGTTAGTCTAGAGGAATTATCTATGCTTAAACAAGGTAAGGGGAAATCATTCACTTCCTTCCTACAATGATGGTGATCCAAGGCTAATAGGAGCAAGTGGGCCATGCCAGAGGAGCAAAAAAATTTCACCATCATTTCAAATTGTGAGAAAACCTTGGCATTCCATTCTAAAATGCAGTGCATCACCACTTTCGACCAATTGATCACCAAGGTGGTCAACATTGAATGAGCCCTTATTGCACAAGGGGGGACACCCACATATCCAGAACATCAAGAAAGCTGCCCTTCCACTAGCTATAACGAAAAACCTCACACGTGGGAGAAAAATAGGAACATCACTAATGACGATGTGGTTGATACTAAGGTCGTAATCAGTGCTTCAAAATAGAACACTCAAACATATCAGCAACTGCAAAACAACAATCAAAACAACACACAAACCAATGTGGTATCACAACAACCACCCAATAATCAAATAAAAAATATGAATAATCAAGTGGGACCACCTCCACGAAATGAATATCCCCCCAAGAGAAATTTCACAGCCCTTGGGGAATCAGTCAAGTCCATCATGAATAAATTGGTAAATGAGAATCTCATCGAGATCACTACTTATGAGAATTCTCAAGAACCCCAAGTGAAATCACCATGGTATAATAAAAACTACCTTTGTGATTATCATAAAATCAAGGGGCACACAACAACCAATTTCATGAAGCTGAAAAATATAATCCAAGACCTCATTGACAACAAGATCATAAATGTGGAACAACTAGCTAGAAATCAAGACCTTAAGATATACACAAATCCGATGTCGGATCATAACAAAGGGAAAAAAAAGTATGCCAATGTGAATCATGTGTATTATCAAATCATCGTATCCCTAGATGAGTGGGTCATTGTTGTTAATATCAAGGGAGCCAAAGCTAATTATGGAGTCACCACACGCGGCAGAAAAGTCACCATTGCTAGATCATCTCAGCCACCTAGGGCATCCACCTCAAATCCAAAATATGATCCTAATGGCTGCAACGTCTTGGACCAATTGAAAATAACTCCTACTTAGATCTCCATCAAGGATTTCCTGAAGATATTTTAAGCCCATAGAGAAATCCTTGAGGAAGCATTGGCTTCATCTACCATCTCTACCAATCTTGATACTGAAAAATTCCAAGCTATGGTCGAAAAAATTACCACCCCAAATATCCTCACATTTTTTGATTAGGACTTCCCCACCCAACCATATCACAATCACGTACTCCACCTTGAAGTATAGGTTCATAAAAACAAATTCAAAAGGGTCTTGGTGGATGGGGGTGCAAGCCTAAACATCTGTTCTCTGAAGCTCATAAAGAATCTAGGATTCTCTGAGGACTCTATCTAAAAAGGTAAGGGCATCACAATTAGAGCTTATGATAACCAAGAAAGAGTTTCTTAAGGCACTATCCAACTCCGTATTCAAGTAGGGCCAACCATTATGGAAACCACCCGCCAGGTACTTGACCTTGATCTGCCTTATAACATCCTGCTAGGACATCCATGGATCCATGGGATGCAAGCAGTTGCATCAATCTTCCATCAGTGCATCAAGTTCTCATATCAAAATCAGGAGGTCACAATCTATGGTGATCCTGAGCCCTTTGCTTATTGCAAAAACTAGGAAGCAAAGTACTATAAAACCCCCCAAGTCCCAGAGAATGATGAAGGCCCTTCACCTCCGTATATAGACCCAACTAACATTACCTCCACTTTTGGGACAAAGACACCCGCCATCCTAATATATTTGAAATCAAGGTCATTATCCAAGACAGTGGGTGTGTGGATTACAAAATGAAGAAATGAGCCTTTGTGGTAGGGGAGTTACCTCAATCCCCTAGATCCCATGGACAACCACAACCCGCCAATACAACAGCTCAAACCTTAAGAGCGGATCCATCCCAATTCAAAAGTTGGGGGATCTAGGCCAAGAAGTGGTGGATGAGAGAGACATATCTAGTCTCCTCTATCAAGACAAAAGACCTATACTGACCTTTCCTATGGATGATGCTAACATAGGACTTCAATTAATGTTGGGCATGAGCTATAACAGGAATGAAAGTCTTGGAAAAAACAACAACGATCGATTGGAACCTATCATTGTTGAGAATCACATGAAAAATATTGGCCTTGGATGTACCCCTCCGAGTATAACCATACGTGGTAGAATTCCCCCCGTTAAAGTAGTCAGAACTTCCCCTCAACTATCAGTAACCATCCTTCAGTTACCAATATCCACAGGTCTACCCTTAGACAACTTTACCTTTGACATAACTGATGTGTGTAGTAGTGATGAGGATACCATAACTGACTTGCCTATGCTTTTTGAAGAATCCTCCTTGTTCATGATTAGCACCATGTCTTTTGAGTTAGACCATCAAACTCATGAAATAAACCTAGTCTATCCCCAACTCATCGATTACAACCAATGAGGACCTCTAATTTTGGAAACATTCGAAAATGATGAGGCACTCTTAGAATTAATGGGATTACAGAATATAGTGTCATATATATATCAAAAATTTGGGTTTGAAATCATACTGGATACACAAGCCTATTATGGGGAAATGATTGAATCCTTCAGTTGCAAAAGTGAAAAATTCAGAATAATCTCTAGGTATTTTAGTGAAAACCACACTGTGGCATTCTCTGACTTGAAAATAGTAAAAATGAAGGATGCATCAAATGGTGAAAACATCTCTGAGGTGCCAGAGGATGAAGGATTCAATCTTCCTCTCAGTGCTATTCATCAAGAGAAGTCAGGGGTTCTAGCA
This sequence comes from Sequoiadendron giganteum, assembly GCA_007115665.2. Taxonomy (NCBI): domain Eukaryota; kingdom Viridiplantae; phylum Streptophyta; class Pinopsida; order Cupressales; family Cupressaceae; genus Sequoiadendron; species Sequoiadendron giganteum. Next base: position 248,436,484 of record CM021109.1, read on the forward strand.
GAACAGTGCAATCTAATTAATCTAGGAATAGAAGAACTACCACACATGATATTTTATGCCGAGCCACTTCTCAGAGAAGAACATGAACTCCTAGCAACGTTACTAAAGGAAAGAAAGATAAAATTTGCATGGACCTATTCTGACATGTCAGGGCTTGATCCGGAGGTTGTGGTTCATCACCTAGCTGTATATCCCAAAGCAAAGCCAGTGAGACAAAAGCTAGGAAAAATGCACCCCTAGATAGCATTGTTGGTCAAAATGGAATTAAAAAAGCTCCTAGATGCATGATTCATATGACTGATTGATTATCTAGAGTGGGTGTCAAACCTTGTCCCTATTTCAAAGCCAACTGGGGGCATATGCATCTACACGAATTTCAGAGATTTGAACAAAGCATATCCCAAGCATGACTTTCCACTTCCAAACATTGACATGATCATGGATATGATAGCAAGACATGAGATGCTATCACTAATGGATGGATTCCCAAGATACAATCAGATCATGATAGCTAAAGAAGACCAACACAAAACATTCACTTGCCCAAGGAGGACATATTGTTGGAGCATGATTCTGTTTGGGCTGAAGAATGTAGGAGCAACCAACCAAAGGGCCATAACACTCATTTTCATAATATGATCCATAAAACTATGGAGGATTACGTGGATGAAATACTAGCTAAATCAAAGAAAAGACAGGACCACGTATCAGCCCTAAGCTCCATTTTTGACAGATTATAAAATTACAAGGTCTGACTTAATCCAAAGAAGTGTATCTTTGGGGTACAATCAGGAAAGCTCCTAGGGTACATCGTATCCATGAGAGGAATCGAGATCAACCCCACCAAAGTCAAATAAATCCTTTAAATGGAGGCACCTAGGAAATTGAAGTAGCTAAGAGGCCTACAAGGAAGACTCCAGTCCATCCATTGATTCATATCACAACTAGCAGATAAGGAAATCCCATATTCTCATCTACTTCACAAGGGGGTAGCATACAAATAGGATGAGAAATGTGACCAAGAATTCAACAAGATCAAGGAGTACTTTCTCACACCACCAGTGCTTATGCCACCAATTCCAGGCATACCCTTGATCTTATACATATTAGCAACAACAGTAGCCCTTGGCACTCTCTTAGCACAACACAACAAAAATGGGAAGGAGAGAGCTATCTACTACATCATCAGGACCATGGTGGGACATGAGTTGAACTATACACCCATTGAAAAATCCTGCCTAGCAGTCATGTTTGCAGCACAAACATTCAAACATTATATGCTAGCACATCAGATCAAGCTCATTGTAAAAATAGACTCGCTCACGTATTTTCTTTTCAAAGAAACTCTCATAGGAAGAATGGCTAAGTGGGTCATGATCATGACAGAGCATGACATTGAGTATGTAGAATGCAAGGCTATCAAAGGACAAGCAATCATAGATCAACTAGTAGAAGAGCCTATATATGCAAAAAATCCACTTGTTTTAGAGTTCCCCGATGAATCAATCTTCAAACTTAGCATAGTGGATCATTGGAAAATGTATTTTGATGGATCTTACACACAACACAGGTCAAAAGCGAGAGTCTTATTCATCAATTTGCAAGGGGACTACATACCTAAATCATACAAGTTGTCATTCTTGTGCATAAATAGCATCAAAAAATATGAGGCTCTTGTCATAGGGCTGAGAATTGTAGTACAATGGCAGATCATGGCACTTAAGGTCTACGGAGATTCAAAGCTCATAATCAACCCGGTAAATAATGAATATCAAACAAATTATGATAATTTGACTCCATACAAGAAGTTGGTGAAAATCCTTAAGGAGTCTTTCATTGATATCACATTTGAAAAACTACCTAGAGAAAATAATAGAGCAGTGGATGCAATGGCTATGATCGGATCACTCTTGGAGATCCTGCACAACGTCCCAAAACAAGAAATCCTCATAGAGCAGCTTCTCATACCAGCATTCAAGGTACGAGAGTCCGAATTGGTGTGCAAAATTTTTGGTCCCGATGATCCTTGGTACCATGATATTTACACTTACCTGAGAATAGGAGTCTTTCCCGCCGACATAACCTAGAACCTCAAAAGAGCCTTTGTCAAAAATTCATCCCATTTCGTCATCCTAGGAGATACCTTGTACCGTAGGAGCATTGAAGGGACCCTTTTACGTTTCCTAAACACTGAGGAAGCCTTGACTACTTTAACTAAGGTACATAATGTCATTTTTGGTTCACACTCGAGCGGTATGACTTTGGCCAAGAAACTGCTAAGGATAGGGTACTATTGGCCTACAATGGAAAGAGAAGCACATGACTATATTAAAGGTGTTTACAGTGTTAGCAGCATGGGGATCTCATCCATGCACCAACTCAAGAGCTCAACCCAATTATCACACCTTGGCAGTTTTCACAATGGGGGCTCGATCTCATTGGTAAAATCACCCCCACCTCATCCAATGGCCATAATTTTATCATCATCGCCACAAATTATTTCAAAAAGTGGGTGGAAGCCATTCCCATGACCTATATCATAGGAAATCAGATATCCAATTTCATCCTAAACTTCTATTATTTTTTGATACAATGTCCCTCAAGCCATTATCTTAGATAATGGGACACCTTCCAAAAATCAGGATGTTCGTGACCTATGTCAAAAGTTCAATATCCAACATCGCTTTTCCACTCCATATTATCCCCAAAGCAATGGCCAAGTAGAAGCTACCAATAAGACCATCTTGAAGATCTTCAAGAAAATAGTCAATGATTCCGGTCATGACTGGTATCTGCAACTAAATCCAACCTTATGGGCCTACCGAACAAGCATCCTCACACCAATAGGTGCCACCCCCTTTTCCCTAGTCTACGGATCAGAAGCCATACTCCCCATTGAGATCAAGCTCCTGTCCTTGAGAATATCACTGGAGAATCTCATAACAGATGAGGAATTCTGGGTCTCACGATTGAATGAGCTGGAACTACTAGATGAGAGGCATATGGATGCCTTAAACAATTTGCAATTATATCAGAACTTCCTCAAGCAAAGCTAAAATAAGAAGATCTTGCAAGTCTATCAAAACTTCCTCAAGCAAAGCTAAAACAAGAAGATCAAGAGGCAGACCTTTCAAGTTGACGAACTAGTACTGAAGGAGAATAAGAAGAACATGCCAAATCTAGATGGCAAGAGCAATTTTGAGCCCAACTGGTTGGGACTATTCATCATCATCGTGAGATACAAATCAAGAGCATACCAGCTATCAACACCCGAAGGGGAGCCCCTATAGGAACCCATGAATAATTCTCATCTCAAAAAAATTTATGCCTCATCTTTTAAGGGTAAAGCCAAAAATTAAAAAAAATTAAAAAAATTAAAAATCAAAAAAGGATTGAAAAACAGTAAAGAGAAAAATCGTCCTCTAGTGAAAACCTTTTTGGTGGTACTTTGGGAAAGTACCTTGGTGAAAACCTAGCAAATAGGTGCCTTGTGTAAATAAATCATTTTTCATCCACTAGGATCTCTACGATTGAATTTGCATCACTCATTCGTCCATTGCATTCCATTGATCCTCCCATCATCCATCCACGTCAGTATCATAGCTTGATCTTGTGTTCGCATCATGATCCACCCTAGTACTACTTGGCACATTCCTAAGGTCAATTTGTCATGCCTATATCAAAGTATTCTATCACATCATGCTGGGGCATGTTCTTTTACCTACATCGGATTAGATTCGTGTATACTTGAAGTCTTCCTTAAAATAAAAAATCCAAAAACATTCATAAAATCATAAAATAAAATAAAAACATCAGAAAACTAAAAATCCAAAACCATGTCAAAAAATAAAAAATATCAAAAATAGAGTCATCTTGTTGAACTGAATCATCTTTGAGCTTGAACGTAGGCAATGTTGATCTTTGATCATCCCCTGAGACACCCATCCATTTTTTCATATCTCATCTTTTAAATCAAGTCTGTGTCAGTCGAACTATGTGGTCTCTAAGTGTATAACGTAGGAGAGGCTAATCTATTGATCAGATCACAAGACCCCTAAGATAGGTCCTTAGGTTAGGTTCTTGGTCAAAATCTCAAAAAAACCCAAAAAATTTGGAAAATTTGGAAATAAAAAATATTTAAACATCTCAAAAATGCCAAAAATAGCCTCAAAACATTCAAAAAGCATAAAAAATATCCAAATATTTGAAAAATTCCATCTGTCTCATCTCGCTTTCACCCGCAATAATATCATTCATATAAATCAATCATCGCTTTCACCCTTTGGCAAAATAGTCAGAAGCAAGTCTAGCAGGTTCAAAAGTGAAAACCCAATCGTCAAAGTCTCAAGTCTAGGTCAGTAAGTAAGCAAGTTAGTCAACTCAGAGTATCAATAGCTTATCATCCAATCAAATCCGAAATCATCTGATAACAACATGTCCAAGGATGCATCCTTCCTACAATAGGCATCAACATCAGGCATCACCATAGTTTAGTCTTGGCTAGTGGTATGAAGAACATTAGCTTGTTTGTTTACTTTATCTTTGTCTTTTGATTTATCTTATTGCGCTCATTCCAATTACCTCTCGATGATGTTCAAACAAAAGGATTTAGAGAGAAATAAATGGGGCAACAATAATTATGTTTTTATTTTTTGTGCATGTTGGATATTCTTGTAATATAACCTAGTCATGCGTACTTTGTTTAGGTGTAGGGAAGATGTTTTAGATGTCTTGTTATAGGAAGGATTTCTTTCCTATGTTTTGGTCTGAGATGTTTAGAATATATGAACTACATTTTGAACGAGGTTTTGTATGTTAGGTGTGAACATGAATACTCCTATCTGATTGTCAAGTCAAAGTCCAGCACACTAGGTGCAACGCCATCCTAGTCCTTTATACCTTGATGCGTTGTACCTATGTGTATTATCAAACATAAGGTAAATGGCCCTTTTAAAATCCCAATTCCTCGTAAGCAACTCAACATCATCATCATCGTCATTCATAGTGTAGGTGTTGGATCCTCTTTTAATTTTCTTCTATCTTCTCTCTATATTAACATGGTACCATGACAGTTAATTAAAAAAAAATTGTTAAATGCATCCACCCTGCATCCACAAATCATTAGCATAATTGCATATCATATCATATCATATAGGAAACATAAATGCACTGCATTTCATCATTAATATAGATTCATTATTCTAAAAGCATCTCATAAACATCATAAATTGGCATTCATTTTATAAAGTTATTATCACATAGGCATTATTAAGGCATTCATTGCATAATGACATATCATATCATAGGCATCATCATCATACATCATAATCATTATGTATTAATTTCATAGGCATATCACATCATAATAATCTCGTTACGTATCATAATCATGGCATGGTCATCTCACGTTATCATATCATTACAAATCATTGCATATCATAAAATATTACTTAATGTCATAACATTTGCATCCACAAATCATGGAAAAACAAGAATCATCGCATAGGAATATCATATCACATAGTATAAAGCATAATCATCTCACAACATCATCATCTCATAATCATTGCCATTACATATCATTGCATTTTTATCACTGAATTTGTACCATTACATTCATAAACCACAATACATAATCATGAATCATTGCATGTCATAAAACCATTGCATGTCATAGGTGATTTCATATCATACATCATCATAATAATTTCATATCAAAAATTTTTTACATATCATATAGGTTTATTAAGCACATTATAAGCATACATTTGCATCATCATATCATAATATACATCATCACATTTTCATCAAATGCATAAGAAAATATACAAAAAAATAAAATGCATCCATAATCATGAGCATCAATCTACATATCATGAATCATAACATTGCATATAGTAAATTAAATACATCCATCCATCATGCATAATTAAAATAGGACACATCTCCTAAATGAATCAAACCATATCATATATATATCATAAAAAATGTAGTTGTTATGGTACAAAGATCAGGATAAAAATATGTGTATAAATCAAGTATACAATACAATCGGGGCTATCAAAAAAATGGAGCCCATGGATCAAAAAGAATGTTGTCTGTGATAAAAAAAAGAAGTGAAGCTAGCCTTGCTGGCTACTAACCTCTCCCACTTGTCTCTCAGCCCGATCCTCAGCCTGTCTCATGCCTATCAACTGTGAGTACTCTGGTACTCTAACCCCTGCTAGTACAACTTGTCTGTAATACAAACTTTAATACTCTTCCTCTTAGGCGGCCTTGTAGTACATCCTCACCGAGACTGTCCTACCCTGAGAAGCAGAGGCCATACTCTCCAACTATCATCTCTGGCCTATTTTCTGATCTCTCTCAGACCTGGCCTGGTCCCTCCCAACAGTTAGTGTCTGTACTTGCGCCTACAATCCCTGTACCTATTCCTACAACTTTTGTATCAGGGCATCCCTCTGATCTAGCTGTGGTGGTGGTGGTGGTGGTGGTGGTGGAGCTTATTGGTGATGATCCCTCAAAGGCTGTTGTTGGTGGTCTCTCAGGGCCCCATCTCTTTGTTGCTCCCCATCTCGGGATGACCTATCCCCATCTCTCTGCTTCTCGCCATACTCGGGCACCTGATCCATCTGTCCTAGAGGCAGTCCACCTCCTCCTCTACCCCCATCTCCATCTCCATCCCCTTTGCCTCCCCACCCCCACCCTCAGCCTATTGATTTTCCTCTAGGCCTCCACTATATGGGTGCTACACCTAGATCTATCAACCGTAGGGGTAGTCTAAACCATGTTGTATATGTTGTTGTGACCCCTGCATCCCCCTGTCCCTAATCATAAGGCCATGGCCTGGCCACCAGCTATCTAAATGAAGTCACTGCCTCATCATTCGGGATCAGCTTGCCCATGTTGTCTCCCTCATAGTAAGTGTGAAGATCGCCACGTACTAGTCATCGAGACGGTCTTTCCTATCCCTAAACTGCCTAACAACTTTGTCTGGGAGATACCTCTCTATCATGGTATGCTCCCTCCCTTGCATGAGCCTATCCTGGCTCGCAAAGAAGAGTTGTTGTACACCATCATACCATGTGGGCATGTCAAGCTAGGGCCTCCATGTGAACACTATCATCTCGTCTATGACCCTCCTCCAGTGAGGGATGCCACCTACCCCTGTATGTGTGAAAGTAGTCAATGCCCCTTTGTACCGCCAAACTATGGGATCATTTGGCTCTAGGGCAACCACTGTAGCCTATGGACGAAGCACTGCTATGTGCTCCCAGGCCCAAACATGCAAAAGTGTAACTCCAACCCCGATAGCCCTACTATCTAAGTATGCAAACTCATGTAAATCATGGTAAAGAGAGGCCAACAGCACTAGCCCCCATGCAAAGCACTCTCGTTGTCGGAGCATCTACTTCCAGGAAAGACCCCACGTTGGACTAAAGTACTGGTCGCGCCAATCTAGCACCACAAGGCCTGAGATGATGGTATCTACAATCAATCTAAAATTGGGTAGTGTGCCCCTGTATCAGTCAAGCTATATCTTCCCCTCAATGAAAATAAGCTCATCGAGACCCATAACCTCAAAGTAGGTGTCTCTCTCAACATACACATCATAGATCACTCTCTCTTCGTGGATGGGCAATTGAAGGATGCGTTAGACATCCTCCAAGGTAACTGTAGCCTCTCCTATGGGTAGGTGAAACAATGACATCTCACAGTGCCATCGCTCTGCCAGGGCAATCATCATGCCCAAGTGTGTCCAGACAGGGATTGCGTACGAAACATACCACAACCCTATTGCTCCAAGGTGCTTTTGGAGTAGCTCATGCATACCAACTAACCGACTCAGAACTAGGGAGTTGTGCTCCCATGAATGAAGTATCCCTAAGTCCTCTTGTGGAAGAAAAGCCACAACGTCAAGCTTCATAAAAAATCAAGATCTCGCCCTGAGTTTTTGCAATTGAAACAACAAATGTGACACTATTTGCAATTGTGGAATTGTTTGGAAGTTTCGAATTGCACCGCTAGGACCCTCCAAAACTCTAAACTATGTCACCGTGTCGTAGTTTGACCGTGCTCCTAAACCTAAATTCTGAAGTGAACCGCAACGACACAGTTTGCAAATGCGCCTGACTTCGTCCCCTAACCCTAATTTCTAAACTGAGCAGTAACGACGTAGTTTCCAAATGTGATGTTGATTCTGCATTTTAGTGGTGCTAAATAGCACCGCTTGACCTAGGTTGACCTTTTGACCCTATTAAATGCACATGAAAAAATAAGTTGGGTAAGGTTCACATATCGATGGTCTTGCGCCTGCTGGCTACTAGTACACTCGCACTCGATCCGAAATGTGTCACGGAAGCAATCGTTGTGCCATCCCAAACAATGCTCAAAGCTCAGAATGCAAGAATCTCTTAAGGGCTATGTGTGCAAATGAATTGAAAGTGACCCCTTGGGGCCTATTTAAGCTTGAAAGTTAGGGGTTTTGACCCTGTTTAGTCATCCAACTAAGGTTTTGGACCCCTGATAACATTTTCACCCGGTTGAGGGTCGTTTCTCTTCTTTTTTCACATTTTGGCACGTTTTTGGCATCCTCGACCCTTTTTGGACCCGTCGGGCAGCTTGTCCTTTTTTTTCGTGAGATCACCCAAAAAATCCAAATTTTCATCCGATCTCTCGAGGGGGTAGTATACCAGAGTAATCCTTCTCATTGGGGTAGTAGTGGGGCATCCAAAAAATCATGTTTCTTTTAATTTTGATCTTGGCAGTTTATTCTTTGAACCAATGCAACAGGTACATTGCTTCAAGGAGGGGAAAAATGTAAACACATAAAATATACAGATTGATCCTATACACTTGATCCTAATCTTACTAACACCAGTTCATTTTGAATCATCTCCTTTACTAATCAATTTAATTGGATAATCTTTATTCGATTAAATTCATCATATTTCTACTCTTAATTAAATAAATCAAATTTATCTGATTAAGTCATCATCTTCTATTAATTAAATAAATAATTTTGTTTAATTAATCTTATAGTTCCTCTTGTAATTAAATAATTCACTTTATTTAATTACTCTCTAATGTCATCTCCTTTAAATTAAATAAATTAATCTTTATTTGATTTAATTTAACACCACCCTCTTTAATTAAATAAATCAAACTTTATTTAATTAAATCTAATTTCATAATCTCATTTTGATTTATTTAAATCCTAAAATTTAAATCAAATTGTCAAATCAACTAATCCCCCTTCTAAATTAATCAAATCCCGATTAATCATAATCTTAATCCATCAAATCCTCTAGAGTTTGCAACTTGCACAATAAATCATTTTATTTGATTTATTAATTCTTCTATTTTCTCTCAACTTGACATCAATGAGGGAATATTCCCCAAATTCAAAAATCCTTCCAAAAGGGACGAGTACATCCAACAAGGCATTAAAGGCCTCTTACATGTCATTTGCCTTGAGCCAAGTGGCATTTACTCCATTCTTCCCTACCTCCAACTTGTCATTTCACAAATTTCAAATTCCACCTAACCATATTTATTTGCACATTCATCAAAATGTGTTCATTCCTCCTCCAATCGCATGTGGACAAGTGGCCTTCTCTCATTGGTTGGTCTTTTGTTCCAAATTCATCCATTTTGCCTCTTCCTCCATCATTCTCCTCTATTTATAAGAGGCTCTCATTTGAATCTAGGATACATCAACTAAGAGCACAATCACTATAGGCATTTAACATTTGAGCATTTCATATTTTGCAATCAATTTAGCTAGGTTATTGGCAAATTTCATCAAGGAAGCACAATCATCCCCAAAGATCATCACTCTACATCAAGGAATTGGGAAATGACCATTTTCCACATCAAAATGACACCAATTCCCCATGGGATTGAAAGTTTGTTCATTAGAATAAGATTTGATAGCTTTGTTATTGTGTTATTCATTTCATTTCTTGTTTTCATGCTTCAAACTAATTTCATAGGGAATGTTGATCTAACTTTCATAATGAGCTAATTATATGTTGTTCTTTTGTGTTTTTGCAGGTATAGATTCACCATTCACACCTCCTAAAACCAAGGCAGAGCCCCCTTCTCTTAACTCTATCCCACACACAAACTCCTTCATCATTCCCTTTTTCATGTCACAATCTTTCTTTTCTTTCATGAGCGGGAGTTAATTCTATATTGCCATAATAAACTTCCACTCCCCTATTTGGTTAAAAATAGCTAATTAATATTTTTCAAAGATATTTATTTAACTTATTAAATATATATTATTGTTGTATATCTATACATAAACAATATGATATAATTAAAATAAATTGATTCCCATTTTTTTATAATTAAAAAGTTCAATTAAATTAAATAATATAATTATTTTGTCACACACACCACTCAGTATACAGTTAACATAAACAAGCATATTGTTAATGAAACATGTCGCAACCCTCATAACCAATCAAGATAAGATAAACCCTCGTAACCAATCAAGACGAAATAGTTTACTCAAATTGCATTTTCTACTACTATAACAATAACTGTTGAGACAGATACTCGCCGCTATGTGATACTTGTTACAAATTACATCAATAAATATCTTTATCACTTAAAAAAGGTTAAATCTCTTATGATTATTTATGATTGAATGTAACTCTCTTTTGAAAAGTTTTTATATATTTGGCAAACAAACATCACATATTTCGTACCTTCATTGAGATTATAAAATTATTATTTTTCCTATAAATTTTATTGTGTATTGATGATATGATGTGAAACCTTGAAATCAAGGTGAATCCTAGGGTTTGAATAATGGGTAGATGTTTACAAGTGGCCGAACATAAGAGATAAGGATCTCACATTTGTTCTTTTGAATATTAATAGAGTGGGGAATTCTAGCTAAACCGTGGGCTATTGGTAGGAGCATTGTCATATATTATTTTGTCAACCTTATAATAGTAGTAGTGTTCCAATTCAATGAGACAATGTCCATTGAAAGCTATGTAAATAAAGGTTTTCAATTAATTTTTAGTTTTTATAATGATAAAAGTTTGAAATATATCCATTTGAAGGTTTTAATCATTTAGGTGGAATGGGTATGTTCAGTTCTTAGTCAAAAAGCATATCAATTATTAGTATATCTTTAATTTATGTTCTATCAATAAATTGGAGAAAAAATATAAATTATTTTAAAATCTGTCTTAAAAATAGACTTGACATCTTATAAGAAAATAAAAAGTAAATCCAAATCTATTTTTTAGTTTATTTTTAACATTATGTTTTCAAAAAAATTGAAAATATTTTAGTAACAAATAAACTGATAGTTAAATCAAAAAACTATTGTGATCCTTCAACAAGTATGTGTTTCTAGTGAAAGTTAAATTATTATTGTGGTGCATGTAAATTATATCCCTAAAAATATTTGATTACAAATATTGTCTTCAATTTTCACATTTTAAAATGGTTTAAGGAGACATTTAAAAAAATCATAACTAAACACCTATTCATAACATAGACCTTATAATTTTAATGGTTGTTTGAAAAATATTTTTTTAATTTGAAAGTTGTGAAAATATTTATTTATTAAATATTTGATTTTTTTGATCATTTAATTTAGATATTAATGTTTATAAAGATTAATAATTAAATTGGGGATTCTAATGATTCTAATGAGTTTAATACATAAAGATAATGATTGGTGAAGATTTAATAATTTCTCCTATCAATAAGTGTGTATTATTTTATGAATTTTGTTGTACGTGTTCTTTTAGTTATGATAATTTGTTTTATTGTTTGAATATGTACATTTTTTATTTTTGTAACTTATTGTATAGATGTACAAACTGATAATTTTGAAATTATTAACATATAAAAGTCAATTTAAATATCTTTGTCAGAATTCATATATTTTAAGAATAAACAAAATTAAATACATTTAATCCTTATACTAAATAAATATTATATTATGAATCTCATAGTAGATAAGATACCTAAATATAAAATATTACTTAAAGGTTTAAATAAAGCACAACTTATATATAGATTTATTCAATAAGAATACGGAAGCCAATGAAAGTGAACCTCAAATTGAACTAAAATGATTTTTAAATAGGATATCAATGTCTTCTTTATATAATCAAGAACTCAAATTCAATATTCATGACAACACAAATAAAATTAGAAATAATAAAATAATTTAATATCACAAACTCTCTAAAACTAATTCATATAACTTTCAAATAAAACTCAAATTCAATGTTCATGAAAACACAAATAAAATTAGAAATAATAAAAATAATTTAATATCAATTTTTTGTAGAGTTATGGCATCATTGACTAGACATTTCTCTTCTCATATGTTGTCCTTGATTAGGGCCTTGAAGAAGGTGTCCCTTTCTCTCTCTCTTGCTTCAATGGATTTTGATGATGGGGTTTCCTCAACCATTGTTCAAAGGAAGAAACATCTTCCTAAACATGTATCTTAGTCTCGTGATCAGATTAAAGATGTGTGAATTGTCAAATCAGATTATGGATTTGTGTAGTTTTTATTTTATGGTTTATTCTTGACAGTTTAGTAATTATGTTGTAGGCCGACCATTAGATACGAAAAGTTATTCGAAGTTCCGGATTCCTTCAAAATCAAACTTTACAAAAGAATTGAAACTCTTGAGCTTGAGTAGTACTCGGATGGATGACCTCCTAGGAAGGTCCAATGCTTCACCTCTGTGAGCATCACCTAGATGCAATGAGTGCTAAGTGGACCATTCACTATCATGAGATATAGGTTCTTGTGAACCACTATTCATAAAACATGGATCAATGAATTTGACTTGTAAAACTACACGGTTGAATCTTGATAACAGTATCATAATTGAGACCCTTTCAAAAACCTCTTTTACTTAATCAAAAAATCCAGATAAAATTTATTAATATCTTCAAAAATACCTCTGTTTTTTTGTTTTTTTAAATGAATAAGCTGCAAATCCCAAGGAAAAGGAAATCTTTCTCTATCAATATCCAACTTCCAAAGAAGAACCGTGACCGGGTCTGCTTACTTGTTTAACAAGTTGCATTGAATATTGAAGTGCCAAATACAATATTTATTCTGACATGGATTTAGAATCTCCATACGTGGAATCCAAACACAGTGAAAAACTAATAAGACAAAGATAGGACAGGCCTCCTAAATCTGCTAGAAGAATTGAATCAAAACATAAAAATAGCAACAAAAATTTATAATTAAAATTACTTGATAAACATTCACTTAAATCGAGGAAACCAAACAAAAGTTAAGTATTGCATATCATCGTCTAACTACAATGCAATTTTAACAAACAGAGGAAAATTATGATGTAACATTATTCGCAGTTTATAATCAATTAATGTTCAGATTTTCGGATTGTAATTGTGTGAACTTTTTTTTTTTTTTGCACAGCATCTTGATGATAGATCATACAATATGATCGAAAACGTAAAAAGTTCACACAATTACAATTCAGAAATCTTAACTTAAACTTTCAATTTAACCTATTTCTAAACAGTTTCTCATCCAAAACAATATTTTATATTGACTGAGACTGCTGTCAGAGAAGGTTATATGTTGTTTTGGCCAGTAGGGTCAAACTTCCTTGTTTTGATATGTACTATACTTGGACTATTTAATGGCGTTTCTCTAATTCTGCAACTTAGTCAGTATAAGAACAAATTTATCAAAATCAAATAAATCACATGTTCATCGTTACAGTATTAGATTTTTGTCTTTTTGTCTCTGATAAGATGTCTTCAAAGAATCTCCCTGACAAATAATTTGATAGCAATAATTTCGAGATGAATGCCATGGTTAAGAACACTCAACCCATCACCCCACCAACTTTGAAATGTCAGTGGAATGGTGAATGACATTGGGTATGTTTTTCTTCTGCTCACTGTGAAGGTAAAGCTAAATTCTAATGGGAGCAGAAGGTACACTCTGCAGAAAATTTGTTGTTTGATTGGCAGACAGAAAAAAATAATGAATTTGAGAGGCTTAGGTGTAGAAAGCAGATGAATGTGAAGTTGAATTGCAAATTGCAGAAAAATGAATGGCCCACAACATTTTATCTCTTAACTACCATTGACTCCGAAACAGGCATTCTTGTGGGCTTTTCTGGCTTTCTAAAGTCCAATAATTAGATCGAACTTATCCACACCATATGAACAGATAAGTTGGGTATCAATTCAATTATTGCTGTTACTATAATACCCATTGGAGCATTTCCCTGTATTTTCTTGTTCTAACATGGTATTTTAATATTTTAAATATGTATTTCAAGGTTGTGCATTTGTTTTCAATGGGTGCCCGCCTAATATTAAATTTAGAGGAAAAGACAATAGAGTGTGAATCCTCTTTAATAATTTTACAGATAATGTTGAACAACATGATTTAGGGTTTTTTGTATTTCTAGAATATAGTGAAGCTTTACAAGTAAGCATGGTTGGAGTATTGTATGTGCATGCTTTAGTATTTATAGAGGACATTTATATGGGACATTTATTTGTTTGAATCTCTTACATGTGTCTGTATTTTATTCATAATTTGATTTATAATAGAAGATTCATAAGTTATAATATCAATAATAACATAAATTTATGTAATATGGATATTTAATTATGTTTTTAGTTTCATATATAAAAGTAGAATTTTATTTTTTGGGTTCAGCTCATAATGTAATAGTAAAGTGGTGGTGGTGTTGTGTTCACGAGGGTTTAAACTTCTATTGGGCCATTGTGATGACAAACACTATGCCTTCGTTAATGCAATGTGCTCTCATGTTTGACTTGTAGTGTAGATAGGAGTTCAGGTTGTGTTGTTCCAATCCTTTGCTAGGCTGGTGTGCTCATGGGCTTTGTGCCCCTGTTGGGCTACCATGCTCACAAAATTGAACTAATCACTTACATTCATGATCCAATGTGCTCACAAGTTCAACCCATAGTGTAGACAAGCATTCAGGCTTGTTGTGTTCCAATCCTTTGCTAGACTGGTGTGCTCGTGGGCTTTATGCCCTTGCTACGCTACCATGCTCACGAAGTTGGACTAATCGCTTACGTTCATGCTGGGGAGGATCAAAAGAAAAAGTAGAATTTTTTTATTTTACAAAAAAAAAAAATATTAAAGGATGAGAAGTCTAAAAGTATGATTGCATTCATAATAATTTTACGAAATTAAATAGAAATTCTTTTATTATAATTTTATGAACAATAATTTTTTACAGATTTTTGTACATGTTAAATATGTGAAATGTGTCCCCTTTCCTTATAATTATTACCAACACACATGAATATTAAAAGGTGCTTCTATTCTAAGTAGATCCCCTTGCTTTATAATTATTACTGACATACATAATTCTTAGGTTTCTAAGTGGGTCTCTTTACCTTGTAATTATTGCCAACATACATTAGTGCTTAGATATACTCATGAATTAAATTGACTCCTTGCCTTGTATTGATTAGGTACAACATACATTAATGTTTAGAAATGTTTATATTTTAAGTGAGTCCCCTTACCTTGTAGTTATGGTAGACATACACAAATGGTTACAAGAGCTTGTGTGCTTAGTAGACCCTTTAATTATTATAATCATACATGAGTGTTTATAATTACTTGTACATTAAGTGGGTCCTCTTAACATGTAATCACTAACATCTTGAAATGACTACATAGAGGTGCATGTGTGCTAAGTGAGCCATCTTGTCTTGTAATTAGTACCAACATATAATGAATTCTTATTGATGTATGTGTTCTAAATCTATTCCCTTGCCTTGTAATATTACCAACATAGTTTTTGTGCTTCTAGATTCGATTGTGTTGAAATTTTTTCATCAACGTTTCGGATCACACTCTGTGATCCATCATCAAGATAGAGAGTTGGAGAGGATGAGAACATATTAGTTGCAGACTAGCTGGAGAGGAAGATAAATAGAAGGAAAAAGAGGGGGCGGAAAGGAGGGCACAAACCACGAGGGAAAGAAAGATAAAAATAAGTAAAAAGAAGAAGAAAGAAAAAGAGAGAAATAACAAACCTCTAAAAACATAAACCCACCAAGCTCATACAATCCAAAGAAAAAATTCCAAAATAAAGGAGGGAACACAAGAAAAGGTCAAAAAATACACAAGTGATAAGAACCAAGAAGAGGAGGGAGACCACGAAGGGAACGAAGAAGGCAAGCATTTAGAAAAGTACCAGCATCAACTCAAAAAGCCAAAAGAAAAAACAAAAATACGAACAATATATTCAAATATAAAACTAAAAACCAACCACAAACATTAACTATATATTGTATAAATATATATTTTTATTTTATATATATAGGGCAAATATTATATAAATCAAAGCAAAATATATAGCTTATACTAAAAACAATATATATTAAAATATGTATAAATATAATACACTATATTATATGCATATCACAATACAAACAAAATATACATAAGAAAAACTAAAAAACCAAACAAAATATACACGAATAAAACTATAATAAACAATAAAACAAGTCAAAATGTAATATAAATATAATGAATAGAGAAAGCTAAGTGAAAAATATACATGAAATACACATGAATAAAATAAAAAACAAAAAACAAACAAAATGGACAAGCATAAAAACTACAAACAAAGTAATACAAAAATAATACAAAAAACAAATGAAATATAATATTATAATAAATGTATAAAAAATAATAATAAATACAAATAAAACAACAAAACAAGCAATATAATAAATACATATATTGTTATATTTCTTATATGAAATATAATACTATATAAAATATAAGTAAAAATACACTATATAATATGAGTATAAAGCAATATATATATATAAAATAAAAACTCACTACAATGCAATATAAACAATATAAAGAATGTGTGTATATAATGCAATAGATTGCATATATTATATATATACCTAAAAATAAAAATAAAACTTATTTAAAAAACAAGAATGCTAAAACCATCATAAAAACTCTATAAATTATGATATATATATATATATGTAATATATCGCAAGTATATATAAAATACAAAATATTACATATATTAAAAATACATAAAACCAAAAGCAATACAAAAATCTAAATATAAAATATATACACAACAAATATATTGTTGGTGTAATTAATTGTCCTAGGTCATAATTACACCTTAGTTAAGTTTACTTACAGACCACATAGGAGTTGTTGGAGAATTTCCACCTTTGGTGGACTTATCTTCTTATTACTTTATCACCTCCACCTTTCATGGACATATCATGTGATTAGGTTTCCACCTTTTGTGGGTGATCCACTATTTGTGGTGGTTATCACATTATCACTTTTCACTTTATGTGGAGTGATAGATTTTAATTGTTGTCTCATGTCATAAGATTACGACACTTGTCGTAATCTTATACACTCCTATGTTCTCACCTTGGCTATATAACCAAGGGGTCTCTACTACATTTGTACATTGATATCATATCATATCATTGACATTGAATACAGTTTATTCTTGTCACATTATTTTCTCTCTTCTTGTGCTTTCTATTTGGTCCATAGATCTTGGCATCCATAGCCAATTCTAACATGGTATCAGAGCATGTTTGATTCTAACATGGTATCAAAGCGGGTTGGGTGCCATTGGAGAGTCTTTTTCTAAGGAGAGATACCAAATTTGGGAAGGTTCCATTTTTGGCTCTTTATTGCAGGTTTATATCGGAGTTTTTTGGTGCAAATCTAAACTCACCATTGCATCCAGAAGGTTCGAAAAAGTCGATTTTTCCTTTTGTTTCGTTCAAATCGGACATACGAGACCAAATCTATGAGGGTTTGAAGTTGCATTGTGGTTGCCATATCCAAAAGGTAGCTGCATTTTTGGAGCATTTTGGGTCAAATCTGACCCTGCCATCGCATCCAAAAGGGCCAAAACCCTAAGATCAACTATCCAATAGTCCATTTTGGAGCAAATCATCCGGTAAGGCAAAAAAAATTTGCCCGGAGAACCGTACAGCCCCCAAATCGTCATTATGATGCGTGGTACAATTTTATGAAAAAATATATATTTTATTTTCGCCGGAATTTTTTTAGAAAAATTAAAAAAAAACACCCTTGTTTTTTTTTTTGAAAAATTTCACTATAAAATTTTGATTTGAAAATAAAAAATCATTGAAAAAAAAAAAAATCAGTTTTTGGTACAGTCTACGGACTGTACAGTCCATAGGCTTCCTTTGTACCACGCGGGCTCTCCATTCACCGGTATCTAGGATCCCCTCTCTCATGCGAGCTCCTACTTGCCCACACAAAAATCGACAAAAGAAAAAACAAACATTCTGATGGCTACAAACAAATACTAGCGCAAAAATTCCGGCCAAGGAGTGCATTTTCTTTTGACGGGCGGGAAAACGTCAAATTTAATCCTTTGAGATGATGACATCAGCACACGTCAGTGTACATTTGGAAATTTTCTGCCCCCTCATGGTTGGAGTTTTCATTTTTGCAGCTCAATTTTAGAGGCTCATAACTCAGTCATTTTGGCTCTTTTTTTTGAGCAATTTTTTATTTATTTGGGCTAATTTTTTGTGCTCTTCGCATTGGTGCGATCTGTTTTTGGTTTTGGCTTCTAGTTTTTCCAGAAATTGTAGATTCTCATAGGTGTTGTTGCTTCGTTCTCATTTTGGGAACTTTGGGAGCTCATAACTTGCTCCTACGGTAACATTTTTGGGTGAATTTTTTTTTGAAAGTGCATGATTTTTTGTGTATTTTCTAGTGGTTTGATTAGATTTATCTTATCTGATGTAATTTTTTCACTTTGAGTTTGAGGCCTATTTTGGCAATTTGCATGTACCAAAATCAAAGTCCACCTTGTTGTTTTTGGCAGTGGCAATTGTAAACGCACTAAGTATAAAGTGCCAAATCAGATATTGCTTGGGGGGTTTCTTGATTGAGTGATTTGGGGCGGGGGGGGTAATCTTGCAGTGATTGGTTGCATTCTTTTGCTTGGTTTGTGTTCTTGCAATGGGGAAATCTCAAATTGAAATCCTAACTCCACATAATTATGCTACATGGAGAAAATCAATATGGCATTATCTCATGGGAAAAGGTCTAATAGGCTATCTAAAGGAAACCATTTCTCAACCTACTGATGCTAATGAATTGGCAAGATGGGAGATTAATCGTGAGAAAACACTTGGATGCATATGTTCATTAGTCTCATTTGATCTACAATTTCATATTGATTCATGTACAACGCCTAAAGAAGCATGGGAGACTTTTGAAAAATTGTATGGTAAAACAGATAAGATTAGAGGATATTAGATTGATAATGATTTGATGAATCTTGATCCTAAAATTTTTGACCACATCCAAGACTACATCTCCAAAATCAAGCAATTAAGAAAACAGTTGAAAGAATGCAGTATTGAAAAAGAGGATTTACAATTGATTTTGAATGTGTTATCCAAGCTTGGTCCTGAGTATTCAATGTTTGTTTCTGGCTTTCATACCCATCGACTTTCTATGGGAGCATCATATGTTGATCCTAAGTTTGATGAATTTGCAAATCTCCTAATCCAAGAGGAAGCTAAGTTAATGAACATGGGTCTAATCAAGTCTTCCAAGTCACATGCATTGGTTTCTAGTGAGTTAAAGGTACAGAAAGAATTGGGGAATCTTGATAAGAAGCAAAAGATGAAAAAGAACAAGCCACATATATAATCAGAATCCACTCACTCTAAAGAAGAATCATCTAAGAAGAAGAGGTATTTTTGTGCATATTGCAAGAAGGATGGACATGAAGAACACTATTGTTATAAGAAGGATATTGATGAGTTGAAAAATCTTCTCAAAAGGAATCAAATTGATTTGCCTTCTAGAATGTCTGAATCACCTCCTTCTTCTTCAAAATAGTCTAAGGGAAACGTTCATTTGGCATCTGCATCAGGATATAAAGGACAAGCTCTTTGTACTTTTTCAGGTTCAGGATCAGGTAGATGGCTTCTAGATTCAGGAGTATCCCATCATATGGCATCTTTGCAGTCTATATTCTCTTCATTTCACTCTTGTTCTATGTCTCCTATCTTGATGGGAAACAATACATACATGAGTGTAATTGGGAAGGGATCTATTAGTTTTGGGGAAAACACTTTTCAGGATGTTTTGTGTGTTCCTCACTTGATGAACAATCTTCTTTCCATATATCATATTACACATGGTGGAGATGGGAGAACTGTGGAGTTCACACCTAATTCAGTCATCATTCGAGACTTGGAGAGTAGAGAGATCATTGCTACTGGGGTGGTTGATCATTCATCTCGGTTGTATACCTTTGCAAATTTTGCTTCTGATGGTGACATTGTTCCTTTGACTGTTCATCATATGAACTATGATTCAGAGGAGACATTTGGCTACTTGAACTTGGGAGTTCTCACATCAGATCCAGTTCTTGAGTCATGAATTTCATCTCCTCCACCTACTATTGTAGTTGATGATGCTTGTGATTCCACAGTTTGGGTTCCTTGTGATTTAGTGCAGCAGGACATACATTGTCTTCCAGATATGGCTACTTTGGATGGCTTCTTGACAGGTATTTCAGACTTGTTTATGGAGTCTCATCTTGCAGATTTGGGGGACATCATTGATGACATTCATCTTCTCTTTGATGAAGATGCTCCTTCTTCAGTTTTTGCGAGGGAACACTTTGACTATCTAGTTCATTCTCTACATGATCATTCTTTGCAATTTGACATGAGTGTGGATACTTTTGGACAGCATTTGAAGGAGGATTTGTTGTCTTTAGAGGGGATATCCTTCTCTTTGGATCATGTTCTACATTCATCTCTACTAGATGTTGGATTGTACTCTTCAGCAATGTGGCCTAGAACGCTTGTTTGGAGTGTGTCAGCTTTCGGCATCAACATGGAGACACTTGAGCATGCTTCAGATACATCATACATCTTGCATATATTCTTGGTTTTTTTTCTTCCTAAGGGGAGGAATGTTGTTCGGCGAGATTGGATCATTTTTAGCATTCAATATCGAGCTTCTACCATCATTGCAAGAGATTCAACATTGACGAGGGGTTGCCTTGTCTCTCTTATGGGGGGGTCTTTTTCCTCACATGGGGTCTTTACCTTCTCATGCATCATTGAGAGCATTTTTATTTTGTATTTCATCTCTCTTTTGGGGAGGAGTTTTGTTCCATTGGGTTTTCACCTTTTATCCGTTTGTGAGAGATTGCATTGCATTTGTACATGGGTACCTAACATGGCCTAGTTGTCGAGACCCATCTTGCATTGTTTGATTTTGTGTACATTCTCCCTAAGTTGCACTTAAGGGGGGTGTTGGTGTAATTAATTGTGTTGTACCTTATCCTAGGTCATAATTACACCTTAGTTAAGTTTACTTAGGGACCACATAGGAGTTGTTGGAGAATTTCCACCTTTGGTTGACTTATCTTCTTATTACTTTATCACCTCCACCTTTCATGGACATGTCATGTGATTAGGTTTCCACCTTTTGTGGGTGATCCACTATTTGTGGTGGTTATCACATTATCACTTTCCACTTTAGGTGGAGTGATAGCTTTTCATTATTGTCTCATGTCATAAGATTGTGACACTTGTCATAATCTTATGCACTCCTATGTTCTCACATTGGCTATATAATCAAGGGGTCTCTACTACATTTGTAGATTGATATCATATCATATCATTGACATTGAATACAGTTTATTCTTGTCACATTATTTTCTCTCTTCTTGTGCTTTCTATTTGGCCATAGATCTTGACATCCATAGCCAATTCTAGCATGGTATCAGAGCATGTTTGATTCTAACATATATAAATAAAAATATTTGAAAGACCAAAAAATTAAAACCAACACACAAAATTAAAAGAGAAAAGAGAAGAAATATGATATATATATATATATGAAGTGAATATTAAATATACACAAGAACATGCATAATACTAGAGACTATGTAATATATATATATATATGTACATAATACCAAAGATTATAAAAGAACTAAAAACAAATAAGAACAAAACTACTGAAAAAGAGAGGAAATAAATAAAATACAAGGAGGAGGGAAAGAAGGATGGGGCACAGATAGAGGAAGGAGAAAACCCAAGGAACGAAGAAGGAAGACCAAAAGAGAGGCAAGGGAAGAAGGAGAGAGAAAGGGAAGGACAAGGAACCACAAATGGGCTCAATGGAAGTTTGAGAGGCTGGATAGCAGGGGATGCCAAGAGAGGCTCAGATTCCATCCTTCATCACGATTGAGGTTGGTGGGGTGTTTGAAGATTTGAATGGCTTCCTTGAGTTTCCTCTTGTGAAAATTCTCTTCCTTATAGTATAAGATTTGGGTGTTCTCAAGATAGATGTGATGCTTGGTTAAAGAGGAATGCTCGGCGAGTGTTGACTTAGTGACCTGATCATGTAAGTTGTCAGTGTTGTGTTCTTTGATTCTAGTGCAGAATGAACGTCTCATTTCTCCAATATATGGAGTGCCATAAGAGAAAACAACTTTGTAGACTCTTGAGTCAAGAAGGGTATCCCTGGGATCTTTAATAGGAGGGATGCAATTTCTTAACATGGAGAAAGGCTTGAAAGCACAACGAAGGCCCTTTTTTAGAAGTATTTTAGAGATTTTATGGGAGATGCCTTCAATGAATGGAAAGGAGGCGCAAGGGAGAGAAGTAGGTTGATGGGAAACACCGTCTGAAAAAGGAGGAGAATGGTGTTTGGAATGGTTGAGGACTTTGGAGATTTTTTTGTTGGTGTACCCATTCAACCTAAAGACGGAATGAAGATGGTCCAATTCTTGGCCCAAATTCTAATGGTCACAAATGCGGTATGCCCTAGTGGCCAAAGTCTTTAGAATACCAATTTTTTGGCTAGGGTGATGGTGGGAGGTTGAGTGGAGGTATAAATCAGTGTGGGTAGCCTTGTGGAAAACCTGTCGGCCAAGGTACCCATCAGGTTTTTTGAGGATTAGCACATCAAGGAAAGATAATTGATTATTGGATTCAAGTTCCTTAGTAAAAGAGATGGAAGGAGAAATGTTGAGGTAGGCATGGAATTCTTCGAGCTTGTCCAGCCCATGAGGCCAACAAACATTGGTTTCATCAACATAACGTTTCCACCATCTCGGTTTGAGGGGTAAATAATTGAGGGCAATTTCTTCAAAATGTTCCATATAAAGGTTGGCAATTATAGGAGAGAGAGGAGAGCCCATGGCCACTCCATCGACCTACTCATAAATAACACCTTGGAAAGAAAAGAAAGTGGATCTCAAGCATAACTCCACTAAGGAGGCAATCTCATCATTAACCTTGCGCTTGATGATCTCCAACACAACTAGAATGGGAACCTTGGTGAAAAGGGAGGTTACGTCAAAACTCACCAAGATTTCATTACTTTCAACTCTCGCATAGTGAATAAATTGGAAAAAATGGGAGGAATCCTTGATGAAGGAGTCAGACTTGCCCAAGAGCAGGGATATTACTTTGGCTAGGTAAGAGGCCAACTTGTAGGTGGGAGAGCCAATGGTGTCAACGATAGGTCTAAGAGGAATGCCAACTTTATGAATTTTGGGAACCCCATAAATGCGAGGGGTTAATTCTTTGGAGGGGACAAGATGTTTCTTGGTCGCAACATCAAAAGAGGAGCTAGACACAACTAATTTGACTTTTTTGAAAATCTTAGAACAAGGATTACGGGAAGCAATTTTATAACTATTGGAGTCGGACAAAAGATCAAGCATTTTGGAAATGTAATCAGATCTATTCAAGATGACTGTGGCATTGCCTTTATCTTCTTTTTTAATGACTAGATCATTACTTTCCATTAATTTAGTGAAGGCAAGAGATTCTGCTTTTGGAATGTTGCATTTGGGTGGCTTAGCATTTCTGAGAGCCACAACACAATCTTCTCTTATTTCCTCAGCAACATCCAAAGGAAGATTTCGGATCACATTCTCAATTCCAATAAGAAAATCAACATGGGGAATACTACGCGAGGCCTTGGAAAAGTTGAGACCTCTTTTTAGGAAATTGAAAGAAAGGGGGTCTAAGGTGGCATTCGATAAATTGACCACGAGCTTATTTTCCCAATCATAAACAACCGAACAGATACCGTTGCAATTGGGGAGAGGAATCAACCCCCAAGGGGGCAAGAAAATCTTGAGTTGGCTGGAAAGAAGGTTTGAGCTAGGTAATGAGGAAACATTGGAAACCCCAACCAACGACGGATTAAAGAGAGGAAGGCGGATGGAAAGACAAGATGGGGCAAACTCATCCATCATCACTAAGGATGATGTGTGATGAATGGGGGAAGAGATATGGGAATCGTTGAAGTCACCACCTTCAACAAGGCAATGAGAAGACACGGGAGGGGCTCGAGAAGGGGGAAGCTTAGGATGGAAGCAATCAGAGAAATTAATGCTGTTGGCAGGAATGAACCACTGAAAGATGAGATTATTGGTGGATGTACTTGGAGACATTTGATGGGAGCCATTGTGAAGATAATATTGAGGGAGAGTCGAATGCAAGCAAGCAAAGACCTGAGAAGAGAGAGGCCAAATCTAATGAAAATATGCTTCGTGTTGGAACTCCAGAGGTGGTGGGTGATTTTGATGAAGGAAGGAATAAGCTGAGAGTCTCTACATCGTTTAAGAAACGCTAAGTCTGCAACCTTCTTTGCGAGCTTAATCCTTAACAACTCGAGTTGTTTGGCTTTAAAACATAATTCCCTCCCATGAAGGGTATAAATCAATGCAATTAGATTTCCACAATCCATATGAAATAGTTTTTATGCTTCTAGATTCGATTGTGTTGGAATTTTTTCATCAACGTTTCAGATCACACTCTGTGATCCATCATCAGGATAGAGAGTTGGAGAGGATGAGAACATATTAGTTGCAAACTAGCTGGAGAGGAAGATAAATAGAAGGAAAAAGAGGGGTGAAAAGGAGGGCACAAACCATGAGGGAAAGAAAGATAAAAATAAGTAAAAAGGAGAAGAAAGAAAAAGAGAGAAATAACAAACCTCTAAAAACATAAACCCACCAAGCTCATACAATCCAAAGAAAAAATTCCAAAATAAAGGAGGGAACACAAGAAAAGGTCAAAAAATACACAAGTGATAAGAACCAAGAAGAGGAGGGAGACCACGAAGGGAACGAAGAAGGCAAGCATTTAGAAAAGTACCAATATCAACTCAAAAAGCCAAAAGAAAAAACAAAAATACGAACAATATATTCAAATATAAAACTAAAAAACAACCACAAACATTAACTATATATTGTATAAATATATATTTTTATTTTATATATATAGGGCAAATATTATATAAATCAAAGCAAAACATATAGCTTATACTAAAAACAATATATATTAAAATATGTATAATATATTGTATGTATAAATATAATACAATATATTATATGCATACCACAATTATATATTTTGTATTTTATATAATACTTGCGATATATTACATATATATATATCATAATTTATAGAGTTTTTATGGTGGTTTTAGCATTCTTGTTTTTTAAATAATTTTTATTTTTATTTTTAGATATATATATATAAAATATATGCAATCTATTGTATTATATATACACATTCTCTTTATTGTTTATATTGCATTGTAATGAGTTTTTAATATATATATATTGCTTTATACTCATATTATATAGTGTACTTTTTCTTATATTTTATATAGTATTATATTTCATATAAGAAATATAACAATATATGTATTTATTATTATTTTTTATACATTTATTATAAAATTATATTTCATTTGTTTTTTGTATTACTTTGTTTGTAGTTTTTATGCTTGTCCATTTTGTTTGTTTTTTGTTTTTTGTTTTATTCGCATGTATTTCATGTATATTTTTATCACTTAGCTTTCTCTATTCATTAAATGTATATTACATTTTGGTTTGTTTTATTGTTTATTATAGTTTTATTCATGTATATTTTGTTTGTTTTTTTAGTTTTTCTTATGTATATTTTGTTTGTATTGTGGTATGCATATAATATATTGTATTATATTTATACATACAATATATTATACATATTTTAATATATATTGTTTTTAGTATAAGCTATATATTTTGCTTTGATTTATATAATATTTTCTCTATATATATAAAATAAAAATATATATTTATACAATATATAGTTAATGTTTGTGGTTGCTTTTTAGTTTTATATTTGAATATATTGTTTGTATTTTTGTTTTTTCTTTTGGCTTTTTGAGTTGATGTTGTTACTTTTCTAAATGCTTGCCTTCTTCGTTCCCTTCGTGGTCTACCTCCTATTCTTGGTTCTTATCACTCAAGTGTATTTTTTGACCTTTTCTTGTGTTCCCTCCTTTATTTTGGAATTTTTTCTTTGGATTGTATGAGCTTGGTGTTTTATGTTTTTAGAGGTTTGTTATTTCTCTCTTTTTCTTTCTTCTTCTTTTTACTTATTTTTATCTTTCTTTCCCTCGTGGTTTGTGTCGTCCTTTTCCCCCCTCTTTTTCCTTATATTTATCTTCCTCTCTAGCTAGTCTGCAACTAATATGTTCTCATCCTCTCCAACTCTCTATCCTGATGATGGATCACAGAGTGTGATCCGAAACGTTGATGAAAAAATTCCAACACGATCGAATCCAGAAGCACAAAAACTATTTCATATGGATTGTGGAAACTAATTGCATTGATTACCAACATATTTATCAAAATATGTAGAGATTCTTCCATGCAAAGTGAGATTCTCTTGTTAACTTTCTTAAGAAAACCCTTAATACAATATGTCACACTACACATGAAAGTGTTACTAGCACAGTCAACATTGTCACTCATCCAATCCAATAAACTATAGTCCCATACTCAAGGAGAGATATTTGACAAGAGCAAGTGCCATGAAAACACAATTCTATTCATCTTAGGAAAGTGAAGACAATCTAGAAAAAGTAGTTGATCATACCACTAAGATACAACCAATAAATATTCATTAAAATAAATTTTATATCAATCTAAAACATTGACTTACTACTAAGCAATCATACATTATTTAAATCTTTACTAGAATTAATTTATAAGTTTTAACTACCCAAGTTAAATGTTATATTCACTTCAACATTTTAACTTGTCAAGGTGGAAAAGACATTTAAGCAAATTATGATCTTACTTAAATCTCCATTTAAAATCTATTGATCATTTTATCTATTTATTTTATTTTATTTTCCAATAAATTTATATAATAAAATCAATTTAATTTTATTGATTCATAAAATATTGAAAATATTTATTTAATTTCACCATTTGAATCATATACTATACTATGCACTCTACTTAAGTTTAATTAATTTAATAATGTCAATATTCATACAATTATTATTTGCATTTAAGAAGAACAATTAAACCCAATTGATTTAAGAACTCAATTCATTAATTTAAAATTATTTAGATTAATATATTAAGCTATACTTTCAACTTAAATAAAAAAATAATAGAAACAAATATTAAATAAAGGAAACTTAAAAAAAATAAAACTATAAAATTTTTCTTATCCATCCTCATTCATCCATTTGAATAGAGATTTATTTTTATTGTTTCGTGGCAAGGTTGAAGGGGGATTTCACCTTTTAAAACCATCAAATTTCTACAATTCATAATATTGAAAGTAATTTAATTTATGGATTCAAATGTGTCTAATTTATTTTGCATTAGTCTTTAGATTACACACCATGATCCATCATCTATTTATTACCCCTTAGACTCTTTTTTTTTATAGAAAGAATCATTTACCATTTTATTGATCTTGTGTTCAAAATTTTAATTTTTTAAGAAATTTTATTTGATTGCAGACATACCAATTCTTAGAAGGAGCATGTGCTTCTATTGCATAGATCTAAGCCTTGAATAGTCATCCACAATTTTCTTATTATTTTTGTGTTGCTTGCAAACTCTCAAAAGATGAAGACAAAAAAATATTTATATAATTTCATTGTCACATTCCTATACAATATGAATAATTTTTCTATCAAATATGTGTATATTTTTTAACCAAATATAAATATATATGTATAATCATTAATTTTTTCACAAAACATAATTTAAAAATGGTTTTTTAATTTATTTATTATGATTTTTTTTTACTCGAGGTTGGCTCCCATGACAATCATACACCCCCTTAGAGGGTTTCCCCATCCCCATCACATGGTAAATGGAGTCACACCCACCACTTTTCTATTTAATTTATTTTATATGTTATATAAAAATTCTATTTAGTACCATTCATATTTTTATATTTATTAATATGATAAGTTAAATACAAATTTCTGGAAATAAAAAGGAAAAATAATATTATTTCATATGTAAATAAAAGTACTTTATATTCTCTTATTCAAGAGACGTGTGTAAGTGTGTGTTCAAATAAACATAAGTAATTATATATAATATTGATTTTTTGAATGAATATATGAGAATTATGTACATATATTTTTGAATAAATTCAAAATTTTCTTTCATTTTTTAATTAAGCTTATTTTTCAAAAATAAATATATATAAATCATATACATATTGTTATGTCTTTTAAATTTGATAAATATATGTATCTATGTATATGTGTGTGTATAGGTATATATCTATATGGCTCTTAGAAAAATCATCGCGAGCAATTCACTACCAACAATTCATCACCGTGACATATTCATCACCTCCAACAATTCATCACCATGGTATATTCACCACGTACACATTTTTCAATATTTAAGTGGCCAACAATACCCAAAAAAGAAAAAAATATACAAATTTTGTTGAACACATAAGAAAAGTATACATGATGAATATAACACAACGATGAATCGCTAGTGGTGAGTTATATACACGATGAATATGTCACAATGATGAATTTTTGGTGATGAATTGTTGGTGGTGAATTAATGGTGGTGAATTTACTTGAACCCATATATGTATATGTGTATATATGTATGTGCATATGTGCATATTGTGTGTCTATATATGTATATGTATATATGTATTTAGTTTTTTCAAAAATATATGTACATAATTCTCATGTATAGATTCAAAAAATCAATATCATATAACTATAGATTCGCCGCTTGGAAGCTTCTTCATGCCAAACTCCTGGTTGGATCCTGCCTCAAATTCCTCCGTCCACCTCCCTCTTGTCCATTTTGTGGCATGATTGAAACTTTTAAACATTGTTTCTGGTTCTGTCCTCAAGTAAAAAAACTATGGACTGCCCTCTTCAATTCCTTGCCAGCATTGTTTCATTTCCCATGGTCATGGAAATCAACTCTTCTCGGGCTCTCTTCCAAGCACAATTTGTTAACCAATTCAAGTCACCTTATCATAATAAAGCATATATGGAGATTTCAATGCCAAGTTGCCTTGGCTCATGCCTTTTGTCCTCTTGAGATTGTAATTTTTTCCATTTACTCCAACTTACATACTCTCGTTTTGAGCATAGAAGCTTTCTTGGGAAAGAAGGGCAGTTCTTCTACCGACCTCTTGCTCCAAGTAAAGCATCTCTTGACCTAGATCCAAGAAAAAACTAAGCCTACCTTTCTTGGTGCAACAGGTGTCTGCAGTCGAAGTTGGCTTTCTGTGACCAACACTAGCTGATGTGGAATGTTGGGAAGAACGTGTGTAGCTTTTAATCTCCAATGATGTTGGGGGAAGTTGTCTAATTTTCTTGAGGACAGGTAAGTTTGGAGGCAAAAAGATTGTGTTGTGCCATCTCAAATACACATTTCTTATTTGTTTCTTCAGGGTATGCTGTTGACTATTCCATACTGGATTCATCGAGTTCGGAGCAGATTTTTAGTAGCATTGTGGAGGGTTGTATTGTGGACTATCTGATGGTTATTTATCAGGGTCCAATCTGTTGTTGCAGACCTTTGTAATTGGTTGTATTCTTTCATCAGCTACTGTAAATTGTTGTTTCTAGAACAACCTAGTTGTTGGTGTAATACCCCTCCATTTTGTTTCTTGGTTGTTTTGCTTTATGCTATGTTGGGATGCAACTACTATTATACTAGAAACACCTTGTTGTTTGTGTTTTGATCGCTACTATTGAGCGACAATGATTATTATGTGATGTGGTTATCTGATTATTATTTCACATGCATTATGGATTAATGATGTTAGTAGAGATAGCATGAGATGTTATTATGATGTGATTATTGATTATGATGTAATGTCAGTCTTTGATGAGTGGATTGGTGAAGAGGACGGTTTCACATCACTCGCTTGCGAGTGCCCTATGAACCCGTGATTTCTTCTTCATGGTGTGTATTATATGTTGGATATACTGCATTATGTTGTTTACTTGGTTTTAGGTTGCAGGTACATGACATCGACTCCACCTGGTCTCACAGGTTTGAGCATGTCAATCCAATGGTTAAGTTGAAAGGAAGATAGTAGCTAGTTAACTTGTGTCAGGTCTACGCCCTAGCCTTAGTGTGTCATTAGTCCTGTTTTGTGAGTCATGTTTACTTGATTTAATGTTATATGCTTTTATTAGATGCATTATTATTAGATTAATGTTTAGAATAATTGCATTGCAAAGAGTAGTGATTATTTTAATATTAAATTAAAATTATGCTTTGATGTTTGTTTAAAAGTTTATAATGAAATTTAATTTAATTAAATTTTAATTTATTTAATTAATAAAATTTTAATCTCAAAAGGGTTAAATTTAGTTATTAAATAATTAAAATTAATTAATTAAGTTATTGGGTGAAATTAAATTAAATTAAATCATGAGAAATTGAAAAGAAATGGAAATTGTATTTTAATTCAATTTTGTGTTTTCGAAAATGAGAAAAGAAAATAAATATCTAATTCTCTACTTTGCATGCAAAAGGGAATTAGGGTTAGATGAGATATTTTAGTTTTATGTGAATGCATGTTTCAATTTTGAAAGGAGAGAAGTTTTTGGAAGGATTGATATTTTCAGAGGATTGAGGAATTTTTGAAGAAATTGCACAAGTAGGGTTTGAAACAATTTTTGGATTTTAGGAATTGGAATTGTTGCAAGTTTGAGGAAAAGCTTGGAGGAGGCTTCTATCAAAGGAATTTCATCTTCTTCTCTAGCTTCATATTCCAGGTTTTGTACTTGTTGTTTAATTCAATTTTCAATTTAATGCTTTGTGAAAATTTGATAAATTTACTGTAGGAAATTATTTAGTAAACAAAACCCGTAGATCCATTGTTGAAATTCAATTTATGATGTGCTTCAAAGAATTAGAATTTAATATGGAAATTCTACTTTTGAAAACAATCAGATTTGTATTTCAAATTCAAACCCCGTAGAAAATCTACATTGAAAATCAAACAAAATTTAGTTAT